>JARJHM010000195.1:0-459792 GCA_033356055.1 Carex pumila
TACGATTCACTAACCAAATTGAATATGGCATTAGTTGCTAAGTCATTGTCTTTCTTGGTTTGTTTGGAATCAACGGTCTCAATTTTGACATCGGTTGAACCATCGGTAACAACATTTGTGTATGTTGGTGTATACCCCTTTTCAACCACATACCATACCTCAAGAATATTCAAGCAATTAATCATGGTTTTTTTCCAATGCATGAAATTTTTGGTAGTAGTACCAAAAATTAGGGGTTCTTTCACGGATCTATAGGGTGCCATTTGTCAAGTTGATCTAATCTCCAATTAAGTGTGTCTTAATTCGAGTAACTTGCTCTGATACCACTTTGTTGAACTTAGGGGCACATCTAATTAGCTCGAAAACTGAAATTAAATTGCAATTGAATGTAAAGAGATGAGTTTAGAGAAATTTGACATGCGGGGTGATAACGGAGTTCGGCAAAACAAAGACCTACGTCTCCGGGGCTTCGCAACCTTGTGAGGTGCGCCTTTCTATTACCCAATACGAAATGATTACAACTTGTGAACCGTTGAGCCCTTACACACCAAGCGGAAAGTCAAACGGCCAACTCAAAGAGATGAGAACAAGGTCTCGATTGTCTAGAACACAAGAGAAACACTCAATAGATCACTCTAATCTAATCTATATGAAGATTAGTGAAGTTGGTTTGAGGTTGCTTGAGGGATTTTGAAGTTTTAAGCTCTCACAACAATGGAGTAGGCTAAGCTCTCAGAAAATCGCTTTTAAAATGATTAGGGTCAGCTGATATAGATTGGGAAGAGATCCCATCACTCTATTTATAGTGTCAGCTCAAAAATGAGTTGTTTGACATAAAACGTTACCAACGTTTTATAAAACGTTGTAACGTTTTATTCAAATACGATTTTAGGGTTTTGATTCTCTGACAGCTTAGTAAAACGTTGGTAACGTTTTAACCTATAAAAACTTGATCAAAATAGAAATTATTTGATTCTTAAATGTACTTAAAACGTTACAACGTTCTATAAATGTTACAACGTTTCTAGTTGGTACTGAACAGCTGTGCTTCAGTAGTTCTGTAGCTATTAATCGTTACAACGTTTGTACAACGTTATGACGTTTATAAAAATCAAAACGTTTTTATAATGTTATAACGCAGTAACATTGTTTCTTCTTTTGATCAGTTTTTGTTTCAGATCTATGTAAAATGTTACAACGTTTTGAAGAACGTTGCCAATGTTTTATCCCATTTTAATCAATCTCACACATACTTTACCAAATTTCTGATTTTACAATTTATATTCTTGATAAAAGTCTTCGTGATTTCTTCTGTCCAAGCATATCATACTGCAGTTCTGATTCTTCTAGGACCTACATATTCTCAAAGTAAAAGAAATCGTAAAATTCAATAATTGTATGTTTTTGCAAATTAGTCAAATAGACGTAAAAGATTATTGTACGAACAACAATTAATATATTAAATAATTATTATAATAATATTATATAATTAGTATCTTACTATTAATAATAATTATTAATATATAATTAATGCCCTATATTGTTAATATATTAAATAATTATTATAATAGTATAGTAATATAATAATATATTAATATTATATAATTAATATTTTCTTATTCATAATTATTATTAATATGTAATTATATAATTAATATGTTATATTGTTAATATATTAAATAATTATTATAATAATATTACAATATATTATAGTTGTTATTAATATATTAATATTATATAATTAGTATCTTATTATTAATAATTAATATTCTTAATATAGTAAATCATTATTATAATAATATTATAATATATTATAGTTGTTATTGATATATTAATATTATATAATTAGTATCTTATTATTAATAATTATTATTAATATATAATTATATAATTAATATTTTATATTGTTAATATATTAAATTATTATTTTAATAAGATTATATAATTAGTAATTATTATTAATTTATAATTATACAGTTAATTTTTTATTATTAATAATTATTATTAATATATAATTAATATTTATATTGTTAATATATTAAAGAAATTTATAATAATATATAATATATTATAATTATTATTAATATATTAATATTATATAATTAGTATCTTATTATAAATAATTAACTAATTTAGGCTTTTAAAATTTTAGTCCTCCATCAACTCTAACCAAGCAAGGAATAGTTTAAGCTATGGTTTAACTTTAGGCCTCAACCAAACATGAATAATTTTGACCGACCTAAGTTGAAATAATCAATTTAGGCCTCCTTAGCTTTAGGCCACAACCAAACATGAGGTAAACGAGTTGAATCTGAATGCATGCATGTAGCAAAATTGTCTGAATAAGTGAATATATGGTGGGTTACGTTAGTGATGAACAATGAACAACAAAAATTAAAAAAAATTAAATTGAGTATGTCCGTTCAAGCAGTTTTAAAAGCAAGCATATCATAATCCTCGCTCTCATCTCATACTTGAAATTACATGTGCAATTAGACTGCTGAATGGCTGAATTAAAGACTTGCTAATCACATACGTGTCTGACTCGCTACATTTTTCCCAATATCCTTATCACACGTACCCAATTATACTAAAAAAATTCAACCCATGCTGTCTGACTCGCTACATGGATTGATGCATTTTTTAAACGAGTAGTTGGAAGTTGTTATTGAAACTAAGGAAGTTGAACTGATTATTATTATAAGCCAGATGGCTGAATTATATTAAGAAACTCAAAAGCAGTTTAGGAATTTCAGGAACACTGTACGGAATTGGAAGAGGTTATTATGAGTAGAATTGGAGTGTTTTTATGTTTATCAAGTATCTTTGTGAAATTAATTCTAAAATTTATTGAATTGGATTTAAATAATAAATTCAAACTGTTGAAACTCATTTTACTTACAAGTGATGTGTCTACATACAAATTTTTGTAACTTTCAAACTAATTTTGTATTCGAGTGGTCAAAAAACGTTTAAAAAATAAATGCATTAAAATTAATTTATAAACATTCAAATGTTGACTGCTTGACTTTATAATATATTAATTTAAAATGTTCACATGTAGATGCATCACTCGTAAGGAAAATGAGTTTTAACGGTTTGGTTTCATCGTTTGAAACCAATCTAATAGTTAAAATTAAGTTTACAAAGAAGCTAGAACACCCTAGTTTTACTAGGTACATGAAGTTGTTATTGACTCGCTACATGGATTGGGCACGTCACCCTAGTTGGAAGTTGTTATTTAATCGATGCCATTTTATCCTTGGATTAACCCAGTCAGAAGGCTATTTGCAGTTCTTTCTTCAAACATGGCATTGATTAAATAATTAATATATATTTGGACAAATTCTACCACACGCTTGTTCTGTAGTACTGACAAGTGGATCCCAGTTGGACTAGTCGGACAAATAAGAAACTATTCACTCTCTATGGCATATGATCCCAATTTTGTATGCTAGTTGACCTTGCAAAATGTTATTTACAAGCCAAATGATGAATTATTGATGATGAATATGATGATGTTAAAGCTCTTTGTCAAATTTATTTGTCAATTATTTGCTGCAGTGCAAGGACCTATGCAACTAAAATTCATACCAGTTCTTGTTTTTGACATTTTTTTTAAAGCGGATTGACTGCTTTGCAAAACAGTAAATTTCAAATTAATTAAGGGCAAAACTGCAACTTTATTCCTTTTATCTGAATTTCTAGGTCATTCAGTACAGCTTTCTGTATGTTTTTCTTTTTTGTACTGTATATTGATGCCTTACCAGTAAAGTTGGTGCTCCCTGCTGAAATAATCCTGATAACTTTGTTAAATTCATTTAAGATAAATCATCAATAAAATTTCAAAAATTGGTTCAGATAAGATTAAATTGCAAAATTTCTGGTGTTCATGGACCTGATAACAGAGCACCACCCAAAATTTTAACAGACACGAATTTTAATGCATCGATGCATCATTTACTAAACATTTTTTATAGTTCTTTCTTAAAATAAACTGCAAGTATGAAATATATATATATATATTTATAACAAAAAATCAGAGTGATACGGCCTAAGTCCTGATAAGACTCAAGGTCCGTAATAAGTTCTATGATTGGATGTGTACGTGTGTGTGGCGTCCCGTCTCGTGGAGACGGTTCGAGAGAGGAACTCGGGATCAATAACCCAAGGGAAGTTGTGAGGCACTATAACTCTATTATATGTCGTGTCTCGAGTGTTAAGAGTGTCAACCCCTATTCAATGGGACTATTCACCTTAAATAGCATTCTCCAGTTCTGACATCCCGCGTTGTCAGAATTGTCATAGGAGATCGCACCAGGGCGACTAAGCTTACGTGGAACGTGGTGATATCCGCATATACATAAAGCAGGGGTTGCATAATTGGCGGCAACGCCCGCATAAGAAACGGTGACTAAATCGCTCCCGCCCTGCACGGATGATTACTGGAAGTGATCTCAAGCCGGTTTTGGATCGGGCCTTGGATCAAAGTGTTCCCACCTCAGATCGGGCCATATGGTTGGACCACTTATATATTCTATCTTGGACCTTTTATTTGTCCTTGGATTGATTTCATTAAAGTAGCTTTTAATCCAAGTTATTTTTACAAGAGCCTTGGATACATGACACTATCACAAAGGTTCTTAAGTTTGTGTATCTAGAGGTCCAGATATAGTTTTGAAATTATTTTCTAGATTATCAAAAGAAGCATTATTAGGAACTTAATATCTCATGGGACAAAAAGTTGAAAAGATATCTCATTAAACAAGAAGAACAACCAACAATACCAGAAATTTTGGAGTCTTGGTCTTAACAAACGTGGATGCATATCATCGTATCATATACTTGCGATCATTATTCTTCAACGAGCAAATATCATCAGGTTAATGGGTCCAGTGGATGGATCCAAATACCTGCTTCTAACCCGACCCGTATTAAAGAGGTATATAACAGCTAACATAGTCTCTAATGCAAAGTTCAGCACAAGGGCCTTAAAGATAAATAAAAAAAAGAAATAGGTTAATTGAGAACTGTTACATCTAATAAAATAATATAATCAGAACAAAATCGTTTGATTATTTGTCAAGTGCTTTGAAAATTAAAAAAAAATTATCATTGCTCAATTTGCAACTAAATTATTTCAAATTGAACCAAATTTAATTTGCAGTCTAAATTTGTAGAAAACATACGTGTGTTTATCTTTTTCAAAATTAATATTACCTTGATCAGTTGCGTCTTCGTTAAATAAATTTTGTTTGTGAGTAATGACTAATGAGTAGTGCCTTTTTATAAACAAAACGTTTATCTACACAAAAAAAAATTAGGTGTAATTCCGCCGCCACCTTCATTTTCAAGTCAATTTCACCAAGACCATACAGCTTAGCTTATCCACCAATCATTAATGCGCGTGCATATATGCAAATCAACCCATAAAATTTTCCACATTTCTTACACCCCCTCAGCCCCTTGTTTAAGTTGCAAAACTTCAAAACCAATAGTATTGTTAAATATTAAAATCCTAAGAATAGACATTACAAACTTACAGGGGCGGACCCAAAGTAAATCAGGTGGGCAGCCACCTCTCTGAATTTCGAGTTTTAGTAGTGATTTATTGCTACCGATCGACTTTGTTCCTTTTTGAAAATTTTTTTGCTCCCCTCTGAATTTTTGATTTGTATTTCGGATTAAATTTAGTGTTAAAATAAAAATAAATTGTTTGAATTATGATTGGTAATTATAATTATAAGTTAAATGATAAGTTAAGTAGATTATTGAAAATATAAGTTAAAACATTATGAATCCGCAGACTTACGGTGTCAATAATTTTAGAAGACCTGTACTCCCAAATAAATTTCACTGGCTTCAAATATCCAACAAATTCTCCACCGTAAAAATCAGTAGTATTTAGAAAACCATTAATTTTCATTGTGCCATGGCTACTATTTCCAAGAGCACATGCACATATTCGGATTATGAGGGTATATGTCGAAGAATCCACTTGGAATAGACCCAAAGATAAGTCCAAAATTAGGGTTTGATTGGCCTGAATTGAGCCAGCACATGTCGCTTGAGACAAACAACAGTGCAAATGTCAAAAACACAAAAAGGAGAGAGATACATTTAGGTGCTGCCTCAATCAACTAAAAGTAGTTTTATTACGCAGATTGAAAAAATTGACAAGAGAAGCTCTGTTATTGTACCATGTATACCAGCAAAGAGATAAAGACTACAGGTAGAGGATACCCCACGCCTCTGTAATTTCTACTTTGCACCACTATAATTCTTGAGGTAATATTATTTCGGACAAGTTTTATTTTTCACCCCTAAAAACATCAAAATGTTACTTATAATCCCAGTAAAAGTTGGTAATGTACTGATGTCACTTGTATACCTAGAAACATATATAGAAGAGTAACAAAAAAAAAAAAATTTTAGAAATAAAATAAAGAAAATCAAATTATTGAAAACAATATGAATTACTTTTTTCTCTGTTTCAAAAAAAAAAAGATGAATTACTTTTTTCCGATAAATGAATGGAAACAAACCATTCCAATCTACACTGATTTCCACACCAACTAGCACATAGTGTGAAAAATCAATGAAACCGAACCATTACTTCGGTTCTATTAATTTCTAACTTGAATGTAAATTAATTTATACACTAAATTCACAGCTTCAATGAGACCAATACTTTCCGGATTTTCGGTGGTCAAGATACACTGCAACTTTCGGAACCTACCAGGATCGAACCTGATTCGATCCAGTAATGGTATATACCCCAATGGAATTTGACCATTGGTTCAGTCCCATCTATTTAATAATAATAAAATCCTTCCCATAATTTGATTTTTTTTATTTCTAAAAATACAAAATTTGGAAGAGTAATATATATATATATATATATAAAAAAAAAACCTACCTTCCTCACTGTTTCCTAAATAGGTCCCTACTACCAGACAGCAATGAGTTAGACCAGATGGGCATTGTGGATAATTTGAGAAAAAAAAAATAAAAGGAAATGTCCAAGGTCATATTTCAATTTTTTGGTTAAAGGTCCAATATATGTATACTGTATACACATTACACTTACATATATATTGGTATCATCCCGGCCATACAAAGTCAGCATGTAGAAAAGTCAACACGAGAAAAAAGGATAAAATATTATATATCTGTGGCTGGTATACACTGGTACTACAGTTCTTCTGAAAGTGTTGAAATGCACGGGATATTTTTCTTATTTTGAGGGTGAAATGTGCAATAATTCTCTATTATTTTGTATTATTCTAAATGTCAATTGAATGAGTGAATCTAAACTACGCATCATTGTCACCATTACCTGTGTTAGTTTTCCTCTTGTAGTGGTTCTACTTAGTTTTTGTCTACCACTTAGGTACGACTAACTGTTTCCAACCTATAATGGAACAAAACAAATTCATAAATAGGTTGCACACGTGTACAGCCAGCTTGCGCTGATTCAGACAACTCAATTGAGTTTGGAGAAATACAGCACATGAGAAAAAGTAAACAAATAATAAAGTTTTACTGGCCCAGGCTTTTAAGCTTGTAAGCATTACTATATACATTAATTGCTCTTTCTTAAAACTATGAAAGCCTTTTTATTTGCTACATATTATTGATTACATATATACACAATGATACAGATACACCCTTTTATTTAATTTACCTTTTTTAACTATTCCAATATTGTGGTAAAAAATTCAGTTGCAATCATGATGAAGTCCGTTGTATTTAATAATTATTAAAACCTTAGCAACTACCAGTTTTATGACGCCAAGGTACAGGAGAGATGAATAAATATATTGCCATTCAAAGAACTAATGATAAGGTCTAGAAGAAAAAAAATGTTTTAAAATGAGTATATAATCTTTTGACATTGTGTACCCGTGCAAAATTCATTAAATCATATTTTTTCTTTGTTCTAATTCAAAATAAAAAAAAGGGTAATTATAATTTCCCCTACCTATCCATTCCCCATTTCATCCCCCAACTAACTTTCTATTTTAAATATAACTATAACTACTATTTCTAACAATATTTATTTCTTTCCTCTTTCTCATTTTCTCTTTCACCTCCATTTTTTCACTTTCACCTCCATTTTCTTCTTTTACTCGTTCTCCCACCTTCACCTCCCTCTCCCACCTCCCTCTTCCACCTCTGCCTCTCACCTCCCTCTCTCACCTTCGCCTCCCACACCTCACCTCACCTCCGCCTCTACCTCCCTCTCCCACCTCCGCATCCCACCTACTCCTCCACCTCCGTTTTTCCATCGATAAGCTCCCCTCCCTCTCCCACCTCCCACCCTTTCTCACCTCGAAATTGTAGATACAATAAACTCTCTCCCTCTTGCACTTTCGCCTCGATTTTTTCCCTCAATGCCTGCTGCTCCCGCTCCAGCGAATGTTCTGCCGGAGATCATCTGTCACTCCATCCCAATTAAGCATGCCTCTGCCAGGAATGAATACTTCAACGTGTATGAATGAATACTTCAATGTGTAGGAATGAATACTAGAGCACGTCTCTACCGGGTCAGATCCGTCACTGTTGATCATATCAAAATAATTTTGTATATGTATATGTAATTAATCTATTTCATGTTTATGTTCTCATTCCTCATGAAGTAGCGAGTTTTGCAAAGAACAAAGCTTTATTAATGGTGAATTAGGCCACTGCGTATTAAATAAATAACATATAAATAAATTTTGAAAAAAAGAGAGATATATGAATGAATACTTGATGTCTTAGAAATGAATACTTCAATATGTATAAATGAATACTTGCGTGACAAGATATTAATACTTGTGCAACGGACAACTCGAAAGTATGTCATCATGGATCTCATTTGCAAGATAAAAATATGTAGAAAACATTCATGGTTTTAGATTTGCAAAATTCTTTACAGATCGTCAGAAATATTGGTTAGATTGAACGGAGAAAAAAAAAACCCACCTCTAAAAACGTGTAAAAGATGGATGAGTGATGTTCCAGTTTTTATATTTGCACTTACATGACGAGGATTAATACTTTCTCGATAAGAGATGAATACTTGTGCAATAGACAACTCGAAAGTATGTCATCATGGATCTCATTTGAAAGATAAAATTGTGTAGAAAACGTTCGTGATTTTAGATTTGCAAAATTCCTCATAGATCGTTAGAAATATTGGTTAGATTGAACGGAGAAAAAAAATCACCTCTAAAAACATGTAAAAGAAGGATGAGTGATGTATCCAGTTTTTATATTTGCACTTGCACGATGAGGATGAATACTTTCTTGATAATGATGAATATTTGTACAACGGACAACTCAAAAGTATATCATCATGGATCTCATTTTAAAGATAAAATTATGTCAAAAACATTCGTGGTTTTAGATTTGCAAAATTCCTCACCGATTGTTAGAAATATTGATTAGATTGAACGAAGAAGAAAAAATCCCACCTCTCAAAACGTGTCCAGTTTTTTTTTTTAAATACTTGATATATTAGGTGTGAATACTTTATGTGCTATAGATTAATACTTGATGCATTATAGATGAATACTTGCGCGCGCCAGTTATAAAATCTTTCAAATATTATGTGGTCCCAAAATAGTAAGTGGTCCCCCTAGGTAGTTAGTAGTTATTGAAGTAGTTAATGTCTGGGGGATGAAATGGGAGATTGTTACAGGGGATAACTAGATGCTCCCTAAAAAAAATCATAAAAGTGAAAATTCTCGTGAAATGCCTTAATTGGTTCAGAGAGGGATCAGCATATACGTTACTAGGCATATGAAAAAAAAAAGATATGATAGCATTTTATTTTATTCTTTGGTAGAGCAAAAGCTAATAGAGGCAAGATACCGCTGTACTAGTCAATCAAAGCACTGTTGGTTTCTCAAAAGAGGTTTTAGTATTTAAAATTGTCAAATTGAGATAACAATTTGCTCATGTGCCACTTATAGGGGTGAAAACGGAGCGGATACGGAGCGGATAGTGTTGATACCATATCTGCATTCGTCGGATAATGAGCGGATACGAATACGGATACGGATGGTAAACGGATATCAAAATTTAAAACCAAATCCACCTTAATCGGATACGGATACGGAACGGATAGTCTACGGATACGGATTCGAATATGGATATAAAACGAATAATGGTCGGATAATTAAGATATATGAACTTTTAAGATACAAATATTAATTAAAACATTAAATATAAATATTAATGAACTTATAAGAGATGGGAGATAATCTATTCATATAATATATATATATATAATAAGTGTATGGTAACAAAAGATGTTGTGATGTAGTAGTTTGAAGTTTAGTCTAAAGGCATTGAGATGGGAGGACATGAGTTTAAATCCCACCTATAGCAAATATTTATTCCTTTTTTATATGGGTCCGACCAAACTATCCGAATCCGGATAATCCGGATATCCGCTCCGTTTAGGACTCCGTATCCGAATCCGTATCCGTATCCGGATCTTTTATGAATTTCCGAAAATTATCCGAATCCGTATCCGGAAATTATCCGAATCCGGAATATCCGGATTCGGATTATATCCGGATACGGAGCGGATATCCGCCGGATAATCCGACTCCGTTTTCACCCCTAGCCACTTAGATTCAACCACTGGTCATCATTAGGCTAACACCTAAGTTTTGTCCTGTATTCTAGCTATTTCTCATTTTCTGGTGGTCAATATGCAACTGGGTAGTTGGTTATATTTATAGTGGTGAATGTTAACATCTAATGTACCGTCAGTGTCATTACAAGCTACAAATCTGACTTTCCTGATGATCAAGTTAGATTTGATTGCAATTTCACAAATTTTATTTAATTGTTAACTTCGCCACACCAGACCCTGTCAATTCAACTGATATCGGGTTCATATCAGACCAAACTCAAGGTTAAATTTCAAATTATAGTATGCTGCTTTATATGTAACTATTACTGCTCAGGAAAAATAAAATCAGAGCAATTCGTATTAGTATTTTGTCCAGTTCAAGATTGCTACTGTGTTAAAATTTCCAATCAAACCGAGCAAGTCCCTGTAGAGAAATTTTCAACTTCATATCATATTTTCTTCGTTTGCATAAAATCAGGAGCGAACCACAGTTATTTCAACGGATAGAAAAAATAGATTCGGTACAGAAGCTCTTACCAAAAATATATTCGGTCAAATTAAACGGGGGTGATATTATCTAATCAAGGTACTTTAAGATAAGCATTAACACAAGTTGAGACCAAGAAATTTCAAAATTTTCCAAATAAAAAAGAATAAAGCGTGTTGTGTCAACTGTTAGAAAAGATGGTTCAGTGCCAACACTAGCCAAACAAAAATTTAGTCAAGTCAAAGATACTACATTGATACAGGATCGAAGCCTTTCATTTGACTTCAGCGTTAGCTTTTAGGTGAAAATCGTGAAATTTCTCACATCTGAAATTGAAAAATTGTATTATCCAATGCACTCAAATAGCTGGTAATTAAAATGCTACTTCTCCAGGAAATAATGAACTCCATGCTAATAATTAAAGTAAAACATAATCCCTGTTCAATTTTTCATCCTTTGTCATCTAAACAAAAGGGTAAAAAGTTTCCAGTGTAACCTTAAGAGACTCAAAATCTCTAATTAAAGTAAACCTACAAAAGGAGAAGCATCTCAAATGGTCCCAAAAGACGAACATTTTCCATATGTACCAAAATTAGATAAATCATCTTTTATCCACCTCCCCCTAATTGTGGCATTCATAAAACTTCTGGGGTAATCTAAATTTTCATGATTCATTCATCTTCTATTAAACCTCAAAATTAAAGTTAAACTCAGAAAACAGCATACACCCTACCTTCATAGATATACCAAGCACCATTTCAGAACTCCCTATTCTCATCTAAAATGCTCAAAACACCCTCCTTCTACATTGTTACTATTGTATAAATATACAAAGCGAAGGGTACGTTTGGATGCTTTCATTCAGGATTTAGGTATTTCAGAACCAACCTTCATGGCAATGACAGCAACATTTCTAGGGGAAAGAGCAGGGTCAAAAAGAGGAAGCAAGAAAGCTTCGATTAAATTATCTTGTTCTTGGAGAAACAATAACCTATCTAGTAATATGTAGGTCTCTATTAACTGTCCCAAAGCAACACGAAGGGACCAAAATGGGCCTATCATTTCCTGCAATTGTCGAAGGTCTCAAGTTAAATCTGAACAGTAATTATTTTCAACTTAAAAAGTTAGCCTAAGTATTGAGCGGGTATGTTATAGCACCAATTGAAGGTAGTTTTTGCATTTAATTATTTGGCAAACAAGAGAAAACAATTGCAACAGTACTGGTACAATGCATTTTTCCATTTTTTATGTAATGGTCAGTACAAACAATAAAAACTTGTACTAAACACCAGTACCGAAGATGACAATTCTGATTCTTAAAGTATCTCAAACATACTTTGTTAACAAAAATTAATATTTAACCCCTATCATGCTTTTTGATGCCTTCCTAGTTACAAGTATAGTATGTACCATTCTAGGGTATGAAGCAACAATTTGGCTTTTGGATAACCTCAAATTGTAAACCAAGTTAAACACAAAATAGAAGCAAAACAAACAATACAAGCATACAAAATTGGGATCAAGCCCAACAGATTGCATTTTTTTTTATGAACAACAGATTGCAACTTGAGCCAGCAATGCAGACTAGTTTTTCTACCTACTGTGTAGTATTACAAAGAAAGAGCTCAGGGAATTGCACTTACAGTGAAAGGCTGCACCTCTTTCCATACTTCTAGAAGGTCATTGTCTTGTAAGTCGGACCCACAACCCAGTCGGAGAAGTCCAGAATAACAGAACTCTTTAAAATGAGCATAATTCTTCTCCCAATTGGGCTCCATAGGATCTGGACGGGATTTTTTTTATTTCACATAAATGATCAACAAAGATGTTAAAGTGTAAAGGCAAGCTAAATCAGCTCCCCCAATGTCACTTAACCCAAAATTTATGCAATTAAGCCCCAATTTAGTCTGATTACAGAAAAACCAATCCTCAATTTTGCAGTGTCTTGACAAAACATCAATAATAAATTCACTTGTCAATTATAGAATCTCTGACCCTTCAAAACATAAAACCATCCAAAAATAATAAAATTTAAAATCTTTTAGTAAAATCTTAGTGCAGCATACAAAGTCCATTGCAGGATCAAACTTTCTTATATTGTTTATTGTTTATGTCAATATCTAATATGATATTGACATAATAAGTAGACAGTCGAATATTCATGTTTGTTACTCGATCAAAGTATAAAATATTTTTGTCAGTTGTAACAAACATGAATATTCGACTGTCTACTTATTTAACTTCCTTATATTGTTTATTTTTGGAGCCGCACTCCCCTTGGTTCTCCTATGAAGTACTTCAAGGACTAAAAAGGGACCAGATCTACAAACTCTTTAGTCCCAAGTAACAAACAAACAACCACTCACACTCCGCTGCACTCCATGTAACAAGAGAGATTCAGCAAAAATGCTTTAAGTATTTTTGCATGTCCAGATACACATAGCCATCTGTATCTTTGATCATCTAGGTTGATAATTTAATATTAAAATATTATTATAACTATGTGGCATATTTGATACATTTGGTGTACAAATCTGTGTCACATGCTTCAGATACAGATGCCGAAGGAAGTTTGCAGCATCTCAAGAATGGGTAATCATTTAATCAAACATACCGGCACAATCAAGAGAAGCGACTTTAGTGGCAATCTCATTGGACTCCACAGGCTCAGAATTCTTTTCCTCTGTATGGGATTCTAGAAGCTTACTAAGCCTCCGTCGGCGTAGTGCCTTTCCCTGCCGACCAATAGATGGACTTGACTTGACTACTTCTGGAAAATGCTTCTCAAGCACCTAATAGTAATGAAAAACAAGGGCAAAAGAAACAACATAAATAACAACAACAACAACAACCAAGCCTTTAGTCCCAAACAAGTTGAGGTAAGCTAGAAATGAAACCCAATCACAATCATAAAATAAAGAAAAGTAGTAATAAAGTAATAATAAAAATAAAAGTGAAAGTGACATATTCAGTAATTATAACAATGCTGACAAGGCCAAGTATAAGGACGCAAAAGTACTTGCCAGTTGGAAAGCAGCACGATATGCATGCGCATCAAAATTTTGAAGAGCAATTTCTGTGGTAAGACTTCTCCACCTCTCTGCACTCTGTGAAATATGCAGTTAAGAGCATAAAAATAGAAACGCAAATAAACTTTAACCCTGTCAGAATTCTACATCTATATTTCAAATTCGAGATGTTTTTTTTAATTATTATTATTAAAGCCCGTAAGGCACAACAACATCCACAACACACACACTCTACTCCTGCATACTACAGGATTCGAACCTAGCTTATCCCATAGGAGAACATATGCCTTAGCCAGCTGAACTATGCAGCGCTAGGCAATTGAAGTTAATTGGAGATGCTTATTGTTCTCATGTTAGCCCTAATAATAAGCAAGTAAAATCTGACCCAAAAAGAATACCACCTGACAAGAATCATACTATTTTCAAGCACCAGAGCCACATGAAGTAAGCACCACTGAGTAACATTAACGTGGCCTGGCCTAAATCAAGAGATAATAACATGACTTCAAACTTATTTGACAACTGTGACAACCTGATCAAATGGTTATCAAAATAAAAAATAAAAAATTCTATATAGCTAAAATAGGTCGTATATTAAGTTTGGTGCATTCGAGTAGCGGTTGATCATCCATCGAACGGTTTGAAAACTAATAGTTCAATTTATAGGCACTTGATCTGTGACAAAACATTATCCAAATTGCAACAATTTTGATACATGACATGTCTACTTTCTTTAATAACGAACATTTCACAGTTGTCATGTAAAATTAATTGTCAATATATCCCTTCCTATTATCTAATAGCTCCACCACAAACACAAAGCATCTTATAATAATCTAATATATATGACACCAAACCATATTACCTGAGAACTGGACCAATGAAAATCCAGAATGGCATGACGTAGATAGGACCTAACCTAAATTAAAATAAACCACCACCAAAATATCGAATAATCCAAACCAAATCAGCGGCAAAACCCCAACCAACCAAAATGGTGAGTATGAGGCTTGGTATTGACCCAAACTTGATTTGCCATAGCCTGCTCATTTCCCACCTGAACTAATAATAACTCTTCAACAACCAGCGTAGCAGTTCGTCTCAAAAACAACCAGCATAGCATAATAACAGTAAAAAAGCTGTACAGTTCTACCTGACAAGCAAGGTCGCGTGCAGTTTTTCCTAGGAAAAAGGGGGAAAGCTTTGCACCCTTGCTCATAGGAAAGCCGGCAGCGATGCCACATGTTTCCTCAAACTCAAGACAAGAGGTGGGGTCCACCTCTTCCTCTGATAGTAAGTTGTAACAACAGCCGAGGCTCACCAAAGCCTTTGCCCGTCCACATCCCACAAATGCCCTAATTCAACAAGAATGAGTACATACATCAGGATTGGCATGCAAGAAGCTCACTCATATGCACCATATCAAACTGACAAAAAATGACTAAAAGAGTTAAGAACCTTAGCATATTTACAGAAAGGTCCCCACAAGCATGGAGCCCAGCCAGAACTAAAGGATGTGTCTCAAAGTACTCATTTAGTACCTCTTCATTATTTAGTTCTTGTTTAATCCCAGTTGCATGTTTTTGTAGATCCACGGCATTAGTTAGAGCTGCCAATGCATCACTAGACAGAACACGACATGTGATTGTTTGAGGTACTTTCAATTGCTGGTCTGCTGTGCTGCTACCAATAAAGAAATTAAAGATCTAAACAATAATGCATGAAGCCATTTCAGGTGTATAAATATGGATATATCATATAGTGCAGAGTCTTTCTGCGGATGCCGCACACCACATAGACCATAGCAGCCCAGCAGTGATACTGTAATCTGGGACTGAAAGTGTATTAAACCTCCCAACTACTACAACATTTAATGTGCTGACGTGGTAAATAATTCAGGCAGAACTTATAATGTGAGTACTTGACAGTATTCCTTTCTTTGTTGAATTCAGGGACTAACTTATGTCAACTCTGCCCCTTGAAGATCGCCTTTTCCTTTGTAAGAACTAGGAATATGGTATGGAACTTTTTAGATAACTAAAATAGATTATATATTAAAATGCTTGCCATCAAGGAGGTAAACAGAATCTCACAAGTAACCTAAAGCAACTCAAATAACCATCTCCAATGGACCAAAAGTATAACTCCCCATTATTCTCTGCAGTGAAAAAATGCTTGTCAACAAGGAGGCAAAAGAAATTGCACAAGTACCCTAAAGCAACTCAAATAACCATCTTCCCAGTTTTGTTCAATAAAATGCCAAAGGGCCGAAAGTACCCCTCCCCAATCGTTTCTCTACAGGGAAAAAATAAGGGAGAAAAGATAGTCTCGAAACTTTTTAAGGGACCAGGAGAACTGCCATGTATGTAAGATGCCCCATGTTTAGAGTGGTTTGCGTTATATTTCTTTTTGCAGGAGAATGTGCATATGATGTGTGACTATAGCTCTAGGTGTTCATAGAGATGCAGCAAGCAAAAGTTGTTCTATTAGCATAAACTGACTGCCTTTAATCAACTTTTGAATTATAGCAAGTTGAATGAACTCCTAATAAAGGTGTGAAATTGTCTTTGTAATGTAGAGGCATACAACTCAGTATGGCCAATAGAATAGTCAATTAACTCAGCAGTTCTACTAATTATTCTTGGACATATACTGTGCCCAATAAATGATATATAAATCTAAAGCACAGAACTTCAGTATAGAATGGGACTGAACCTAGTAAAAATGTTAAATGATTTCCTTGAGTACAAGATAAGCCCATTGCCCTTATCTCCTATAGATTGGCCATGTCTTGACTAAAAGAAAGCTTATACCATACAAAGTACTGTACATACAAAATAATCCCTACATCCTTTTACCTAACCTCAGTCTTATCAACCCAAAACTTCTACAAGGCCAGTGGGCCCAAACTATATTTTAAGTTTACTTTGCCTCACTGGCTGCATCTCTGAACCATCATCTAGAGATGCCGCACATCATGCTAGCAAATTTGAGATTTTGAGCTTCATAGGGACACGTGAAAGTTTCAGAAAATGGCATAATATACAATATCAGCATGATAACTGACTTTTTATCAAAATGTGTACCATTTTTTTCTATAGTGCTTGGCTATTCTGTCTGAGCGTCCTTTGGTGACAGTTGCATGGTGAACAGAAGCATCTAGTGCCATAACTGATAGCTGATACTCAAAAGAGAGCACTTGTGCAAGATATCCCTGTTTGCCGAACTAAATCAAATCAATCATGTGTAAAAAAAGCCCAATAATTGCTGCAGGGGAAAGGAAGTTTGATTCAGCTTGAAAAGGTATGGAAAATAACTTTACTTTGTTTCTGTATTTTTTTTATATCTGGATTCAAATAATGATGGAGAAGAATAGTATAAGGTAATAAATACTTAACAATCCACCTAAGTGATTTTCTTGAAGCAGAGAAGTAGAAGTTTAGAAAAATGTTATATACCTGACCAGATCCAACATCAACTACTGCTTCTGAGCCACAAGATTGAGCTATTTTACTAATGACTGCAGCCAGGATTTCAACCTAGTTACAAAGTTTATTTTAAAACCTTAAATTTTAGACGTACTTAATAAAGGTTGACTTGTTTAGAATAAGGTTCACATACTTCATGTTTCTTCTTTGCAATCATGCCCTGAGAGAGAACTGTACCGAGTGGTATCACATCCATGTTTTGGAGAATCTAAAATGCATCATGAGAAAATAATCAGTTAAAGAAAGAAAATGCACAATGAATTATTCTAATAACGTCTATAGGAGACCCAAGTAGCCCTTTTTTTCTTTTAACCCTCAATGAATATAAATACCAAAACCAGAAGAACAATCCTATTGGAATTCCATTGCAGAGAAAACAAAAAACCAAACACTCAAAAATGTTTACAAAAATTTTAAACAATAATTAATTGAATTAAATCTGTACAGAGAAGTTTATAACAAGGAAGAAGAAAGCATACATGATGTGTCAGGTTTTGCTGTCGGAAAATAGACAAAGCCCTCAAATTAATGATAAATTCCTTCAGAGAACTCGGCCAGTCATCCTGCAGCATTCAACTAATTAATTAATTGATTGATTGATATATTTTCATGCAAACTACCCGATTAGCATCCAGCATACAAGATCAATTAGCAAGGCGTTTGTAATGAAACCATTGTAGGTAATGTCACTTCATGACAGTCCAAAATGCAGTCTAGTTTGACCATCATATAAATGGGATTTGGATACACCTTTTCCCTTAAAAAATATAATATAACTGTGCTATTTTCAAATAAACTCAAAAGTTTTGGATGTAATAAGCTTGAGAAATGTAGTCACCAAATTGTCAAATACTGGGTCTAGTTTGATAATAAATTCCACTGATAATTAACTAAAAGAAATGTGATTTGATAAATACTTGAACAAATCCAGAGGGCAGTTGAAGTAAACTTTGCATTGGTTCCTTGCAAAGGCAATCCATCCATGCCTTATCCACAATCTCCCATAGATTATCCTGAATCAATTTTAAATGAGAAAAATATTTACTCAGATTAAGGCTTAACTGCAACAACTGAAGCTTAAATGAGGCCCAATTGATAAATGGATGGTTAAGCAAGGAAGAACTTGAATTTGTCATCATACTGTTGATCATTTGCACCAAGCTTAACTAGTTTGACTGCAGTTGGGAGGTTTATTGAGACATAAATAAAATTAATTAATTATGGTAACATAAGGTACCATTCAAGAAGGAACCAGAAGCAGCCATTAATGTCTTGGTACCTTGAAGAAATTGACGACATGAGAATCGAGGAGAGGTCTGAAAGGGATAAGGAAGGAGGCGATGGCTTTCATCCATTCTAGAGTTTCAGAAGCAGAACCAGACCAGTGCTTACGCGTCGCTGCTGACGCCATTAGATTTTCTTCTTTGTATTGATGTGCTCATGTGCTCCGACTTCGAGTGACAAATAGAACGGGGTTACAGTTTTCATAATTTAATAGGGGGTGGAGTGAAAAAAATTCTCTGATTTGGGTCCTGTCGCCTAACGGATCCGATAGACTTTCTGGGCTTTAGGTTATTGTGTTATTCAATAAAATATTTCCAGTGATTTACAGTTTTTCAAACAGTCTACGACCAAGCAATATTTGTACTATTTCCACTAACAGAGTAGTAATATCTTCTCGCATCTTTTAGATTAGTATTTTTCTCTCACTATTCTAACTCACTAGTCCTTACCTGAATAACTTAATTCTTGCATAATTTTTTTTGACGATCCAAATGCATCCTAAAAAAACACGAAGAGCTTTAAGGATGCCTTGGCGAACATACATGTACAAAGGAAATGTTGCAAACGTTACATGATAAAGGATTTCCGTCTATATAACAAGTTAATGTAAGTTGGGTTATCATATGGTCAATGCGTAACCAATCCATGATAATATGAAACCATCCAGTCAGGGGCGCCTTAGAGAATAGGGGTCAATTAATTAACCTTCATTTGTTTTCAGAAAAAAAATGTACATAGTTTAGAATTAAATACTATGTGTAATGTAAAATTAACCTCTTTTGTAGTAAAAAAATTATATGCTTGACTTTCATTGTTTGAAAGTCTCCTTGCATCCAGCCGTATTTTCTTTAGGTTATTATATTTAGCTAACTTGTTTATTCTATTAAAAATGATACAAAATCTTAAGTACTAATATGTTATAGTTAAAAAAAAAAGTTGAAAGACAATAACATATTCCGGCCAACAAAATAACATAAATTTTAATTAAGAAAAAATAGCAAGCTATGGACCACTTTGATTCTCCGATTTTTTTATTAATATCCAAAAAATAAATAAAATTTAAAAAAATATCCAAATCCCGAACAAATTTTAAAAACTACCCAAACCGGTTATCTAATAACCGGATTTGAGACAAATTTCCGGTTAATAGTTTCCCGGACTCAAAACAGTATATCCGGTTAACCATTAACCGGAAAGTTATATTTTTATTTTTATTTTTTTAGAAATAAGAAATCTGGTTAATGGTTAACCGGACTTGTATTTTTTTTTTAAGTTGTGTTTTTTTTTTAAAAGCAGAATTTTTTTAATTTTTTTAATTTTTGTATTGAAATATTAGAAATGTTGAATATATTTCTTTAAAAATAGATGGAATGTAATATAATTTGATTTATTAGAAACATTGCAACAAATAATCTGGATCAATATTTTTCAGGCCGGATTTTTCGCGGCTGTAAGAAAAATTAATATATTTCTTTATGTGTTATTGGAAAAAAAATAAAAATGCTTAGATTCTAAGTTATTGATCCCGGTTCAAAAGTCACTTCTATGTAATCCAGAAAATATTGTGATCCTTCTAGGACATTTAATTTATGAAAAGTTGTATCTATTTTTGAAAAAAAACAAAAACTTTAAGTTATTTAATTATTGTTATTAAAAAAGAATTATTAAAATAGATACAACTTTTTATAAATTAAATGTCCTATAAGGATCACAATATTTTCTGGATTACATAGAAGTGACTTTTGAACCGGGATCAATAACTCAAAATCTAAGCATTTTTATTTTTTTTCCAATAACACATAAAGAAATATATTATTTTTTCTTACAGCCGCGAAAAATTCGGCCTGAAAAATATTGATCCAGATTATTTGTTGCAATGTTTCTAATAAATCAAATTATATTGTATTCCATCTATTTTTAAAGAAATATATTCAACATTTCTAATATTTCAATACAAAAGTTAAAAAAATTAAAAAAATTCTGCTTTTAAAAAAAAACACAACTTAAAAAAAAAATACAAGTCCGGTTAACCATTAACCGGATTTCTTATTTTAAAAAAAATAAAAATAAAAATATAACTTTCCGGTTAATGGTTAACCGAATATGCTGTTTTGAGTCCGGAAAACCATTAACCGGAAATTTGTCCCAAATTCGGCTATTGGATAACCGATTTGGGTAGTTTTTGAAATTTGTTCGGAATTTGGATTTTTTTTTAATTTTATTTATTTTTTGGATATTAATAAAAAAAATCGGTTGATTCTACAATGTCATTACCGCTATAATTTTTTTTTTATAAAATAAAGTAGTGTATATAGGTCGGATAAGATCTTACGCGACATATTTTGAAATTCGTATTATATTCATATCCATAATATGTTTTTTATGTTAATTAAAAACTAATTTACATCCATTCAGTTCGAATTTAGATTCATGATATTTCAAGTAGCTAGGTCAGATTAGTCCGATCAATCGAATCACACGTTCACACTTCCCAGACACCAACGAAATAATTTGCACCTAAACCCTAAACCCCTATCGTTTCATTTTCATAGGTAAGCCTGACTGTTACCATTTACCAAGCTGGTTAATTTTTTATTTTCTAGTTCTTACTCAGCTAAGGAGAGCAATCAGAGCATGGCGTGAGCCTGTACTGTCTCCATCATGGCACTGAATACGATGCGTTGGATTCGGAACCTGTAAAACAAACGGAGGAGATCCAATCTACGATGCTGACGTGGCCAAAGGCAGAAGGCTTCAACAGATGTCGGTGTTACAGCTTTGCGTCAGAGCTGGCACCATGCCACATTGCCACCATAGATAAAGACTTAGGTCCTGTTCGGTTGCACCAGTGGGAATAGAAATGGGTATGGAGATCAGAAATTTTGAACTGAAAATTACTGTTTATCGTGAAAATAAAAACTTAATTCTAAGCAAATTTTTCTTTTCCACGATGAATAGTGATTCACCGAACAGAGCCTTACAGACGCTGGATCCAGTGACGGAACCAGGAATGGGGATCCAATCATCTCGTCGCAGATGGTAGGTTCTGCCATTGGACCAAGGGGGGGCGTGAATGGTAGGTTTCGCGCGACACTGTATATTTAGAAAATTACTATCCAATCACCTCATCGCCCAGTCACTCTTTATATTTATACATACGAAGTGAAAAAATCTCTCTTTATACAGTCGGAGGAGGAATCAACTGTATATTTTCTGGGCCAAAAAGGACTAGGGTCCAGGCTGGCTTAGGCCTTGGTTCTGCACTCCTGCCACTGGCCGAACCTAATTGATGTCAAGTACAATTAGTAAACCTGTCGTGTGACATCACTTCCAAGTTTTAATGGACCATAAAACTCCTTGTATAGACAAGACTAAGAATAACTAAATACAGATTCTGACAAAGCAATTCCAAGAAGTTACTGTTATATATAGACATCACAGAATTTTAAATTAATTCTGAAACTATTTATTTCAAAAACAAGTTAAAAAGAAGTAGAAAGCGGTACAACAAATGATACGTATAGTATAACGTATTGTCCATAGCATTCCTTTTTAATATCGGGGGAGGATACTTTTTGCAAATTTATGCGGAGCAACACATTATACTGGAGTTTGACGTGCCTAGTTTTTTTTTTTCCAAAATACACGTGTTAGAAATGTGGCCATATTAATAGTTAATATTGAATTAACTCTGGAATGGGCCTGAATTTCTGTTATTATCTGATCTGATCAGATTAGGATAAAATCTTCTGAAGAGACTCAGCAAATTGGTGCTATTGAATAGGCTTAAACGAACTGGTGCGTTATGTTATAAATATGTAACATCAGTTCATTTTTCAGTTAGTCATTCTATTCAATATATTTCAAAAAACGGAAAGAGAGAGAGAGTGAGGGAGCTGTAAATTCGGTACTAGTATACCGAATTACAGTTGTTTGTCAACCTATTCGTGTGGATATTGATAAAGACACAATTACTGTACTTGTGCATATATCGGATGCGATAAAGGAGAAGAAGAGGACAACATCTGGAGCAACTAGATGAGGATTTCCGTTGCATGTCTAGTGACAACTCTATTTAAATCTTGAAATTAGTTTTATACAAGAATTATAATTTTCGGATGAACAAAATGATAAACTGAATCAAATTATTTAAATTTAACCTATCTGAAATCCCAACAACATGCCATGTAAATCTTCGCCTTCGTGCAGCAATCCAGGAGTGTAGCTCGATCCAATAAAAGAAGGTCATCTATGTCGCGTACGTGTAGATAATTCTACTATTGTATTTTTGCCTTAATCTGTTAAAATATATATAGAGACCATGGACTAACGAAATTAGCTTGTTCAATTCTAGTTCGTTTTGTTATAGTGAATTCAAATTTGATCTAATTTGATTCGATCGATTTGTTTTTAAGTTCATTACAAGAAGCTAAGAGTTATTTGTGCTTGACTCTTTCAGTATTCTTTTTGTGTGCTTAATTATTCTGGAAAAAAAAAACTCATTTTAAGGAGAAGATTTTTTTTTTTTTAAATTCGTGTATTATGAACGACTACCATCATACACTGTTGTAAGTAACGGTATGCAGTCGTCGGACGGATAAGATACCGTTAAGCGATTAATCATAAATAATGGAAAATATTTGACTATATTCAGAAAAAATCCATAACGGTTTGATCATTGCCAACAACTAATCAGCCAATTAATCAACCTAAACAGATGTTTTTTTACAACACTGCCGTCACATATATAACTAGATATATATAGTATATACTATGAGATATATATGCAGCTTATGTCATGAACAAATTGTTAACGAGCTGGTTCCGCTCAGTTTGCGATTGATTCAACTAAAATCAAACTCGGCTCGTTCTGTATTAATCAGAGTTCAATCTTTTGTGACTTGTCTAGTAACCTCGTTGACAGCCTTGTTTTAAGATTTTTTTAATCGAAATTGATATGATGGGAACTTCACAAACTAACGTTAAGATTTAAGAACTTTCAAATATTGACATGACTTTGTAGAATTTTATGTAATTAAATAAGGCTGGTGAGATTTTTAATTTCTTGTGGAAGGTGGATATTTTAGTATTCAATATGCTAAAATAATACATATAATTTTACAAGATATTCTTTATAAGAATTCTTTTAAAATAGACACATAACTTTACAACAATAGGATTTACATGACATTTTAATTTCTTAAATAAGTATAATGATGAAATTTCTTCACTTGACAATTCTTTATTTTGATCATTATGATAATTATAAAAAAAATTACATTTAAATCTATCATTAATATATGCATAATCTATGTTATCTTCGTATTATGTTTAATCATGAGATTTGACATTTTAACAAATGTATCAACAAACAATATTAAAATTGCAGATATTTTGATTGTCAGGCTATCTAAATGTTCCCTTACAATTTTACTTTTTTTTTTTAAACTATTAATAATTAATATTATCAAAATAGTCATTGTCCAAGTGGTTACTCTTATTGCTTAGTCAATGATGTCCTCACACGTATGGGTCAGCAAAAACCAAAATAGCCCCACTCACCATTTATGTAATTCACAAGTGGTGAGGCGGATTGACCCGCATAGGTTGTGTGTGTGTGTGGGTGGGTGGGGAAGGTGGCTATTCATTTGTTACATAATTACACGGAATGATATTTGATGGAGATCGAAATTCACTTTTGAAAAAAATAGAAATTTATAGATATGAGTACGTACGAGATTGGTTTGTGAAAATGCGTTGAAATATTATTTAGTTGAACTGTAAAATTAGTTGTGAAAAATTATGATTTACTTTATATATATATATATATATATATATGAGATAGGCTAATGTGCTTTCGGTAGCATATGGGCCGAAATACACACAGTTCAAATTTAAAATTTCAAAATTCAAACGGTTGATCCAAACCGTTCATCTTATTCTCCATATCAATATCTGCTTGGAGACCAAATTTTACATTTTTTTAATTTTTTTACTATTTACCAAGCCACTTTGAAAATCGCTAATCCAATAGTTTTCCTGTTTTGTACAGCCACTGTTGGATCAACAATTTTGTAAAATACTTAATAAATAGTAAAAAAAATTCAAAAAATGTAAAATTTGGTCTCCAAGCAGATATTAATATGGAGAAAAAGATGAACGGTTCGGATTGACCGTTTGGATTTTGAAATTTCAAATTTGAACCGTGTGTATTTCGGCCCATATGCTACCGAAAGCACATTAGCCTATCTATCTATCTATCTATCTATATATATATATAGGGTTCGGCTAATTTGCTGCCGGCAGCATTTTAGCCGGAGGTGTTGTCACCCTTTTTTTATTTTGTGATGTCCAAACAATAAATCCAAACTGTTAGATGTTTAATCTATATTATAATCAACTTGGAGACCAAATTTTACATTTTTTTGAATTTTTTTACTATTTATTAAGCTAGTTTGAAAACCGCTGATTTCAGTAAATTTCTGCAGTATTGAAATCAGCGGTTTTCAAACTAGCTTAATAAATAGTAAAAAAATTCCAAAAAATGTAAAATTTGATCTCTCCGGCAGCACCTCCGCTGAAATGCTGTCCACAACAATTTAGCCGTGCCCTATATATATATATATATTTTATATTTCGATTTGAAAAAGTGGATCTTTGATGCATTCTACCTAGGAGTAATATGTATATCATTGATGAGAAAAATTAATTAATTATCAAATAAGACAACAAAAAATTAGTTAACTTAATTTAACTCCACCGTACAAAGCAACCTAGAAATAAAAAATGAAATCCAATTATATTAATTTCCAATTAATGTCTAATGAATATTTACTGTAATTAAATTACAATTAAACTTGTGACTACAAATTTATATTTAGTGAAACTGAAAAAAAAAAAAACAAAAGTTTCTAACATAATCTTCTAATCTGTTTTTCATTAATTGTTATAGTAAAACAACTGAAAGTCTAACTAAACTAAAAAAAATTAAAAGAAAAGTTGGGATTCGGACATTGCTATCCTAGTCACACAATGAAAATTAAACAAGGAGAGAGTTGTTTCCATATAACATTTCATATGTGTGTATGAAGCCGGGGGAAGAGAGGAGAGAGAACATAAAAAATACAAATCCACCCGTGGGGGAGAGAGAGTATTGGGAAAAAATTTATTCACTTCTACTTTATTTTGATTTTCCTAAGTTTTATGTCTGTTGAGAATAATTTTGGGAACAAACAAGAAATAACCTTACATCCGAATAGGCTTCATAAAAAAATCCCATTGAACTCTAATTCCGACAGTGACAAATGAATTATTCGGATTTGATTCGGCAAGATCAAAAATTCATGATTTGAAAATAATTCGAGTATTTCGGGAATGATTCGGAATTATCTGGATCAGAGGTCTCAGTAGTGCAAGAGAACAAAAAAATATATATTCTAAAATAAAATTTGAGAAAAATTTATAAAATTCACAAATTATTCGGATTTAATTCGGTCAAAGTTATGTCAATAGGGGGGAGGCTACGGACTATAATAAAAAATAGGGTTAATTTCTCATGTATCCTTAAAGAGTTCTTCAATTTCTTATTTACTCCTCAACTCTTTATTATATTCAATATACCCTTCAACTCTTTTTATGTATTTCTATTTACCCATAAAATTAATTACTCTAATTTAAATCATATTAAGATCTATCTTTTCCCATTATACCCTTGCTCTTATTTAGAGTCAATATGTCTCTTCTTTTATTCATTCTCGTTCTTTTTCTTCTTCTCCGCTCTTGTTTTTCTTGCGTTGACCTTTGCTCCAGCTCTTTTGTTTTTGTGCGGTGGGAAAATGTTTTTCCATTTTCTGGATTTGAGAAGACTTCATTCACGGATGTGGAAATTTATATAAGGTTGGTAGGTGGAGTGTAGTAACGGTGGGGAAAGTAACAACTATTTACTCCTATGAAATAAAAAAATAAAAAATAAAAAAAAAATAAAAAAAAACAAGAGTGGTGCAGAAGAAAAAGAACGAGAGTGCAGAAAAGAAGAGACAAATGAACTCTAAAAAGGAGCAAGGGTAGAATTGGAAAAAATAAATCTTAATACTATTTAAATTAGAGCAACTAATTTTATGGGTAAATAGAAAGTCATAAAAAGAGTTGAAAGGTATATTGAATATAATAAAGAGTAGAGGGGTAAATAAGAAATTGAATAACTCTTTGAGGGTACACGAAAAATTAACCCTAAAAAATAAAAGGCCTTATAGTTATGTATTGACTTTGTATCTTGGAACTTTATTAGCATCTTGATTTATAATTTGAATTAAATTTAGGATTAAAATTAGAATGATATTTTTGAATTCTGATTAATAATTGGAATTAAAAGTTAGAGAATTAATTATAAGTTGCAGTATTAGAAATTATAAGTTAGAGCATTTTTTTTTATCTTATATATGTTTAGCTGATAGTTTTGAATCCGATTAGCTATTTAAATCCGATTTGTTATTTTTTAGCCTCCTTAACAATTTTTTTGAATCCGCTCTTAAAGATAAAGCCTAATTAAACATAGTCTCTGTATTTCAAATTAATAAAATAAATATGACATTGTGTAATAGTGTTCATAACAAAGTTTATATTAACAAAAAATAAGAACTTGGAAAGCAACTGAGAAGTACTTGTAATAAGAATATTTAAAATATTAAATTAACAGAAAAGAACAAAGGAAAGTACTAGAGGTAATAATACTCGTAGCCGAAATAAACAATTGTAATTTGTAAGCAAGCTCCGAACCGCCACGCGGGCCACAGCTGCGGTTATGTTCGCTTATCCATAAATCAATTCGATTATTTAAGTCCCAACCATGCTTTCTGACAGCTGGCCCCCGCAAACTAGAGACAACGAAAGCCTTCATATATGTTAAGTTGACAGTTGTTTACTGGAAGAAATCTTGGTTGCTCTTCTATCACAAAAAACCAACGCCGAAATCTGGGTTGCTCTCCGGGAATACTTCCAGGGAGACTAATGGCCCAGGATCACCGGAACGGCACGCGTTTATCTTAGGATACCATACTCTGAGCCGTGTCTAGCACCTGGTCTAAAAACCATGCCACTATCTTATGGGCCCGATATCAAACGAAGAGACGGAGTTCGGTCTAAGCGTCTAGCTAAAGGTTATTTCTAACCAAGTAACACCAAAAGATTCCTCTCACCTCGAGAATCCATTCACCCTCCTTTTCATCACACTCCCAGTCTCTCTCTTCCGAACCTCTTTTAATGCAACACAATGGCCTCAGCATGTGCCATTAACGCCGCTACGAGCTCGCCTGACACGCTTCTCTGGTTTAGCCCTCGCCTTTCCTTCAGCCGCGACCTCTCCGACAAACCCGAATCCGACGTGCTTCCTCAACCGGATCCATCTACATCTCCCAAACCCGCATCAGATTTCGAGTTCCACCTCCACCAACCAGCTTCGATTATCACGGCAGATGAGCTTTTTTCCAATGGCAAGCTCGTACTGCTCCATCCTAGCTCTTCTCCTCAACCTCTTTTGGACCAGGATACCCCTTTGTCGGATCCGGATTCGGATCAACCCGCTAAGGACAGTTCATCCTCTGACCCCCTTGCTCCTTCTCCTCGGGCACCAATGTGTGCCAGCCGATGGAAAGATCTGCTAAGGCTCAAGAGAGCCAAAGGAGTACCAATTCCCTCTAAAAAGACGGGTCCCAACCCGAATCCGAATCCGCGAGCACTTAGATTCCTTATGAAGAAAAACTCAAACCTGAAAGCTACACCTGAGGAGTCCATGAGCTTACCTTTTCTCCCATTTGGTTCTGACCAGGAAGAAAAATCCGAATCTGCTTCATTGCCGCCTAAAATTCGCTTAGTCCGTCCTGTTCCGCCTGAAGTACCTAACTCAGACACGGACCAGATAAGGCCGAACCGGATCACAGCTCACCCCGCTCCGGTCCAGACGGCTCAACCACCCAGAACGGGTCCCTCGGTGGATAGTCCTAGGCTAAATGCAGCTGGTAGGGTGGTCTTTACGGGTCTTGAGAGGAGCTCCAGTAGCCCAGGTAGTTTCACTGGTGGACCTCGTGTGAAGTACCGTGGCATCGAGAGGTCTTATTCCGTCAATGTTAACGGGGTGAGGATTGCACCCGTTTTGAATGTACCCGTTTGCTCACTTCGTGGTTCGAGGAAGTCGGTGTCAGTTTTTGGGTTCGAGCGCATCTTTAAAGGTGAGAGGAGGGAGAGAGGAGGTCCCACTTCATCTGTAGGAGCAAGAGCTGGTGCAAGTACTTCTGCAAACAAGGGGAAGAGCGAGGGTGAGTAGTAGTCTAGATCAAGTGATATAGTTTATTTTACTTAAGACTTGGGAGGAAAAAGCAAAAAAGAAAATGTTCTCTCTTCCCGTCTTTTATCTGCTTGGAAATCATTTCCAATTTCTGTATAATTTCTTTGGATTGAGATATCGCAAGATGCTCTCTTACGAAAAGAGAAGAGGCATGGAAAAAAAAAAAAAAAAAATCCGAGGTTGAGTTACTAATTATTAATCTCATGGTTTTCCGATTTTGGATGAAATTTCAAGTACATGGGATGTTTTCTGGAAATTTCTCTGAAACTGGTGCTGATTAAAATTCACCAATAGAATAATATTTTTCTTAAGGTTGGGTACTTGGGTTCATTTTGTTTTTCCTTGTTTTCATTACGTTTTGGCTCCAGTGCAATCCTTGTCGTTTATTTTTTGCTTATTGGATAATTTTGTACATAGTTTGAATATTAAAATGTTGCTATTGTACTGATGGATTTCCTTGGGACTTTTGTCTTTTTTGATCAAACACGGGAATAAAGCACACCCCTCCTTCGGCATAGCCATCAGAGAAGTATACCTTCCATTTTATTAAGCATAATTAAACATATTGTTACAACTTGCACCTAATACATCCGCACAATACAAATTATTTATAAAATGTGGAATAAAACTTAAAGATTTAAAAATAATGCCACTTGAAAGTGCATTTTTTGCTTTGGGACTTTTGTCTTTGTATCTTTGATCCTAAATTCGTAATATTGCTAACATGCGCTTTAGGATTTAGGTTACTACTAACACAGCTAGATACTTTTTTGTGTACGTAGAAGCAAACTTTAGCAACAGCCGGTAATCAATCTTCCTGTCTTTGGCCCTGGAGCGATACCAACTTTTGTAACATGCGCTTAGGGGTTTGCTAACGGGTTACCTGTGACCCGTTCCGGATTACACGTTAGGGGTAACGGGTAGGACGGGTAAAGGGGTAGGTCGGGTACGGGTAAAACCCGTAACGGGTAGACGGGTAATTTTCTCAAAACCTCTATCCGGTCCGTTTATTACCCGTAGCCGTTGCGGGTTGACGGGTACGGATACCGCGGGTACGGATCCGGGTACGGGTCCGGTCCGCCCGGTTTTTTTTTTTTTCTGTCTTTTTCTTTTTTTTTCTGTTTTTTTTAAAAAAAATTCAAAAAATTCAAATTTTTTTGAAGTGAAACGGGTCAGGTACGGATATGCGGGTAGATGGGTACGGGTAGGTGGATACGGGTAGGCGGGTAGACGGATACAGGTATAACAGGTTTTTTTTCAAATTAGATTGTCCGGTCCGTTTATTACCCGTACCCGTCTATCCGTTTGTACCCGGGCAACGGGTACGGATAGCTCGGATAACGGGTACGGACCGGGCAAAACGGGTTGAACCCGTTAGAGGTTTAGCAAACCACTACATGCGCTTGACCACGTTTCCATGTTACCCTGTAGCTCCTTCAATTTTAATTTATTTCGTAAAATTTCTCTTTGAAGTAGTTTTATTGCGAATATTCGTTTACTTTTGTGATAGTAAATAATTTATTGTTCAATCATTATTGCCTATTGGAACAGCCTAAACTGGGCTTGTTAGGTATGTTCGTTCACAGATGTACTTGATGGGAAGTTCGAATAAAATCCCGAAACTTCCGTTCTGTGCTAATCACTATACTTAAATGGTGTGCATAGTGCCAAATTTTAGGGAGCGTAATTTTATTTTAATAAGCAATATAATATCAACTATTTGAAAATATAAATTGTATATAAGAGGTGAAGTTAATATTCTCTATGGTACATATTGTATATAAAACTGGTACAATTTCAAAAGCTATTTGGTTATTGATCAAGTATTGATATTAATGATAAAAAAAAAAGTATTGATATTAAACGATTAAAATTCTATTTATTACAAATCTGTAGGTTAATGCAGTTCATTTGCAATTCAAACTTAATTTGGTCATTACAGACCAGAGTCCTTTTAACCACTGCACCAAACAATTGAGAGGCTTGCAGCAATTGTTTATTAGCTGCTAAAGCAATTTCCTCAACAAAAAAAATAAAAGAACTGTTAAAGCTAGGTCCATGTGACAGGCACAGTAGCTTCTTGAAGGTCGATCAAAATCAGTAGTAACCGCCGAATGTACTACCATGGTAAGAATTAAAGTCTGGATAGATCCACCTTTATAATTGATAATTGAGGAGGGTTCAAATGTCTTAATTGTATTTTTATTTTTAAAAACTTATTCAATTCAAAATTTAAAATTTAAAATTTAAAAGTCAAAATTAAATCGTTAGATATGATTTATATTATTTTATTTATTCATGTGTAAAAATTTATAACATTTCAATTTGTTTTAGTTGTCATCAAGAGTTTATAAAAAACGTACTAATATATATAATTTTTAGACATTGATTTTTTAACTTATTGATTCATATAAAAACAAAATTAAAATGTGATAAATTTTTATGAGCACACAGTGAAAATAACATAGATCACATCTAACGGTTTTATTTTAAATTTTAAATTTTAAATTTTAAGTTATTAAAGTTTTTAAAAATAGAGGTATGATAGTGACAAAAAATGGAGGCATTTTAACAATCCTCTTGATAATTTGGTTATATGTTTCTTTTTATCTGATTAAATGATGTTCTTCCATGATTGACCGCCCCCAGATCTATTGATGATATAATAATAAATTTAATAATTTTAACAACAGTAACAATTAAAAAATATAATACGAAAATCAACTTTATAGACATAATTCATAGTAAATATTACGCCTAAAATATTATAAAAAATGTATTCATACTCTCTTTTTCTGCATTTGTTAAGACGCTCGCTTTTCCTACTTTCTTTGGCAGAAGATATCAATTACAAAAGCAATAACATGATACCGATGCAAAATTGACACGAATATTAATCAAGGAAATTTGGAAAATAAGTTAGGGTTCTTTTTCCTTTTGTTTTTTGTTTTTTTGCTTTTTGGCATTGCTTTCAACGTGCTGACTGGCGACTGATATTAAAAGACCTCGTATATCATAAGCAGTGACTGAATTGGGAGCGTATCCTCTGCGGAGGTTTTCTCTGTGGTGCTTGCGGTGGTTTTGATTTGATCCATTTATTTTGGATCGGATGGACCAGATCAGATCTTACCCAAATTTAAAAAAAAAATTCAAAATTTGGTAAACCCGTAATTCAATCCTTCTAATCTAAAACGAACGAACCAGATCAAAATTACCGCACAGTGCCACAGAAAAAACCTCCGGAGAGGACAGCGTTCCGACTGGATTGGCCTCATTTAACATGACACCATTGATATACATTAACTCGAAAGATTCATTTTTGAGTTAATGCAGAGGATACGCATTCCCGAGGCAGGAGGTGCATGAATGATGAAATGATAGTCATAGAGAAAGCGCCTAAGGGCTTTTCACTCAAAAAAAAAAAAAAAAAAAAAAACTCATAGAGAAAGTAGCTGGAGTGAACTGTGCGAGCGCAGCTGTCGAATCAATTCAGTTGTGGTTTTTCCTTTTTCAGATCCGCCAGCAGCAGCGCCAGGGGACCTATCTACTCTATAGCACGGTAGCAACACTCTATCTCGTTTCTGCAGCGCACCAAAAAAACAGCTCTGATATTTGATCTGTACAGTGGGCCCGTCATATCCTTCAAATCTCTCTGTATTTTTTTTTATATCAGAGGGTCAAGATAGGGGCGTCGTCGGTGTGTCAGTATCACGCAGGAATCCAAATCTTGACACGCTTCTACAGGGAAATTTTTTATTTATAGAAATTATTAAAGTCACTTGTACGAAATTAATGGTTCAAATCCATCGTTGTATTTCTTTTTACCTGTTAAAAAGGAGAAATTTGTATGCCACATTTTATCACATACTAAGGATCCGTTCGGCCACGTACTATTCACTATGAGAAATAAAAATTTGCTCAAAGCTAAGTTTTTATTCTCACAGTGAACAGTAAAATTTAGTTCAAAATTTTTGATTCTCACACCTATTCCTATTACCTACTGGATTGCCGAACGGGCCCTAAGTGCATGTTTGAGATCATCATTACCTAGAGCAGTTAGTAAGACATCTCACTCTCTCAAGGAAGATATGCGTTCGATTCCTGCTGAAGATAGAAAAATGTGTGAGTGTATGGGTCCTACGTTTCAGAAAGGGAAGGACGAGACGAATTCGAATATCACCCAAGGGGTCACCCCTGGGTATCCAAAGCATCAAAATTTCAAAAAAAAACATCGTTTATTGCCTCAAAAACTTTGTTTAAGTTTTCGTTCGACAGTAGACATTAAAAAACAACGATTTTCAAATAATCTTAATAAATAGTAAAAATATTCAAAAAATGTAAAATTTGGTCTCCAATCACATTTTAATAAGATTAAACATCTAACTGTTTGGATCGACTATTTGGACTTCAAAACTAGAGATATGAGCGATAATTAAAACACCCTGTTTAATTTGCAAAGTAGCGTACCCTTACTCTACGTGTATATATATGTATATATAATATAATATATATATATATATATATATATATATATATATATATATATATATATATAGAGAGAGAGAGAGAGAGAGTTGGGCTATGGTGCTTCGCGAAGTAAAGCGAGTGTTTTACTTCACACTCATATTTTGCGATTTTAAAGTTCAAAACGTTGATCGGAACCGTTCAAGTTGATATCCATATTAAATTGTGCATAGAGACCAAATTTTATATTTTTTGAAATTTTTTTACTATTTCTTTAGAATTTTTGAAAATCGCTGTTTTTGATGGTCCATAATTTTCTGAAAACCAACGATTTTCAAAAATTCTAAAGAAATAGTAAAAAAATTCTAAAAAATGTAAAATTTGGTCTCCATGCACAATTTAATATGGAGATCAACTTGAACAGTTCAGATTGACGTTTTCAACTTTAAAATCGAAGATATAGACGTGAAGTAAAACACTCATTTTACTTCGCGAAGCACCGTAGCCCAACTCTCTCTCTCTCTATATATATATATATATATATATATATATATTAGAGATAGGCTAATGTGCTTTCGGTAGCATATGGGTCAAAATACACACGGTCCAAATTTGAAATTTCAAAATCCAAACGGTTGATCTGAACCGTTCATCTTCTTCTCCATATTAATATCTGCTTGGAAACCAAATTTTACATTTTTCTGAATTTTTTACTATTTATTAAGTATTTTACAAAATTGTTGATCCAACGGTGGTTGCACAAAACAGTAAAACCGTTGGATTAGCGATTTTCAAAGTGGCTTAATAAATAGTAAAAAAATTCAGAAAAATATAAAATTTGGTCTCCAAGCAGATATTAATATGGAGAAGAAGATGAATGGTTCAGATCGACCGTTTGGATTTTGAAATTTCAAATTTGGACCGTGTGTATTTCGGCCCATATGCTACCGAAAGCACATTAGCCTATCTCTGTATATTATATATATAATATATAATATATGTATATGTATTTTATATATACATATATACATATATACATATATTATAAAAAAATGAGTTTATATAAAAAAAAAATTATATATGTATATGTATATATGTATGTATGTATGTATAGGTATATATGTATATGTATATATGAATATATGTTTATATGTATATATGTTTATGTATATATGTATATGTATGTATAGAGATGGGCTATGGTGCATTGCAATGCATAGGCACCCTTGTGCATTGGACCATAAATTATCGATTCGAAGTTCAAATGACCGATCCAAACCGTTCATCTTGTTCTCCATATTAATATGTGTTTGGAGACCAAATTTTACATTTTTTGGAACTGTTTTACTATTTATTAAGCCACTTTGAAAATCGCTGATCCGGTGGTCCAGAAAATTTTACTGTTTTTACTGTTCACCCAGATTTTCAATAAATCTAAAAAAATAGTAAAAAAATTCCAAAAAATGTAAAATTTGGTCTCCAAGCACATATTAATATGGAGAATAAGATGAATGGCTTGGATCAGTCACTTGGACTTTGAATCGGTGATTTATGATCCAAAGCACAAGGGGTGCATATGCATTGCAATGCACCATAGCCCATCTATGTATGTATATATGTATATATGTATATGTATATGTATGTATGTATGTGTGTGTGTGTGTATTATACATATATTATAAAAACTGAGAAAAGAGAAGAAGATCAACAAGCTGTCAGAGCTTGGAAATTATTGAATAAATGTCAAGTCCTTAATTAGTGTTATATTTAGACTTGTGATATTCAACTGACAAATAAAATTAAAGTTCACAAAAAAAAAAATCAAAGTTATAAAGAGTTACGACATCACTTCATAAATATATCAAATGTTTTATTTTTTGGCATACACTTTAAACAAAAAAACTATTTCTTCATAAAATTATTTAAATCAAATATTAAGATCTCTCTAAAAAGGAAGAAGAGTGGACCGCCCGTGGGAGGAAGGGGGAGAGGGGCAGGTATAAGAGAATCTATAGATGAAATATTATTATATTGTTTATATCGTTTCGAACTTGGTGTGTGGAGAAAGTCCTAGTGTGGCTATTGCAGGACCATGTGGTAGCGGGCATCTTGCACACTTTTGCCTTGCCGGCTGGTACATTATCTTCGTTGGTAGTAAGACTTATGAGATTTTGAGGCTGTGGCCTTCGAGGGGCCCTGCTTGGTGGGCTCATAAGTTGAACTATGCAGATAGCGGGCGTTTGAGGGAAGTAATTAGTAAGCAAACTCAGGCGTAATGGTATGGCTCCAAACTCCCGATGGGGCGATAGTTCAATAATATATTTATATTGAGGGGGGGGGGGAGGCGGTCCGCTTGTGCTGACTCGCCCGTGGGCTTGGCGGTCTGGTGGCATTTTTGGGCCACGCGTGAGCCTGGCAGTTGGAGTACTTATAAAAAAAAATTGAAATCGGAAGGCATTTAAAATTTTTTTTTTAGGGTATTAATAAAAATGGCCGTTATTTCGCTCTATCCTCCCTGCTGAAGCCCTTTTCTTTTCAATCAGAACATAAAAGAAAAAATATCTCACATGAGTTATTATAAAACTTGGATTGAATTTAAATTTCTCATATACAATTAATGATAGAGCCTGACACTAAACTTATGAGTACGATACTAATAATTGAGTTTCGACCAGCATTGATCCGGACCAAAAATTCACTCATTAATTTGTCTGCCTTATATCTCCATTAAACTACCTCTTTATTTTTGTCTTGAAGTCTGAAATCCGAACAAAATATAGTTACGGACAAAATTATTGATCATAGAGATCTCCTGCTTTTATTTCTGATTGGATTATGTTTTAACAACTATTTTTAATACTTTTTAAACTCATCGGTTCGTATTTAAGACTGATCATGATACTCCGTATATATATCAGCTCGATACCAATCCCTTACTTTCAATATATATAATATATGACGAGAAATACAATTACACCATTTTATAGTGACACATCTTGACACCATATTTTTATAAGTTATTTTTATAATTTCAAAATTTAAATAGTCAATCTGAACCGTTTGTAACATTTCTTAAAAATATAATAGTGATATATAATTATTTGAAAATAGATTCAAACAAATTAGTACATTTAGAATTTATTTTTGTAATATTTTATAAAGTTAAATACATATATGAAAATTCTAATGTATAATTAAATCATTTCAACAAATTTCCTAGTACACATCCGTTAAGAATAAAAATTGAAGAGGCGCCAGACTGTGAGCGGTTTTTATCTGATAACCATTTTATTTAATAATTATATTAAATCCACTTCTTCGATCAGTTTTATTGTCATTTGAACTCCCAGTAAATACACCACTTCAAGTAATGCGCCGTTTTGATTATATATATATATAGATTAAATATTCCTTATTTCTGTGTTCTCTATACCCGACTCTAATCAGTTTGATATCGGAAGAAAAGAAACAAATAAAACAGAAAGTAAATGGAATAGATATTTTGTTGAATTTTCATATCAATTATCAATGGCCGATTCAAATTCCAACTATGTCGCAGTGATTCTAGACTGCCCTTGCAATTCGATTTGAAATTCTGAGCATCTTGCAATATATCAGATAATCGGACCTCTCTATAATATGTGTTTTCGTTTTGTATGGTTGATTTGGGTATTGGTATTGCATATTGGATTATAATGGCATGTTTAATGGGATAGCAGGTCTGAGGTTGGAATTTGATTTGTCCGATACACGGGAGCTACTAGTCGTGGTCGGGACCGATGTGCGGGGATTGCTAGTCGCAGTCGGGTTCGATGGTTGAAAATGATGTGACTTGTTTTATGGATAACCTAGACCGACGTGCTATCGCTGATGAAATATGCGTGCATAATTTGATGTGAATTTGTGTAGATTAATCTAGCCTATTTGAATTGTTGTTAAATTAAGCCAATTATAGAGAAGCGCGTTGTTAAATAACCGGTTACCGAGCTCTGTAGCTGACTCCGTTTTGTTGTTTTCTTTTCATTTCTGTTGGCGACATAGGTTAACAGGCTAAGGGAAAGTGTGAAGATGCTTATATAATCACTCTCCGGATGGTAAAAATCTGGAGTGTGACACCATTCAACGTGATGTCTATACAAAAATGTACTTGGAGACTAAATTTTACATTTTTTGGAAAATTTATTACTAATTATTTAGTTTTTTTTTTAAATTGTTGTTTTTCAATGCTCCAAAATTATCTAAAAACAACAATTTTATACACATCTTAATAAATACTAAAAAAATTTCAAAAAATGTGAAATTTGGTCTCCGAGCACATTTTAATATGGAGATCATGTTGAACGGTTCGGATCGTCTGTTTGGATTTTAAAATCACATAAATGACTTATAAAAATATAGTGTCAAGATATGTCACCATAAAATGATGTAATTGGATCTCTCCTCGTAATATATATGAGCTTTGAAAACCGAATTAAAAGTATTAATTTGTCGGGCTACATTATAAAAAATAACTTATTTTGGCTATACTCCGCATTTTCTTTCGAACACACTAAGCTGTGCGCTGTGTATAAATAGGCGAAGATAATTGAGATTGAATCCAATTTTTTGCAAATCAATGTAAGATGTTCCTATGTGCTGCAGAGCTAGCCCTTATGTTGATATTGTAATTTATGGTGGCCTTGAGGTTTTATGGATTTATTTTTCTTAATTAAACAGGTACCTTGCAAACTTTGGGTTTTGAATTAGTAGGCAAAGAAATTATCTTATTTAAATGCAATAAATGCTGGCTCAAATTATTATCTAATTGGAAATTCATGCAACCGCATCCAAAAGTGGACCGAAATAAAAGAAAAGGTAATTAGTTACAAATATATTATCACGATTAGTTAATCAATCAATTAAATTTGATGCAGTTCGACCTTGTCGATCAACTGCTGATGAAATTATCATATAATTACTGTCATGTCCGTCTCCAATTAATTTATCCCATACCTTATATTATATCAAAAGCTTTTATAATTTAGTCTGGAAAATATCATCCAATTAATTTGAAAATATTAATTTGCTCCTTTTTCTGCAACTTATTTGTCACAGCTGACATATTAAGGTGATGATGAACAAAACATTAAGCATTTTAATTCTGGCCTGACTATTTTTTTCTTTTTAATTTGATGGAAAGAAAATAGATAAATAAAAGAAACCGATAGGCGTGGGCAAAATAAATTAAGGGTATTATACATAGAGGAGGGTTCAAATGCACCCTATCTTTTAAAAAATTTTTCTCCGTTTTCAAAGTCCGAATAGTCAATCCGAACTGTTAGATGCGATATATATATTAAGATGTGTCTGGAGACCAAATTTTACATTTTTGGAATTTTTTTACTATTTATTAAGCCACTTTGAAAATCGCTGATTTTACATTTTCTGGACCATTGGATCAGCAATTTTTCAAAGTGGCTTAATAAATAGTAAAAAAAATTTCAAAAAATATAAAATTTTGTATCCAAGCACATCTTAATATATAGATCGCATCTAATGATTCGGATTGACTATGCAGACTTTGAAAATAGAAAAAAAAAGATAGAGTGCATTTGGGTGCATTTGAAATCTCTTCATTATACATATTAATGTTTAGAACAAATATAGCATTTAGTACGAGGGTTCAAATGTTTCATGTCTTTCATGTTATGTTGTGTCTCGTATTTTAAATTTATGTTAAAAATTCAAATTGTCGATTCAAACCGATCAACATAATATTCATATTAAAATATATTTGGAGACCAAATTTTATCTATATTTTAGAATATTTTTACTATTTGCTTAGATAGATACACGATCTCTGTTTTTGAATGGTCTAGACACAATGTTTTTATATATATTTAAAAAAATACTAAATAATTTAAAAATATATATATAAAATTTGGTCTCCAAAGATTTTTAACATGAAGATCATGTTAAATAGTGTGGATCAACAATTTAAACTTTAAAATAGAGATATATAATGTGAAGTAGAATCAGACGTAATTGGAATTCCCATATTCATTATTTTTATAAAGATCAGTTGGAATCAGGCATGATATTGTGACAAAGCGATTCATATTCTCCATAAATGTCTTAAAGTATTAACAAGTCTTTTGATTCGAAATTTTAAATATATTATTTGAAAAAAAAAATGATAAACAAAAAATTATAAATCATGTGGAAGTCCATATTTACAGTCCACATATCAATCTTCAATCTTGAGATGTTCAAAATTCATGTGGACGCAACTTGCTATTGTGTACATTAAAGATGTCGACACAAGTTGTGTGTGTGGACGCAATTTCAAATTGTGTCCATTAAATAATATTAACATGGAATTTACCACAGTTTTAATAGATTATTTTATGAATTTAAAAAAAAAATAGAGAGAGCAACTTATAATTTGAATATATTAGAAGGAACATCAAACAAAATAGATAAAATATCTTATATATTAGATATACTAGAAGTATTATGAAACATATTTTGGAAGGATTTTTTACAGCTGTAAAAAGATAAATTATTTCTTGATATATTACTGGAAATAAATAAAAATATTTTGGATCTCAGTTATTCATCCCTGTTAAAGCAACTTATGGGTATTAAAAAATTATCGAGTTTCTTCTAGTACATTCAAAAATAAGTTGCTCCTTCTAATTTTGAAAATTAATAAAAGAATCTAAATTTTGTCTTTGTCGAATGATGTCAAATAAAAATAAATAAAAAATAGATGTAATAACTTAGAATTTGAATGTACTAGAAGGACCACAATATTTTTTTTTTTAATACCAAAAAGTAATTTTTGAATCGAGATTAATAACTGAGATCAAAAACTTTTTGTTTTTTTCCAGTAACATATCAAGAGTAGTTTATTTTATTTTACAATGACAAAATATACTGCTCAAAAAATATTTTGTAGTACTTCCAGTACATCTAAATTATAAGATGTGTTATCTATTTTGTTTGATGTTCCTCTTAGTACATTTAAATTATAAGTTTTATTATTTATTTTTAAAAATTAACAAATAATCTATTTAATGGTCAATTTCCATATACATTAAGATCAATATGAAATTCTACAAAATTTGTAGTTTTCTATTGTTTTTTTTTCTCCAAATGATATATTTAAAAATTTGATCTTTTGATTGAGTGAATTTTTTGTGAACATCCGATAGTTAGATAGTTTTATCCTAACGTCTTTTACAACAATTTCTAAAATTATTTATTTATTTTCTTACCTGATATTTTGGATTTTACTTGGAATTATGCAAAAATATTTTAATCCGTTTAACACATTCGAGCATTCGACCCATCCAAAATTTGTGATTGTTCTTCCTTAACAAGAAATTTGCTATTTGTAGATTTGACTTGCATACATTTGGTCTATATTATTTATGATTTCGGATGCAATAATATCAGCACTAAAGCACCAGTTCTCATTGAAACTCCGCAATCAAACGTACTTGAACAGAAGTAGTACTAGAATGGGTGGCCTCCTGAGAAATTCATGTGTTGCATTTTTTTTTTAATTTTCTCAAAAAAAAAAAAATGATCTCGAGCTTGTACCATTTCCTGTTGAAAAAAACAATCCAAAACCCCGGCAGGTGGGAAAAAAAAAAGAATAGAAAATAAACTAGGTAGTTGTGCTACTGCTACACAACATTGACTATTGTGTTATTTGTTAATTAATTCAAGGTAGTTGGCAATCAGATTTGACGGTTCAGTACTTCTATTCTGGCATCTAGAAAAGTGCAACAGCCAAACAACAATGCAAGAAAGTTGTGCTCCTTTCTGTTGTGGATCATTCACATCTTGTGAGTAGTAGCGCTTTGGGGAATGGACTCTGCTTCTTTTCTTAAGAAAAGGAGGATTTTTCTATTTTTTAATTCGAACTGTTTAAAATTGATTAAATGGATTCAATTAAATTTGTGCTTTGAGATTCGTGCCATGTTAAAAAGAAATTGAAGCTGTTTGATTGATGTTAAACGGTTCGGATGGAAGAATAGGAGGGTTCTCCTTTTCTCAAGAAAAGGAGCAGATTGGCTTCCGCGCTTTGGCGAACAACCTTAGCTTAGAATTAAATGCTTCTCTCAAAACAAAATGAGGAAACAAATAAATAAATTTTCATCGAGGACTGAAATCTTTCTCCCTTTTTCTTTATAGATTTTAACTAGAGTTGATTTTATACTCAGTATTGTGAAAAAAAAAATATAACTAAAAAAATTAACGAAGAAGTATTACATTATTGCAAATACTTTTTGAGTATTCTAACTTGAGTAAATACATACAACTTTTTAAAATTGAAGCCTTTTGAAATTTAATTTATTTTTTGAGAAATTATATTATTTAATAGAGGTAAGATGTGGAGCTCAAGATGAAAAAATAAAATTATATATGTTTATTTTACTATTTTTGGAAAAAAAAAAACTGTTGATCAATTCTTCATTGGCGAATGTTAAGTCGCATATAACCCATATTATTTAAATATTTATTTTTTACTCTTTTTGTACAAATTTATACCACCATTTTATCTATATATCGTATACAACAATTAATTTTTATGGACATGTGTATATTTATTCATTTGCTAGTATTCTAACAATTTTTTTTTAAGATGGGTGAAAATTATTATGAGAATAATATCATCTATCATTGTTGCACACTAATAAATATCTCATATTGTTTGTAGGTGTCAACTTAATTTATTTTTATTAAGAATGTAATTAGAGGCTGAATCAGACTTTCAAATTATGAAAGTCAAATATTAATAGAAATTAATTTTACACTATCTATAATATTTTATCCTAAATTATATGAAAAATAAGACATAAATACAAAAAAAAATAATTGACCCTTTTTTCTTTATCATGACTCTGCTACTGTGTGTTATCTTGTAAGAATTATGCGTAAGTTTTAAACACAAATAGATAAATAGATTGGTGTTTCCAAATAATATTATGTGCTCATTAATAAATGAATTGTGAATAAATTTAACTCTGACTATCAACATCAATTGTGTGTCCCTATAACTATTTTTATATAAAAATTTGTCAATATTATGTCCAAAATATTTTTCAATCAAAATTTATCACTAATATCAAACTTAGCCAATTTTAATTTAACTTAAACATCAAAATTGCTTTGTTTTCGTTGTATAATATTTTGACATATGAAAAATAAAAGACCGAGGCTGATCTCTACTAAAACTAGCTTTTGACATTATCTTTGACAAATAATTACAGGAAATGACCCCTATATCGATCGCCACATAGAATCCTCCTCTGAGTCATATACCAAGTAGGACCTTGAAGAAAAAGAGACAACTTTTTTTGAAATAACAAGAAGACCTCAGACCTAGAAAAGAGGAGCAGAGCGTGCACAGCTCATGTTTCCATGGAAGGCCGGTGCAGACAGAGCAGATTACAACCACAAATCAAAGTTCTTTCTTTTTAATAAGTGAATATTAGCATTAGCATTAAATAAAAGACTTCTGAAGTTTGAAATATCAGACATAAATGAGGAATATATGTGAATATTTTAATAGTTTGTGTACGTTGTACGAGGGAGGCACATGAGTACATCGAGGTACATAATTTCTATTATTTATAAGGCAAAAAAAAAACAATATTACAAAAAATTAATGACTAGCCACTAATACTACTTTTTGTAACATATGAAATTGCCAGCGAGAAAACGAATTTAGACGTAACAATACAAACAACAGACTGAACACAGAGGTGCGTAAATAGAAAATTTTCTGTTGTACGAAGTTCATTGCCGAAATAAGTTTTCTTGATAATACGAGTTATGATTATCGCCTATCGGTATATCTCACTTTCAATAATAACTTCTTTTTACAAGAGAATGATGCTTGTGAGTTTTTTTTTTTTTTTTTTTTTTTTTTTTTTTTTTTTTTTTTTTTTTTTGTGTTGCAATTTGAAGCCCGTAGGGACTTCTATTAATATCCCACAACTGAGCCATTACATAAGAGATTCCTATTACAGTATGCTGTAGCTAGCATCAGGCTTAGAAAATAAAAACAGAGCATCTAACTTTAGGCCCAAAAGCTATTAGTCAATACAAGCTCTGCATAATTGTCAAAAATCCAAACTTTGACCTTCCCTTCCACGGGCAAATCTATGCTGGGTACTTGAGTTATTTTCAAAACTTCAAAATATTTAATTATGTATACAGAATTTAATTGAATTTCTATTATTTAAATTTTTTAATATAGGGTAGCATATCTCATAAAATACTAAATATGTATTTCAATGCCTCATTTTTTTCATACCTCATTATACCTCATATTTTATATTTTCGTTTTCAAAGTCCAAATTGTCAATCCGAACCGTTCAACAAAATATTTATACTAAAATATGCATGGAGATGAAATTTTATATTTTTTGGAATTTTTTTGCTATTTTTTAAGACAGGTACAAAATCACTGTTTTTGAATCTTTTAAAAAACAATGATTTTCTACCCATCTTAAAAAATAGTAAAAATTTTCAAAAATTATAAAATTTCATCCCTAACCATATTTTAGTATGTATATCATGTTGAACGGTTCGGATCAACAATTTGGACTTTGAATATGAATAAAATAAAAATATAAAATATGAGGTATAATGAGGTATAAAAAAATGAGGCATTGGAACCCTCCTATCCCAATTTAAAATTTCAAATTCTTACTGAATGAAATAGCTCCTATAGACATGGTGGAACTAGAAAATTTGAATAGGGGCTAATCTATAAAATATAGGGAAAATTTCATATATACTACTCAAAAACAGTGAAACTACATATTTATCATCCAAATTTTTGTAATTACATATTTACCATCTAAAAATCTAATAACTCACATATTTACCCAATATAACTTTAGTACATATTAAATATACCCAAAAATCGTATTAATTATGTTTAATTTTCTTAAAACTATAATTAATCAAGGATTAACTTAGCACCCTCTCTTTCTTTTCTTAGAACCGTTCTCCTTTATATCCAATATAAAATATTAAAAACAGATATTCCAAACTGAGCCAGTAACAAACCACGAATTCTCAAACTTAGTTACTACTTTAATTATGAGTTGCGATATTATCGCCGAATTTAGTGTGAGTTATTTTGTTATAAAAGTTTGGGCGATTACCTTGTTTTTAGATGATTAAGCTGGAGTTGGAATCCTTAAATCTGAGTTTGCTGCTACTTCTTTCTGAGTTTAAGCGGGAGAGACAAGATAAGGAAAGAGTTTAAGAGAAAATGGGAAGTTATGTCAAAAAAGACGGGAGGGAAATTTGTGCGCGAAAGATTGGGGTAGAGAAGAAGAAGAGACTAAATAACTTATTAATTATATTTTATATAATCTTAAACTTAATTAATCTCATTTTTGGTTAATTGGATAAATATGTGAGTTATTAAATTTTTAGATGGTAAATATGTAATTATAGAAATTTGGATGGTAAATATGAAATTTCATAGTTTTTGAGGGGCATGAAATTCTCCCTAAAATGTAATATGTGAAAAAGACAAAAATAGTGTGGTTAGTGTGGAATTGAACCCATGACCTTACACAGACCAACTAGAACTCAAGCCACTAGATTACCAACAAACATTTGTTATTTTATGAGGGGGGCTGAACTATATAAAGTTCAAAAAATTAAAAAAATTAATTAAATTTTAATATACATAATTAAGAATTTTTAAATTATAGAGTGGCTTAGCACTCCTGTCATATACATAGATTCGCTCCTATCTATAGACATGAGCGGTGCAGTATGAAGGCTAGAATAACAATTTATATTATTTCAGCTAAGACAGTTTAGACAGAAAAAAAAATTATAATCGATCATTATTTGCAATGTATATGTTAAAAAGAGAATATTTGAATATTTCATTCATCAGCACATAAAAAAATGATCTCACATTAAATAGAACTCCAAATATTATAATTTTGGTAAACATATACATATAAAGTAACATCAATAGTTCATATTTTTTCTAATTTTTTTTGTTAAAACTATTTAAAGTTGTCATATTGTTTAAATAATATATTTATAATTGATCTCTCTTGTTGCAAAATGACTCAATGTTATTAAATTAAAACCTTTTGGCCACATGTCAATGCAGCAATTGACTTAGTTTGGCTCTCTCTCTTGCTAGTCATATATGATTGCCCTCAATAACTATGAAATAATCTATTCATTATGTTTCTAATTACAAAAATGTCTACTGCTGCTGCAACACAACAAAAAGTAATGTCGTATTAAAAAAAACAAAAAAAACAAAAAAAAATCAGAGTTACAGTTGAACTCTCTTGTTGTAAAATGATTTATTTTATTGAATTAAAACCTTTTAGCCTCATCAATGCTGAAATTGACTTAGTTTGGCTTTCTCTTCCTTGCTAGTTAGACGGTTGCTCTCAATAGCTAGGAAACAACCTACTCATTTCATTTCCATTGATTAAGTTGTCTCGTACGATACGACACAACGTCGACACCCATACAGACAATATGAAAAGGAAGCATCTAATTGTTCACAATATTTTGTCCATTATTTGTACACAATTTTAATTTGTACGAATACTATAAAATTACTTCTACATACTGTATAATTATACAATATATCACATAAAATATATCAGTTAATCAATAAACATCCAACAACTGTTTGAAGTGGTCTCATGATAGTTAGAAAAAGACTGCAACTTGCACAACAGAACAAAATAAATGTACTTTCAAACTGTACTTTCGGAAATTACAGTTATAAAAAGTTATTGACAATTAGAGTTAGTTATTAGCGGTTATTGACAGTTATAGTTAATTATTAGCGTTCGCACTGGGTTGAATCTTGTATATTGTAAAATTAAATTTGGTATAAGTAAAATTTTCAATTGAATCTTGTATACTGTAAAATTGAATCTTCTATATAGTAAAATTTACAATTAAATCTTGTATACTGTAAAATTGAATCTTGTATACTGTAAAATTAAATCTTCTACACAGTAAAATTTACAATTGAATATTGTATACTGTAAAATTGAATCTTGTATACTATAAAATTTTCACATAATACTATAAATTTTCAATTGAATTTTGTATACTGTAAAATTTCTAAAACTAAACCATATGGCCTTTCTATTATCTCTTTCATCTAGATTTCCACAAGATGAATATTGTAAAATGACAAGATGAATACTGTAAAATTAACGGGACAATACTATAAAATTAAAAGATCAATACTCCATATCGCTTTTCTATCATCTCTTTCTTTCAGATTTTTACAAGATGAATAATGTAAAATGACAAGATGAATACTGTAAAATTAACAAGGCAATATTGTAAAATTAACAGATTAATACTCCATATCGCATCTCTATCATCTATTTTCTTTAGATTTCTACAAGATGAATACTGTAAAATTAACAGGACAATACAGTAAAATTAACATATCAATACTCCATATCACCTCTCTATCATCTCTTTCCTCCAGATTTCATTTGAAATGCTAGATCTGTTACTGCATACAATGAAAATAACAAATTCAACAGAAATAACTTACTAGATTTGAATTTTGCTGTGCTCTTCAAAAACGAGATCAAGTCAGTAATCTCAATTAAAATCGACATTGCAAAGAAAAAATAAATCAGAGAAGGTAAATACAAAAAAACAACAATTACGATTTCGTTGCCGTCGCGGCCAATCCAAATTATTCTTCCAATCCAATCCGATCATCTCTTTCTTATTCACTTTTGTTGTCATTGCAGCCGTCAGTAGAGAGGTGAGAGAAAGGAGAGATGAGAGGCGAGAGGCAGCCAAATGAACAATTTATTGATGGATCAAAAGTCAAAGCACAAAGCTTGAATGTTTTTTTATTGATAATACTTAAGAAAGCACAACGAATAAAAGTGTGTAATATATTTCAGTGAGAAATGCAGTTAATAACTCTTTAAACAGATCCAACTATTTGTTCGCTTGACCTATTGAGATGCCCAATCCAAACATCAAACCATCACAGATCTATCGATATATCAGTTCAACCTACGAACTAATTCGCCTCTAGATCAATATTAAGGCTTCCATTTCGAACAAAAAGGATAAAACTCTGGGTAAAGTATTAGTATCTTAACCTTTTGGAAATCACGAGGTGTGACACCAGGCAGGTAGAAGGCGGTTGCAGGAGAAAGTACGAGAAAGAGGAGGCATGCAAGGAGCACGTGCGGCAAGGTGTCGCCTGGTTTTGCCATTGTTTAGGAAGGGGATAGAGAGGCAGCCAAATGAACAATTACGAGAAAAATGAATCAATAAAATTTTCGTTTGACCACAGCACGAGGCAGCCAAATGTGAAGAGAAATAGATTTTTGTTAAAAAACAGTTAGACGAAAGTGAATAAGATTGTAGATAAATAGTGGACAAAATTCAGTGGACAGAAATCTTTTCTCGTATGAAAAATATAAATTATGGTAACCCTTTATTTATTTAAATTGACTGTAGTTTGTCCAATATGGGTCAGGTAAGAATAATATCTCGATTATGGACGTGTCTGTATTACATAACTCTCTATTATCAGGGGGAAAAAAATTACTGGTTAGCTGCTGGATCATCCAATCCGATAATTAGAGTTAGAACCAAAATATTCGACGGAGCGCTAAATTGGGCTCAGGTCCGAGTCTGCGCGCTGCTGAATTGTCTTTTACTGAATCGGGCCGGGCCCATTTCGTGGGCTAGTGGTTGAGTTGATTTCAAAATAGGATGTGAAGGAGAGTATCTCAAATGCACGCTCGGTTGGTTTATTTTGTGCGTCTCTGTGAAAAAACAAAGATTCGTTTTAATGATTTTTTTTTTAATGTAAAACCATGGACGTCATTATACAATTTATTTATTTCATAATTGATAGGACTATTTTTTATTTTCTGTCAAGTTAGGACTATTTTTCAGGTCTTGTCCGAAGATAATAATATACATTATACAAAACAAAATTATTATTAGATTAATTAAGACAAATATTATATTAAAACTAGTGTTGTAAAAAATAGCCGTTTAACTTGATTAATAGACCAGTTAGTCAGTGGTGGTGACCAAACCATCACGAACAGACTTGTCAAAAGGCTGTTGGCCAGTGGTGAAGTTAGAAATTTTATCAGAACTAGACAAACATATATAATTGCAAAAAAAATAACAAATTTCAACATATATACTTGTAGTCCCATATCCGTATCCAATACATATCTTATTGCCGTATTGATACTCATATTATGTTAAAATTTATTGTATCAACATATCTTGTATTATATCTGATACGTTATCCGTACCTATTTCAAACTTAATATCTATATTATATATATGTGCTCTCATTAGTTTTCCTTCTATTTAAAAGCAAGCAGTAAAAATAAAAGCAAGTAGTAAATTAAAAGCAAGCATTGTAAACTGTCCTAGCAAGAAAATGCAAGTAGTAAAAAATTTTAAACCCACATTTTTGGATCCGGCACATCTCTAATAGTGTATCTTTCTATGTAGATAGAATCCGAACTGCTAATTATATATCAAACGATCTAGATAAAAAAAATTCAGGTGTGCTGGTGCTTCCAGGAGTAGCTGTAACACACTAGCTTCGTCACTGCTGTTTGCAGATGAGATCAAACTAATTGGCTAATTTGTCGATTAGTCACTTGGTTTCCTTTTAAACGACCCGATTAATTGTCTGTTTTTCATTTAGACAGCCAATTAGTCAGTCATTATTATTATTATTATTATTATTATTATTATTATTATTATTATTATTATTATTATTATTTTTTACACTATATTTTGTCTTGTCTTATCTAGATCTTTTATAAATAAAAATTTCATGAAATATCATTAATTAACAAGTAAACTTTGTTAAAATTAGTTTATTTGATAAGTTTGATAAGTAAAATTAATCATTTTAATAAATTATAAGTATATGAACATAATTTTAATGAATATAAATTGTCCTCAAAATTGCGATTAATTACTTAATGGTATATCACATACCGTTATTCACTACATTGATTAAAATACAACATCAAATTTAATAAATGATTATAAAGTAAAATAATTAATTTCATTAGGTATACCTCACACATTGATGAATATATATTAGTAAAAAAGTTAATAATTTTCAGCAATACGATTAAAGTTTGAGAATAATAAATGATTTATCCAACGATTAAAAGTGATTAATGACTTAGGCTCAATTTTTTTTATGGAGTGTCAAAGTCTATAGCTTTATATGTAGGGGTGAAAACGGAGTCGGATTATCCGGCGGATATCCGCTCCGTATCCAGATATAATCCGAATCCGGATAATCCGGATTCGGATAATTTTCGGATACGGATTTGGATAATTTTCGGAAATCCATAAAAGATCCGGATACGGATACGAATTCGGATACGGAGTTCTAAACGGAGCGGATATCCGGATTATCCGGATTCGGATAGTTTAGCCGGACCCATATAAAAAATAAATAAATATTTGCTATAGGTGGGATTTGAACCCATGTCCTCCCATCTCAATACCTTTAGACTAAACTTCAAACCACTACACCACAACATCTTTTGTTACCATACACTTATTTGATATATATATTATATGAATATATTATCTCCCATCTCTTATAAGTTCATTAATATTTATATTTAATGTTTTAATTAATATTTGTATCTTAAAAGTTCATATATCTTAATTATCCGACCATTATTCGTTTTATATCTGTATTCGTAGACTATCCGTTCCGTATCCGTATCCGTTTAAGACGGATTTGGTTTTGAATTTTGATATCCATTTACTATCCGTATCCGTATTCGTATCCGCTCATTATCCGACGGATGCGGATATGGTATTAGCACTATCCGCTCCGTATCCGCTCCGTTTTCACCCCTATTTACATGTCATGACTAAATCTACCAAATAACCTTTCTTTTTCGAGCCTTCATTTTCTCTGATGCTAACAATAGGTGTCGGTATCGATTGAACAATCAAATGTGATGGCTCGAGATTGATCGAACAGCTCTGGAGGGGATGCAAACCCTAATTATAGAACTTCTGCGCCTTTTTAGGAGCTATTCTTTGGTGGTGGCTTGTATAAATAGGCAGAGATTTGGTGTTAAGGGGTAAGGGGTGTGGAAATTGGAATGCAAGAGTGAAGAGATAGAAGGTAAAGAGAATAAATAATCAAAGAAAAATATGGAAGAGGCCCAAAAAGAGGAGCTCAAGAGGCCTATCTCAACAGAGGTGCTACCTAAAAATTGTAGGCCCAACAGCCTTGCTACAAACCAGGTACAATTAGCATTTTTTTAATAATCGATCAAAGTTTCTTCGAATGCACCACCAGTGATGTTATATTTCCTATTCGAAAATGTGTGAAAAAAAGAAGAAAGAAACTATTCCTTTGTTTAGTTAATTTTTTTTTTTCAAATAGATATTAGGGATGCTCAATATCTTTTTAATTTTTTTATGGTGTACTTGAGCATTCAAGATAGTTAATTTTAGCTGCCAACACGGGGTAATAAATAGCAACTAGAAACCATAGAAATATTACAGAAATCTTCACCAAAATAATGAGGTTGACTTCCTTTGAAATCAGAATTAAGGAAATTAGAGACACAGTTTCTCTACTATATGTTACAAAATAGAAATTTTGCTGCAATGGCCATTAGAATTTCCATAATATGAACATAAGGTCGTGTGTTTATCAATATTTGTTTCCTCAAATCTCATCAGAATGCATGATACTTGTGTCTAAATGAAACTATGATAACTTAGTGCTGTAAGTATACTGTCTGTAGTTTGGTAAATGCATTTTATTTTTGTCATAAACAAATCCTCAAAAAAGAGAGTTAAAATATATATAGGGCAAGCATAACAAGTAAACAACACAAAACTGTATTGTTGAAAGTATACTGTCTGTAGTTTGGTAATGCATTTTTATTTTTCTTGGGTCGAATTTTGGTTTTATTGAGCTCTGATGAAACTATGATAACTGGTTATGCGCATTCAAGCAATGAATATTGTAATTTCCAGAACTAAGAAATGAATAGATGAACCTGACACCTTATAGTACTTCTCAGATTCTTTGCTGTGCTACATCATTGAGAGTAGCAGATAAAGAAAACAATTGTACAGTGCAGTATTGTACAGGATCCATCCTAATCTGATTGCCAGATGTAAGTCCAGTAATGTGCAGCTCAACTCTGATCATAACTTGATTAATTATTTGCATCCATCTCTATTTATTGTTTCTCAGATTGATGATCAACGCGTATATGTCAGCCATGATCAATTATGTGATGCCATCCATGAAAGAATAATAGGCGCTGAGGTGGCAGGCATTGACATCTCTGCTCTACACTTGCAAGACAAAACAAGAGAGAGTTCAAGTTCCAGCAGTACATAAATTAACAAAAATCACTATAGTGCTTCAGAAATATTGTGTATATAATTAAATCGCGTCTTATTAAAACCGATTTGTATTCCTCTAATTCTGTAATTACAAAATTAGCAAACTTTCTCTAGTAACAAAGTTGTAATAGTGTACAATTGAATTCAGGACCATTTTTTAAAAGATAATATCTGTCGCTGTAATTATTATAATTTACAAAAATTAGATTACATTGTAGCATCATCTCTTTCTCTTTTCTCCAAGAACATCTCTTGTTTTTAATTGTTGGTACTGACAAAAATCATCGTGTCTCCAGCTTCAAGATCATCTGTGCTGAATATAAAAAACTGAAATGTGAAAATTTATATGAATCAACATCCCCTTCTGCATAAGAGCGCCGATTTGATTCTTCAAGAATAACAAAGTCCATTTTAGAGAGTCTTCTTTAGTTTTATATTTTTCAAAATCTCTCACACTTGTCTAATGAGATAACAAAAATGAGTTGAGGATATCTTATATTATGGAAGACCAAATCTATAAAATATTACTCAAACATCCATTGAGCTACGTATGTAGTCATTTGTAATTTTCAATTCAATCCATAATTAAAATGAAAATTACATTTTAAATTCTACAAATTAAAGATCCACACCTTATATAACACATTAATGGTTAATATATCATAAATTGTAATAATCAATTTTAATTTAGTATAAAATTGACAATATATAATACATAACTATTTTACATATAAGTCTAATATTGAATTAATGACCTAACATTAATTATTCTAGAAAGTTGTAGTGAGGCAATTCTTTGTTTTTCAATATTGCAAAGATTATTGAGTTGTTTATAAAATAATTAAAAGCTATGTGGATTTCAATTTCAAACAAAGAAAAGACGTTCAAATGAAATTGAAATTATACTTCAATATAAACAATTTATTTAATATTATTATCATATCTTGGATGTGAAAGTACATGATAGTTGCCCATGATCCAAAGATAAGGAGAATTCATATGGATTGGGGTATATGTGGTCCCTTCTCTTCTTGAGACTTGACAGATTTACTTTATTTTTATATTTAATTTAAATTCGAGCCTTTAGGGTTCGGAATTCTCCACATGGCAGTAGAAACAAATAATATCAAAAGCTCTGATCAGATCAAGGCAGTTCATATCTAGAACTAATCATATCCCTCTGATCTGATTAACACATCAAGATCAAATTTATTACAGTTCATATCTAGATCTAATCATGTCCCTCTCATCTAGGGAAAGTATCCTTTGCGGAGATTTTAATCTGGTCTGTTCGTTTCGAATCAGACGGATCAGATCAAATCTTATCCGAATTTAAAAAGAAAACTCAAAATTTGATGAACCCTTAATCCAGTCCGTCCAATCCAAAACAAACGAACCGAATTAAAAGTTCCGCATAGAAAAACTCCGCAGAGGATAGCGTTCCTCTCATCTGATCAAAACTCACAATTATTGTTACAGTTCTCTTATGGAATGTTGACTCAAAATGTTACACCTAGTAATATTAATTATAATTTAGGTATGGTAAAAAAATAATAGATGCTTGTAAAATAACAACTATAGTATTATTAAATATCGAAAGTATATATTGAAAATTAGAATGTGGAGACAATATATTGAGATACTTGGATCATCTCTAAAGTCTTCTGATCAAACACCAAAATAATTGGATTAAATTGACACTCAAAACAGGCCGGGCTCCAGAATATTCTAGAACCTTCCCAATGGTTGAGAATCATTATATGAAGAAATCCATAGAGTTGTAACGGTTGCATACACCCTGTAACTGTTATGCAATAGTTGTGAGTTTTGAGGGATCATGTAAGTCGTCTAGAAACATAGAACTCTTGTGTAATTATTAAACCACCAACAAGAAATTCAAGTGTTATTGAATAAAAAACGTTAAACAAGTGGTTTGAGCTTGACAAAATGTGTAAAAAAAAATAATAATTTCAAGACAAATTAAGATTAATCCGTACAGTATAAACTCAATTTTTTTTCCTGTTCCGAAGCGAATTTCACCCTATCAATTGCATTTTCAGCCATCCATTATCTATATCTAATATTTGCAATAACAGTGAGGGAAAAAAAAACTGTGTGTGTGATATTAAATTAAAATTGTAAATAGGTGCATGATATATATAGCTGTTGTCCAAGTACCTTGCTTCCTAGGCAGTATACAATAAACAGAAAAGTAATTGAGGGAACTTAATTTCCATGCATTTCATCGCTTTGGAGTTGTAAATTAAGTATATCGGGAAACATGTACATTTTTCAATTAAATAACATGCGCTTATCTTTGTTTACCGGGTCTTGTCATTTAATTGTCGGATATACATTTCTATTTCTTATTTTTTTTATTTTTTTTACCGCTTTGAGTAATTGTCGTACTTGAGTTTAAATATTTTTATTATCTACGTGCAACGGTGCAAGGCAGGTGAAATTATGGATCTGACATGAATTGATGACTGTTACACCAAGTGACCATTAAAATCCGACGCAGAGGATCTTGAACTAATATGAAAAATGATCCATTGGCAGTGGCCATGTTACAAATGGGACCTATTTATTTGTACGAGTGCATCACGTGCTTTCTACATCAAGCATAGAGAAAAGATAACACAAGAGCTGTATTGGAGACCCACAAATTGATGATATGATTTTTCTTTTTCTTTTTTTATTAAGCTCCTTCCTCCTTTTCTCTAATATTGGGTCAGGTCAGAACGGATACTGTCAGAATTTTGACCGTTTGATTGACATGTTAAGGGCAAAGTGAGTGGAAAGGAATGGATACATTATATATTATTTTGAAAAATCTGAACCGGTCGATCTAAAATTTACAGTTAGATCCGTTCTTGGATTTAAAGTGGATAGTTTTTTACTAATATAATATATAATAAAATAAGATAGGGAAAGTAAAAGAGAGAGTACCTCGATTTTTCCATACATAAAATGATCGATAAAAATTCTATGATTCATTTTTTTTTTTCAAAAAAAATCTCACTTGAAAAGACAGAAGAGTCTTCTGTAGCATCTTTTTATTATTTATTGTTTAATAGATCAGTATGGTAGTCAAAACAAAAGAGAACAGTGCACAATAAATATAACAAAGAAATCCAGACAGCTGGAAAAAAAGAGACTTCAAATCAATAGAAAGTTTACTGTTTTAAAATTTAAATCGGAAAAAATCAATGGTTTCAACAGCGATTATAGCGATATAACGAGACAGTTAAAAAAAATAAACTATTGTACTAAGTAGCTAATTATAGTTAGCTATAGCATTGATAACTAGCTATATATTGCCTATAACATCATAATTATATATAGCTAGCTATTTAGAACACTGAAAAAAAATTCAACCAATCTATCAAAGTATAGAAAAATCAAGTTACTCTTTCTCTTTCAGTCTCTTATTATATAATAATTTATAAATAAAAAATACCATTAACGAGGTATTGTGCAAACGTCAACAATTTACATAAGATGATAAGAATCAAAGGAGTAGAACTAGGGTGTTCCTAAGTTCACAAAATTCTTTGTGAACTCAACACTAAAACATATCGGATTGACTTCAAACAATGAATTCAAACCGTTAAAATTTTTTTACTTTACGAGTGATGTATCTACATACAAATTTTTTAAAATTTCGAATTAATTTTGTATAGAGTCAAGTGGTCAAAATTAGATAGTTTATAAATTAATTATAATGCATTTATTTTTTTGAACGTCTTTTCATTACTTGACTTTATACATAATTAATTCAAAAATTTTAAAATTTTCTCATGCAAATGCATTACTCATAAAGTAAAAAGATTTCAACAGTTTAAATTCATCGTTTGAAGTCAATTCAATAGATTTTAGAGTTGATTTCAAAAATACTCGGATCATAGATAGGGGTGTAAACGAGCTGGGCCTTAACTCGGCTCGTTTATTTTGGCCCGAGCCTGGACCGAACGAGCTGGATCTAGGTCATCCGAGCTAAAAACCCCTAGCTCGCTTGTGACAAGCCAGCCTGAACTAGCTAACGAGCTGACGAGCTGGCTCGCTAGGCTTTATTGGGCTACTATTATACAAATTCAAAAATATAAAAATAAGAAAGCTCATTCAAAAAATTTAAGACATCGTTCAGCAGGCACATCTTCAAGTAACTGAAGCCCATATCCTTTCTTCTCAGACCAAAAATACATTAATTTTGCATAATTGCGCCTTTGAAAATAAAACTGGACTTCAAATTATACGGAGTTAAACTCTAAATTCATTGTAGCTTAACGAGCTGAGCTGGCCCGATTCGAGCTGACTCCTGACTCAACTGATTTATTTTGACCCAAATCTGAGCCGAGCTGACTCGTTAACAGCTCGGTCCACTACAGAGCGAGCTAGAGACGAGTTAGGAGCGAGCCACGAGCCGTGAGTTTTTTTGACAGCCCTAATCATAGACCTCGAAACAACTATGATGGTTGAATTATGGACTACCGACTACACAGTACACACGTGTATGGGCGGCGTTGGATTTAAATGCTATCCATCTCCAGCCACTGAAAAACAGGGTAGATGAGATGGCCCAGTAATCTCATATTCTTATACCAAAAACCAACATTCCACAGTGAAAGCGATTGACAGGGCACCACTACTACTGAGCAAGATAATGATTTTGACCGTAAAATAATTATTACGGTAAAGTAGCTTTTTGTGTAAGTTGTTTTTAAAATGAATATCGCACATTCGCGTGGAAGAACATTAGGAGTCAAAATATTCTGAAGTATACATATGCGTTTGATTATAATATTAAATAGTATACACTTTTAGGATGACATTAGGTACGGCGAAAACAGCATATAAATAGTACATATTATTTTTGGATAACATTAAGTAGGGCCGAAAGAACTTGTACTGGAATGTAAAAGGAAAAGTTATGTACTTATACTCAGTGAGGATGCAGAGAGTTATTTCCTTCAGGGATACGCATCTCAGTACAAGTTATGTACTTACACATCAGTGGCGGATGTAGAGGATGTAGAGAGGTTCAGGTAGGCACTTGTCTACTTCTGAATTAGAAATATTTGTTAATCTTATTCTTGACAGTTCTTGTTGGATTCTCAAAAAAAAAAAAAAAAAAAAATTGAAATATTTGTTAGATTTAGTGGTAAATTAAAATTGTGTCTACTCCTGAATAAATTTGTGCTTATCTTTGAATCACGTGTCATTCTGTGGCTAAGTCAGATTTTTATATGTCATGCTGTGCTATGATTAAATTTGAAAGGATGATCATGGCACACTAGTCACACTTTGAGCACACGTGACTGGTTTGTTACGTTTGGTCATATGTAATTATCTTTTTCATAATTTATATTAGTTTATTCAAGATTTACTATTCGATCAAGATTTAACAGTAATTGTTACACATGACTCATGCGATCACGTGCCATGATGCGATTAAATCTTTCACATGACGTGCACGTCACACGAACGGTCACAGCATGGGACATGTGAGTCATAACACGTGACCAGCAACATGTCGTGATGTGACCAAAATGTACCGTGTCGCGATATATTCGGTCATGTCATATCTTTTTTAAAATTGCTATCCGCTACTCCACTTTTTTTCGTCACGGAAAAAAATGACACTATTGTTAATAATTTGTGCCTATCTCTGATCAAAATTCTAGATCCACCCCTGCTTACACTTAAGAGATGATTTATAGATTACAGGAGAATTGTTTGTATAATCATTGAAATTTTCTAAATTGTCTCTTTCTCTCTATATATATTTTTTAATAAAATGAGGGTACTACCAGTTTCATTGTAAAACTCAAATATTCATACAAAAAAAGAGAAATACAATTTCTGAAATATCATACTACACAAAATACCTAATCAGGATTCAGAACCGTAAATTATCTATTTCTCCATTAATAAACACTCAATTTTTTTTTGTATTCCTGTTATAAATTAAAATATTTTCTTATTTCCCCTTATGTTCATTAAATCTGAAAATTTAAAATTTAATTAATTATTTAGTTCTATTAATATTTTAAATATTTGTTTTGCTCTATTTTTAAATGGACATGTTTATTTGACCTGTAGCACTCTATTCCTTTTTAAATGGACATTTAAAAACGTGTTTTGCTCTGTTTATTTTTGCCTATGTACAACTTCACTACAATGCCCTTTTGCCTTTTATTTTGTTTTTTTTTGCTCTCTTTTTATAAACTGTGGCACAAAAGTACATTCTCTATAGTTTTAAAGTATACTAATGTTAAAAAAATCTCATGAAATAGTTGCAGTTTTGAATAGATTTCGTTTGGGCTAAAATTTTGATTTAATTTCATTATAATACTAAAAGTAAAGTTCAGATCAAATTTCAGTCAATTCTAACCAAATTAGGCAAGATATTCCGCAAGTTCTTGTTTTCTTTCATTCCTTTATTATACTGTCTGTGTTACAGACAAAATTTGTAGAGCTCATAATTTTGAACTGAAATAAGCAGAGGTCAAGAACACTGGACCACCAAACTAAACACTTTAACAAATCATCCACTCTTACACAGCTAGAAACACCTCACTTATTAACAACACTGAATTTCGAACATACAAGCTCCTACACAGAAATTTTAATGAGTTTTTATGGTGATAATCATGATCGTTAAATAGATTGAATATCAAGAAACTCGCTCGTTGTGTGGTAAAAGAAAAGTTCGCAAAGGACAACTCCCCCGTGTGAGAGGTAACATGTTTGAAACCCAGCTAGATAATCATTTGTAAATATTAAAATTTAGAAAATTTTAACCTCCTCCTCAATTTCCCTTAAAATTTTTCCCCATATTTCTCCTTTCTTTCCTAGTTACTTATTTTTATATCCTTTTCAATAGTGTGATTGCTCCTGTGTAATCATTAAATTCTATTAAATGAACTTTGGAGCCCAGACTTCATCTTTTTCTCAAAACAAAAAACAAATAGAAAATTTATCTGTTCCACAAAGCCAAACATCAAGATGATCACCGAAATAAATATATCACATATCAAACTCAAAGATGTAGGAAGCTAAAATTTTAAGAATTAATCAATGATACTATGAATCTTATCGGGTTTTCCGCATATATTTTATTTTCTCATGCATCAAACGATATAGTATCACTCATATTTAATTCCCTGTGCATGGGACCTAGTTTCTCTTATTATAATATACTTCCCAAAATTGAGAAAAAAAAGATATGGAAACGATCGAGGTCTCGAATCTGTGATTCCTCGTGCATGGTCACCCAACAGCAGACATTTTTAACAAATCACAGGAAGCTAATAATGGTGACTACTGTGTCGTTTAAATTTTTCAATCTTAGGCGTTCCTTCCTTTATATAGTAATTTTACATAGTATATACACAACCAAAAAAAAGAAGGAAAAAACAAACAAACTTCGTTAAAAACTACAAAATTAAATAAAAAGTACTAGACGTGGTCCTTAGAGGTGACGTCATACAAATCAATCATTGGGGAGTTTTAATTAGAACATATTAGTTTAAAAAGGTCATGAAATCAATATTATTACAAATGGTAAATTAATGAAGAAGAGTTTTAAAAGGTACTATAATTTTTCATTAGATTATATTGACAAGGCTAGATGAGATTCAATTGTTAACATTAAAAACAAAAAAAAATAAGAAGGGGAGAGAGGTGGAAGGACCATGAAATCCTGGCTGCAGGTGCTAACAGAGTACTGTTTATGAAAAAAGCAAAAACACTACCAGTTTGAACACTCCAAAATTTAATACACTTTGAGAGCTACTGCAAAACTAGATCACTTTTCTCGGGTTAAACCTGTCAAAATCATAGAGATAACCACAACATGAGATTAAAAAATATTTAGATAAAAATGCGATATTTGTAGAACAACAGACAATCATGGACCTTATCAGCATATGATGCTGAAGTATTACAGATGCATGTTGATTAAACCATGAATATGACATTTGGGGATAGAATTGAAATAGTGGAATTTGTCAAATGACCAACTTATGTTGGATGGTGATAGATTCTGACATTCTGATTTACTTGGATTTATTATCTTGTTGAGAATCAAGCAAGGATATATATTTCTTAAATTGAAACTCTTTACACAATACACGTTTCTAGTGTTTATATTAATTGGGTCAATGGTCAAAAATCCATTAATTACCTGATCATTTGTTAATTTGTCGACTTTCCGGAGGAAGAACACTACTAGAAGGTGGTACTGTACCAGTAGGTGGGATAGATGCATGATTAGGATGCACCATCTGAGCTCCATATGGATAAAAACTCATACCCTGCAAAGAAAATTATTTCAATTCAATACCCATACAATTCTATTCTGTTTTTAGTTTCAATTTTTTTATCTGTTTACTGTGCTAATATGGAGTTATCTAGTCCAATATATATGTGTAACTATAGATATCTCATTTCTCCCTCTCTCTTTTTTGATTTGCCATGGGATCAGCACTACTACACTCAATACGCTTCCAATAATTGAGATGTTTATAGGGGCTATTCAAAATTTAAGAGTTCTTTTTTTGAAATTGGCAGAGGCTGCCAAGTGGAAATTTATGAGTTCTTAAATGGCTGTTTGACTGCTTGTGCCTTAGCCAACAGACCAACTACAACTAAGTTCATTTACAGCAACCTTGAAGTACCATAATGGTGCTTCTGGTACCAAGTGTTTGGTAGAATATCGGTGCTATGTAATTAGAGAGAAAGTCGACCTGAGAATGGGGAAGTTGCATCGGATTGAGTCCCAACATACTTGGCATTTGATTTGCAAAACCTGGTGCAGCCAGGGTAGGCGATGCATAAAGAGGTGCCTGGTTGACCGCTGGAGAAACAGAGGCAACAGATTGGTTCATGAAAGGTAGCCTAGACATTGGTAACGAGGCGTGTACTGGTGGTACATGAGGCATGGTTGAAGTCATGCCTAATCCCATGCGGGACATATAGTGGTGTACCGTGGGAAATATCATCGGCCCCATACCACCACCCATCCACATCATCTGAAATTTGAAATTTTGCAAAGAAAAATGTTCAACCTAAGTGCTTTTCTATTATTGCATTTAACAGATACGGGTCATACAAAAGTTATTGTTTGCCAATCATGGAATAATGAGAGAGACTAAACAGTTATTTAAATGGAAGTGTTTCTTATTATTCTTAATTAGTCGGTTTCTATGACAAATTGAGCTAAGACTTTGAGTATTATACCTTTTTATCTTATCTTAATAGTGATTTGTTGTTCTTGTCACTTTATACTTGACAATGATAAGCAAATATGATATATATGACACAAAAAGAACCTGAACTTGAAGTTGAAGCGACTTCAAGTATTCTATCGCCTCGTCCAACATGGATGCTTTATCTGTCTGAAAATGTTCAAAAAAAGGTGTCAATAGAGGTAGGAATAAATAGACTAATTAATAGACATATGAAGGATATGTTTTTTTTTTTTTTTGAAGGTTGGAGGCTGAGAGCCCACCAACAATTTGTATTAATAAGAAAATTATTTACAAGAGCCCCTGTAAATAAATAGACTAATTAATAGACATATGAAGGATATGTTGACACCATTTAAGTTTAAAGAGCCCCTGTGTATTAAGTGGTTAATAGGGCTCAGACCACCTTTGACGCCATGTTAATTTGTAGTTTCTCTAAATGATTAACGGGTTTACATTGTTTGGAAAAAATGTATCATGGCCTACAAAAAATGGCTAATAATTCTTAAAAAAAATGCCCAGTTCCAATTCCATTATACCTACGAAATGAGGGTGCATTTAATATTTCATATCTTACAATAGTATTTGGGATTCCCATTTTGTTGAATAGTCATGGCAAGTTAATTTTTCAAATAATGACTAACCTTGTTGCAATGAGGTATGAGCTCTTGCAATGCCTTCATCTTCTCGTTAATCCGATCTCTTCTTCTCTACACGAGGAAAAGGAACTTTATCACAATTGGCAACTTAATTTGTGTCATAGACAAAATTTAACAACAAGTAAATACATGTTACCCTCTCAGAGAGATTGTGAACTTCAGCTGCCCGACTTCTACGAGTTGTCACAGGCCGCTGACCGGGCTTACTTGCCCCAATAGATTCATTATCCATATCATGTGCCTATTTTGTAAATTATTTTGAAACACACTTTATTAGTGACAGATGGGGTAGTGGGCAATTTAATAGAAAAAAAATATTGCCCAAAAACAGAGCTAAAATGAAAAATTTTTCAAGTTTTGTTTACCTCACCATGAAGACTAGCAGACTCCTCCAAATCCCTATCTTTTCTCTTATTGCTTAAAGTTCCTGTGCTTTCCTGCCCTGTTCTCCCGTAACTGCACCCCGATGAGTTGTAACTTACAGTTGCAGTTGCATCAAGCCCACTTGCATGCAACTTTTCGCCTAGCAAGTCTCCCTTCACATCGACATTACTTCCGCAAATGCTGGAGCCAATTGTTGCATATGAACCATCCCCTCTGTCCACCTGATCTGACCTCTGCTGCTTTGACATCCGTGTGATCCCGTGACTTGATTTAGGAGGAGGCATTAATAAATCCTTGTTCAATTTGTCGGGCGTGCAACTCGAGTTGCATGCATTTGTCGGTAATTCAGTGAAGAACTCAGAGAAGAAATCTTTTTCAAATGATTCATCAATTGTGTACGGAAACCACGACGCAGTCTCATCTTCTTCAACTGTTGAATTGATTGATTTATGTGTACCTTCAAGCTTATTTGTAATTTGTCTTGGATCACTAGACTGTACCGGTGGCTTCCTGTTTGTCTGGCTTTGCATAACGACATGACCGTTTTGCCATAAAAGTTCTATAAGCTCGTTATCACCACTATAGAATAAAAAAAATGAAGATATTAAAGGAATGAGATAATTAAGGATTTGATATGCAAAACAAAAGGCAGAGAAAAAGATTTGTATTGAATAAATGGTAATATTTTCACCTGATTGGCTTCTTTTGGTTTGAAGCGGTGGTGCTCATATCCCAATTTGGGACAAAATGGTTCATCTCTTATCAAGTTACTATTTCAAATTTGTTTAACATAACCTGAAAAAACAGAGTACAATAACAAAATAAGAACAGTACTAAGATCAAAAAGAAAAAAAAAATACTAAAAAAATTTGATGTCGACACTTTAGCTATGTCAATTTAGTATATAAGTATATTGATTATTATAATCAAGAGAAACAATTTTAGGCTTGATTCTTTACTAAAAGGAGAATACGGAGGCAAAGACCCATTATAAAACTAACTTCAAGTTATTTTAAAAATCAACAAAGAAGAGCCCCACAAGGTCTAATGCAATATTTTTTTTCTTCTAGTTTCTCTCTTGGAATTAGACAATCAAATTCTTGCAAAGGATGCAAAGCGAAATGAGAGCAGAAATCAGGAGCAATTGGGCATAAATTTCATAGTTTATTAAAATGCTTCATTGCGAGAAAATGCACTTTGAAAAGAAATAAAACATTAAATTGATACTGTGAGCCAGAAATTCATGATCAACATATGCGCAACCAAAAACCCACAAAAGAGAATCAATTGACGCTAATCATGGTAAGCAAAATAACCAAACAAAAGGAGAACAACGAAACCCTACCTAGCTCTTTTTGAATGGCGAAACCCTACCTAAGTTGGCTACTTTTCTATCTTTTCTCGTTCTCTCTCCTCTCTCTTTCTTTCTCAAGCTCCAAGAAGAAAGACTGATTGGACAAATTAGTTGCGCTAGAATTGACAAGAACCGCCAGTTTTAACCACAGTAGCATCGAGTTGGAGAAGATAGAGCGGAATCCTCTCTGCAATCTCTCAAATTACACACTCGTGAAATATTCTGTTGACCTTCATTCTATCAAGTGTGGAAAAAAAGTAACTTGTTATTTACCGCAACTCTAAATAGTAAATACAGAAATGACACTTCCCCACCACAAGTTACAAAGTCAAATGAAGCACGAACCAATATTCTTCTTAATTAAATAATTAGTACATGCAGTTTAGTTTATAGAAATGTGAATCACTCGTTAATTCAGTACACTTATTTAATTAACAATTTTGTTTACAAAAATATTTTTTAAAACAAAATTTGTCTAAAGGTCACATAAACATTTTCATTGATTTATAAACAACAAGAACATGCCTATCTTTGTAATTACAAAGACTGTCTTCTTTGTCACACTAGTGGGTTCAACAATTTAATTTGAAAATGTAAAAGATTTTTTTGAAAAGGAGCGTCAACTAAGGTGTGTGGCGATGGGTGGCCGAACTAAGGCGATTCCCACGAGAGATGGATGGGTCACCATTGTGTCAAATTGCCGTCAACCAAAGCGGCAACAACCCAACGGCGTTGCTGCCACCACCCTCCCTCTACAACCGTCCTATGCGCCACTAGAGAACCTCTACACCTGTCTAGTCCTACAACCGCTGCTACAACTGGCGAAAATAGGGACTCGTTCGGCGCCACTTCAGTACCAATTCGTGTCGCTACAGTACCACCTCACATCGAGCTACAAGGGAGAGTTTACCAAGCGCATCTCTGACCTATTTCCCTGCCAAGCACAACTCCAGCTTACCCTTAAGCTCCATCCCAACCACCCTCCCACCGGACCATTATTACTACCCTCTCCAACCACCACTTCTCTCCTTCACAGCCCCCCTCTTCACTCAAAACCAAAATTAAATATGCTGCCAGATCACAAGCCCATCAATTACGCCATTAATACGCTCGCACCCACCCTACCTGCTCACTTGAACAATAACCTCCCCACCTATGCATCTGTTTTGAGAAACGATGCTGACAATAGAAATTCACCCTCCCAACCTTTCACTCACAACACCCCTTGGCAGTTCTTCCTTGACAACAACCCATGGACGGAAATCACAACACCTGACATCACTCAAAACCCCGATCAGTCACCTGCCCCGATCCGTCAACCCCTACCTTTACCCCCCAATCCCAACAGCCCTTACTAGAAGGGTCGCTGCTACAATTGTCTCAAATTTGGACATGATCAAAATCATTGTCATTGTCCAGATCGGGTCCGTGCAAAATGCTAGACCCGAGGACACCAAGTAAGGGATTGCACTCAAATGACTCTTGCAAAAAGGAAGCGCTTTGACCCACTTAAATCTAGGGGCAACCTTGGTGCTTCTAAGCTGCCCTCTGGTCGACCCAAGATGGTTATGGTATTTATCCCGGAAACTCGTCAAATACAACAAGAGAGGCACGAACTGGCAAGAGCAGTAGTGATTGATGCTAGGCTAATACCTGACCACAACTACCATCATGTGCAATCTAGCCTAATGGCTGCCACCAAATCTGAACTACCATATCCCATAACCCACATGTGTGGGTACCAATACCTACTACTCTTGCCACCGGCAATCGAGCGTCACAGGTTCCTGTCACAACACTCTAAGTCTATTCAAGACTACGCTCTGGTGGTCTACCCTTGGACACCAGCGATCAATGCCTTGCCGATGAAACTGAAATTCAAATGTTGGCTCGAATTGCGAAAAATGGCCCCTCAAGCCTGGAACCTTGATCATATCATACCAGCAGTTAGTTCTTTTGGTGTGGTTCTTGATCATACACCAATGGTCAATCTCCGCTCTCTTGAGAAGCTCATGGTGGTCGTTGCACTAACCTATTTGTCAAGAATTCTTGAAGCAATCATGTTGTGGGTTTGGAATATGTCCAAAATCGTTGAAATCGTGGTGCATGGCTGGATTGAGTAGGACTCGCCTTACAACCATCCTAAGGATATGACTCCAGACCAATCCTTATTTGATGCAGTTAAAGAATCAAATATGGAGACATTGACAGCATACAAGGCCGACAAACAAAAACCAGAATCGATTTCAGTGGAGTTCAACACCCTGCTAGGAGTCTGGGGTCATATGCCATCAGGTCACAAGCGAGACAAAATAGAGCAGTTGCTCAGAACCAGCCCTTGTTTCGCGATTTGGGAGCAATCGGGACTCTTGCCTCAGATGGACGTGCCCGGAGCTGGTGGAGCTAGAGATGCCTCAGTTGAAGCTGGTGGATACGCAAGGAAGGTCTCCAGTCAAGAAGCTACTGGAGAAGTATCATAAAAAATGACAATCCAAATGGAGGAGCCAGTTGAGTTGGAAACTGGAGAAGGGAGCGGCTCTATTCCCAAAAATTCAAAATTCTTTGAAATAATCGGTGTGACACAACTGGAAAATGTCCCCAACATGGGCCCTATGCTACTGAATCAAACGGTAACATCCCTTCTCACTTCTGAATTTAATTCAAACAATGAAAATCTCCAAAAATTGAGCTGGGCCGATCAAGTGGAACTCGAAGAGCAGTCCCTCTTAGCAGACCCCCTTTAGACTATGGAACTGGGCCTTGACTTGAAAAATCAGGGCCTCTACACAATAAGCCCAACCCTTCCCCCCTTCCAAACCACACAACATACCTCAAATAATTCTCCAACACCTCTCCTTCAGGACACAAGCCCAATTTTAAACATTATCCCAAACCCGATAACCCCCAACCCGCTAGCAACCCCTGACAACTCGGTGGAGATGGAGAACCTTCCACAACCCTCTGCATCTCCTTTTTCCACCCCTCAGAGTAACCGCAAGACCAAAAAGGGAAAGACAGGGGCATCCAAACCTAGCAAGGCCGATAAAGGAAAGGTAATCGCCACCCCACCAATTAAATGCAGAACCAGAAAAGGAAAGTCATTGACCATCTCACCACTCCAAACACCAAGAAGAAGTGCAAGAACCGCAGGTAAAATTCCTCAAACCTACTTCTTCCCAAGGAACTCCAAGCAAGGTGGTTGCTCAAACACTACCAAGAACATAGAGACACGTACCAAAGTCAAGGAAGCAAAGGTAATTGCAGCTTTGGAGGAAGAGAACCTCAAAGACAACCTTCTTCAGCCGGATTTGATTATGGAAATTGAGGAATATTGTGGCATCACCGGCTCTCGACTCAACACAGCTGCTCCACCACCGGCAAACCCACCACTAGTCAACAATGAGCTTTACGAGGAATCGGTCCTCCCAGCTTTGGACTCCGAGCCTGAGGAACTCTCTGATGTGGAGGGTTTGTCTGACTAGGTCAGATTTGAGTCATGCTCCCATGTATCTACATGATACAGAGCCTTTTGTGTTTTTCTTTCTTATGTTTTATGTTTGCCGATGCTTGTGCTTTTTGTGTTTTACCTTTCTTGCTGTGATTGTAGCCTATGTTTGGCTTTTTGGTTTCATCTTGCTTAGATTATTCTCTGTCCAAGCTAAGCCTTTTTGTGTAACTCAACAATGATGATGAATTATCAAAATGATTTCAATTTTTCGTTTACTATTCTAAATTGGAATGTGCGGGGTCTTTGTGATGTGAAAAAATGTGCAGTGATTAAGGATATTATACTAGATATTAACAGTGATATAATTTCCTTCCAAGAAATCAAATGGAGTCAAATTTCTATATTTAAAGTTAGGCAAGTGTGCCCAGTTAAATATATTAATTTCTCGTCCCTCAATGCTTTAGGAACTAGGGGTGGAATTTTATTATCTTGGACAAATTCCTTTATTGAGATTAATTCTTTTAAGGATGAGCATAGTGTTGCAATGATTTTGAGAAGAGATGTTTTCACATTTATGCTAAGCAGTGTATATGGACCTCAAGATGACATTGATAAAGCGAGATTCCTTGCGGAATTGCGATTAATCCGCTATCGCAATGACTTGCCTTGGATACTTCTAGGTGATTTTAATTTGATTAGAACTCATGGGGACACAACAGGGCCTTCTCCAAGTATATATAATATGGTACAATTGAATCATTTCATTGATGATGTTAATTTTCTTGATGTACCTTTAATAGGTTGGAAGTTCACCTAGTCAAATAAAAGACCTCCAACATTTTCCTGACTGGATCGAATATTCATATCCCCTCTCTAGACTACTTTAGGGGCTTCCTACTCTCTCAAAGATGTTACAACCACCACATTTGATCATGTGCCGCTAACTCTAACTCTCAAGCCGCACTATCACCATTCAAGGCGCACTTTTAAATTTGAGAATTTTTGGCTTCTGAATAGTGAGATTCATGAAATAGTTCAGTCCGCTTGGCAATCAATGCCAGCCACTTCTACCACAACCAACACATTCTTATTGAAGGTGAGAGCAACTCAGAGGGCTCTAACGTCATGGTCCCAAGCAAAATTCACAAACAGGGACTCCTTCCTTCATAGATCGAAATGGATATTACAAAAATTGGATCGAATCGAAGAAGTGAGAAATTTAAATCAACTTGAGTTCGGATTAAGAATCAAACTAAGAGAACACATATACCGTTTGACTAATGAGAAAGAGTTAAGGTGGAAGCAGAGAGCGGGGTATAGATGGCTGAAACTCGGAGACAATAATACGAGTTATTTTCATGCAATCGCAAACCAACGAAAAAACAGGAATCATATCTCAACAATTCAGAATGAGGATGACTCCACTGTACCACAAAGCCTTATCCCTTCAGCCCTTCTTAATTACTACAGAGAAGTGATGGGTCAAAAACAATAAAACACTCGCCCTTTCAACCTTGCAGGAAAGGTGGGTCCCTCATTCCAACAAGAACTGGCCCACTTAGATAGTCCAATCACTCAAGATGAAATCCAAAATGCAACCATGGGATTACCAAAAAACAAAGCTAGCGGATCGGACGGCTTACCGGCAGAATTATTTCAATCCTTTTGGCCGATTATTAAAGATGACCTAACCCATCTAATCCTGGACTTTCATCGGAATGGTTGTAGCCTGAAAAAGATTAATAGCGCATCTATCACTTTAATTCCAAAGAAAGAGGGGGCTATACAAGTGGGAGATTTTTGTTCAATAAGCGTCATCAACACTGTATCCAAGATTGTGACTAAAATTTTAGCAGATAGACTACAACCAAAATTGGGAAAATTAATCAGCCCTAAGCAGATTGCATTCATTAGAGGCTGATCTATTATAGAGTCATTTGTAGTTACTAGAGAACTACTAAACTTCTACTCAAGGAATGAAATACCAGTAATCATGCTAAAAGTTGACTTCGTTAAAGTCTTCGACACAGTCGACTGGTGCTTTCTGGTAAATTTACTAATCGAGCGTGACTTTCCACCAAGGTTGATTGTCACAGTGCTGAACATCCTAAACTCATCCTCTTCAGCTATCCAATACAATGGCTTGTTAATTGGCTACTTTAAACACAAACATGGGATTTGGTAGGGAGACTCGCTCTCTCCTCTTCTCTTCATCCTAGTGGCCGATTCACTACAATGGTTTATTCAGAACTCAACAACAGCAATGCATCATCCTATGATTCTCCAGCCCCAAGCCATACAATATGCAGACGACACGGTAATATTCGTCGAGCTACACCCCACCACCCTAAAGGTACTCTCCTTGATTTTAAAGAACTATGAACAAATCACAGGCTTAAAAATAAACATGAACAAGAGCACTTTTGAACCTTTGGGGATTCCTGACCACCTCACGGCCATGATTCAGAGCTTAATTGGATGTCAATCATATGAGCTCCCAATGAAATATCTGGGTTTGCCTCTAACAAAGAGAAGGCTATCTATGCTGCAATTTCAACCACTTGTTAACATGGTCCGAAAGAGATTGGCAGGTTGGAAGGCTAACCTACTCTCGTACGGTGGACGAATAATATTGATCAACTCGGTTCTTTCTGCATTACCTCTCCATTACATGCAGGTTTTCCAAATTTCAAAAGGGATAATCAAGCAAATTGACTCTGTGCGAAGGTGTTTCTTATGGAAAGGCAACGAGGTTTGTAAAGGAATAAATTGTTTAGTAAATTGGGAAACTGTTTGTTCATTAAAAAAAAATGGAGGTATGGGGTTCTTGGTATTTGGTAACCCAAAATGAAGCATTGCTTACAAAATGGATCTGGAAACTGGAAAAAAGTAGATAAGATCAGTGAGCACAAACACTTGATACCCTCTATAACATAACTTCGGCTTCCCAATTGACCTCGCCGAATCTACCATTCTTCTTGAGTTCACTCTCATCAATCATGCCGTTCACAACAGTATCCATTAAAAATGAAGTTAGTTCAATAATATGGCGCTGGAGCTCTCATGGGGAGTTCACCAGCTCCTCTGCCTATAAGGTGCTGAAGAATACCGGGATGATATGCCCATACCACACAATCTTATGGAAGATAAGAGCTCCACGCAAGGTTTGTGTCTTTCTTTGGCTAGTAATCCGAAACAAGATCCTTACTCAGCAGGTGTTGATGAATAGAGGAATTCCAGTCATCCCTTTATGTCAGTTATGTGGGGCTTCAACTTTAGAAGAAAGGGACCATATTCTCTGGTTGGTTACAGACTCGTAGGAATCTAGGGGTCTCGGATAAAAGAAACTGGGATATCACATGGGCAGGTGCTACATGGGCCCTGTGGCACAAGTGAAATAGGCGAACATTCGCAGGAGAGAGGAAGACGGCGCGAATACTGGCAAATGAAGCATGCTCACAAATCAAGCTTTGGCAGGCTGTTTTATAAGCTGCTCACTCCATCTAGAGGAGGTGATTTAGAGAGAGACTTTGTGTGAGGATTTTGTATTTTATTGGCTGTAGCTTATTCAAAATAGGTAGATTAGGGAAAATTTGATATGCTGAGGTGATCCTGTAAATATTACCCTCTATTTTATTTAATACAAAATTGTCGGAGGGCACCTTGCCCCTGACCTTAAAAAAAAACAATTTAATTTGTAGGAATAAATCATTACTAAAAATTATAAATGTGGCAAAACAATAATTTTTGACAATTTCAATGATAAAGATGCTATTGGAATAGAAAAAAAAAGGGTGAAATTAGATTAAAAAGTCTAATCTTAATTTGTGAACACGAAAGCAGAGTAATATATTGCACACCACTTGTCAATGTATAGTAATACTCCTTTCTTAATGAGATAATATTAATCCTTTATTTTTGTATTTTCTGAAAAAATAGGCTATTATCAATCAAAGAAAAGGAAACAAAATTTTATGTACGTACAAGATACAAGTAATAATTAAGAAAATAGGAAAGAATTGAAAATACAATTTATGATTGTGAAATTATAGTATCGTTTATGACATCCTCATAGGATTCAAAATTATATGTAAAAGGCTAGATTTTGACTTAGAAAATGATCATAAATTTTGTGTAGATTAAGATTTTAGATAAAAAAAAATATGTTACTTTTATATATATATTTTGCGTATTTGTACAGATTTGAAGAAATGGAAGGTCTTTTAACGAAATTGGACGCTGCATGTGGCTTAGGGAAGTCAGGAATTCCATGCAAATCATCTCAACCCATATGCGGGTAGAAAATCCAACCCGTATGCTTGAGTTTTCAAAAGATGAAGCAATTATCGATTCAGTTATTTCTTGATCTCCATTCTACATAACTTCTTCATAATATTCAGGGATGTGCTAGAAGCCTAGAGAACCCATCTCTACAATATTAAGATTTATTTAAGACTTATATAAACTTAGGAATTTATGTATCTCTCAACAGTGTGATTAGTTTAAGGCAGATATACAGGAAATTACTCAAGAGCAAAAATAACGCAACAGAGACTAATTAAGGGAGACTCTAGGTGTATTCATTTTAGCTCTCTTATAATGTATTTTCTATTTTCATTGTTAATTAATTTGTCGATGAGAGGCTAAACAACACTTTACTAGGATTATGGTCGTAAACTTGAATTCTTTATGAAGTTTAGTTAATTTCTAAGTTGTTTGAACATTTTTTGCACTTGATATAATTTTTTTTCCTATATTTTATCATATATTGCTATCTAATTTGATGATTTGAAGCCCGTTCTCTTCGGTGATGGCCACAGTAGGCAGTAAGACATCGAGAGTTGACTAATTACGATTATGGTACATATATACATTTACACCTATGGGGATCTGAAAGAAAAAAGCCGTTTATTGGAACAAATTTAGAAAACTTAGGGATCTTTAGATCTACAAATGAATATCGTGTTCTCTTGCCTCACTAATGGGGCCACCCGACTACTTCAACTATAAAGGGTTATAAGGAAGTCGGTATTCAAAAGAAGTGTACATTTACATCCTTTCTTATAATCAGGGGCGGATCCAGGATTTCAATCAGAGGTAGGCACAAATACTAATAAGAGTGCAATTTTTTTTTCTCCTAATGAATTAGAGTAGAAAAACAGATAAGGATATAAAAAACTCACAACGTGATCAGATACGTCACAACACGACACAGTTTAATTACAATACAACACGGTTCCATCACGGCATGAACATAGCACGTGTGCCGGACACGTGTTGTGACCATTCACACGACATGATCATCTTTTGAGAATTTGACACCGACACGACTTGTCACGCGAAAGATTTGGTCACGGCACAGTACATGGTCATGTGAGTCACGTGTAATTAGAACCGTTAGATCTTGATCGAATGGTGAATCTTGAATAAACTAACCTAAATTATGAAAAAAAATAGTTAAAACATGATCAAACGTGACCAGTCACATTTGGATACGTCACGTGTGGTCACATCATGCGTTGGTCATGGCGTAACTAGTGTGTTGTGACCATTCTTTCAAATTTAGTCACGGCACGTCATGTGATTGAAGTCATAGCATAATTAGTTGCGACATGATATATAGTTAGATCCTTAGTAGCAGATCTTTTTTTTTCTCCTCGTGAATTAGCTATTCTTCTGAGTGAAGTAGCAAACTGAACTGCGTCTTTTTTTTCTTTAATTCTTTTATGCGAATCAATCTAGACTGACTTTCTTTTCTGCGTTATTTTTTTCTACTTGGCCATGAATTAGGTCCAGGCCTAGACATTGTTTCCATCCAGTAGTAGACACAAGTATAAAATATCACTGAATGTAAAAAAAATCTCGAATCCAAAAATAAACACTTGCCTACCCTTAATCTACCTTGGCTCCGCCAATACTTATAATCCTCAGTAAAAGCTCATGACTACAGACACAAAAATATCTTTTTGAATTTACACTCCGATCAATACTACATGGTTGATTCACTAACTTCGATTAAAACCATGTCAAAACTATCCCTCATTCGAATTAAATTAATCTTTGAATAATTAAAAAAAATGATTTTCTATTTTCTATCAATTCATAAAAATTAAAATTCAAGGACTACCGTACTTCTTAAATTAAAGAATTTCAAAGTTAAAATCTGAAATGTTCCTAAATTTGTATATAGTAATTCTGCCAATATAAATTACATGAATTCCAGGTTAAAAAAAACGAAGAATTCCAGAGATTGCAATATCAGTAAAAATAGAGTATTGAGATGCTAGGAGATAAGGCGCGTACTTTGGTGTGGTTTCCGACCTATTGTGTATATCGCTAGGCAAACAAAGTTGTAGCACTGCTTACTTCACTTACATACCATACGACTATTAACTGTTACACATAGTGTCTCCTAAAATAAGACCATAGAGAAGGAATATTTGGAGATAGGATCAGGCGGTAAGGGCATAAATGACATCATTGTCGTATCTTATAAGGATGCTGTGCTTTTTGCGTCGTGAGATGTTTATTTACACTTTCTGTGTGATTGAGCATTTACTACTTTAAGTAACTTTCCAGGAGCACAATCTCCTGTTCTCTGTCTCTGGGATTAAAAACCTGTGGTACTTGCCTCCACAATAATTAAATCTTATTTCATTTTATTTTATTCCTTTGAGAAACTACAAAATATGATTATGAGTAATAATTGAAGAATAATATTCCAAGTGATATCGTTAATCAAATAATTGGGCCCACAAGAACAACACTTCCTATATTAAAAAAAAAAAAATCATATATCAAGCCATTACATTGAGGAATCTAAATGCTAAATATTCAATTTGTTTGAAGATGTGTTGATATTTTAAAGCTTGAAACAATGATTCTTCCCTATTCAATGAACTTTTTCTGATCAGTTACTTACCGAGTAAATCACTTAAGAGCAAGCAATTGGCCAACATAGAATATTTTATGGTCGTTATCCAATTTCCCCCTCAATTGTATGGATATTCTTTTTTATAATGCTTTTTTTTTTTTCGCTCCAGAAAGTGTGCAATTCTGACCACGAAAAAGATCCTTTGTACCTTTGTGGCCTCTATCTTTTGCTCGGTCTAGATTCTTGGTGGAGCTCAGAAATACAAGCTCAGCAAACCAAACTAATTGCTTTATGTTGCAGTGTACCAAATAGCGGGAACTGGTCAGTCACTGCACTGTTGCATGAAGTAATAGTTGGGGTGTAAAACAGTAAAAGTAATACCTCAAGTTTGATGGACCAACTCGACTCAAATAAATTTTTTTAGGAGAAATGTAGGAGAGTTAATCTTAGATTTTATATATAGGACACCAGAAGTATCAGATTTTTATAAAAATTTTGAAAAATAAAAGGAAAAGGGAAAATAACGAAAAATCCGATCCGATCACATAATATAATTAAATTTGTACGTCTCATAATTTTAAGAAAATTATATATATATTTTGAATCAATATAATTTTGAAAATGTAGTGTGCTTATGCACCGTTGAAATTTTTTACACATCTCTGAATGCATCCGCGTCTGAGAGTTGCATAATAATGCAATTGATGGGTGCGTTATAGTGAAACCGGGCTGGAAGTAGTGATTGGTAAACAGGCCGGGCGGTCCGGGCAAAACTCGGGCACGGGCACGGATAGCCACGGTCACGGGCGTCACGGGCACACGGGTACAACGGGCCGGGCGTCACGGATTTTTTTTTCAAAAATCCTGCCCTGCCCGTTTAATACCCGTGCCCGTCACGGGTTCGGGGGCAGGACGGTCCGGGTACCGGGGGCCGGGCGGTCCGGGTCCGGACCGGGTTTTTTTTTTTCTGTTTTTTGTTTCTGTTTTTCTGTTCTGGTTTTTTTCTTCTATTTTTTTTTCAGTTTTTTTGGTTCTGTTTTTTTTTTTTCTGTTTTTTGTTTCTATTTTTTTTCGGTTTTTCTGTTCGGTTTTTCGGTTCTATTTATTTTTGTTCTGTTTTTTTTTCGTTCTGTTTTTTCATTCAATTTTTTTTTGTTCTGTTTTTTTTTTGCTGTTTTATTTTGCTGTTTTATTTTCTGTTTTATTTTCTGTTTTTTTTTCTTCTGGTTTTTTTCGGTTTTTTTGGTTCTGTTTTTTGTTTCTGTTTTTTTTTTCGGTTTTCTGTTCGGTTTTTCGGTTCTATTTATTTTTGTTCTGTTTTTTTTTCCGTTCTGTTTTTTTGTTCTTTTTTTTTGTTCTGTTTTATTTTGTTGTTTTTTTTCTGTTTTATTTTGCTGTTTTTTTGCAGTTTTTTTTTTGAAAACCAATAAATTATAAATATAAATTCATACCAATTTTAACTCATTTGACATGGTTGTATATTTGAACTCAATAATTTTTGTTATAATAAAATATAAATCAAAAATTTCTTAAATCAATTATTTTAAAAATAATTAAGGTCTTATTTTAAAACAATAGATTAAAAAATAAAAGTTACCCTCCTCTTTTATTTCGGGCTTGGAACCGGCTATGTAAAATAACATAGGCAAAGTTCTAACTTTTTTTTTTGTTAGTAATTTTTTGTTAAAATGAATAATTTAAAAACTAATTGAAATATTTAGAAATTTATAATTAAAAAAATAACCATAAAATTAAAGATGTTAGAAATATATACCGACACTACATATCTAGAAGTTCGCATTCCTATACCATTGTCCGCTCTCTTCTGCACCGTCTGAATCCGAATTAGCCTCGCCCTCGTGCCGCACCTCGGTACCGCTTTCTTCAGTGTTGGCTTCGGGTGATGATTGTTGTTGAGGCAGATGTTGCGTGCGCTCTTCAGCATCAATCCAGTCTTTCAAGCACACAAGTCTCTCAAAGACATGTGCACCCAGCTTACTGCGTTTGTCAGAGAGGATCCTGTTCGCCAGGATTGACACCGGCACGACAAATACATCACGGGCCATCATCGCCAGGATTGGATAGATCCTTGCATGCCTCCTCCACCACCCAACGATGTCAACATCTTCCGGTTCATTCAGCATCGCCATATAGCTCAATATCTCATTTGTGGATGTGTGCGGTTGGCTCTCCGACTGAAAATCTGCTAACAATCCACCACTGCTAGTGCTCATAGAAGTGAAACTATTAAAAAATAAAAATAAAAATTAGCGGACAAATAATGTAGATATTATAAATAATAAATATTAAAAACACATGTATATTTATATTTATACATAGAGCCAGCACGGGAAGAAGACGGGTTCTGATTGCTGCTCATTCTTGAGCTGTATGTGTTAAACATCTTATTGAACTTCGAATCCACGTATGCCTCCACCCCGGTTTTGTCTAAATGTAGATTATCTTTGTACCTTTCAATAAATTTGATTGTGTAATACTTCTTGTATGCCGGGTTGAGGCAGTTTGAGATAACGGCCAGGAGGGGTACATCTTCCCAATATTTTAGGAATTTTTGTTTCATGGCATCTACGATCGGTGTGAGAGATTTATCGTGAATTTCAGCTTGTTCCAATTCACTATATACCTTGGAGATGTTATAGAGATGTTTGAGTAACTCAAACGACGTTGGTGAGTACGAGCAGGATAGTTGAACGGTTGCTGTAAAAAAGGTTTTTAGGAACTCTTTAACCCTTTCTAATTGTTTTCATTCTCCGTTGGTGAGTTCCAATGCCAATCCCTTGGGGATGGAGCCTCTCAAAGCCTCCCCTATGACAGCTTTGTAAGGAAGACATCGGTTTAACATCCTATAGGTAGAGTTCCAATGGGTATCTATATCCCAAGGTACCTTCAACTTGCTCATTTTATAGTGGACACATAATCTCGCAAATTTCTGTTTTCTTTCTTGGCTTGAAACAATGTGGTTGACAGCATCTTTAAATTTAATTATCAATAGCTTTACGGCTTCTGTTTTAAGACCCGCCTTCATGACGAGGTTAAGTATGTGGCAAGCACACTTTTGGTGAAAGCATTTGGTCCCTTCTTTGATAATTTTGTGGATAATTAGGTGGATAATTAGATGGTGGCATTTGGGAGGAATTATCAGGATAATTGGATTGATAATTTTGTGGATAATTATGTGGCATATCGGAGCCAAAAATATCGGTCGAAAATCTTCGGATGGTTTCTTCCACCGATTCGCGATGAGAAGTTGTCATTTTTTAAACCTATTCAAAAAAATAAATGTAAATTACTTAACACAGAAATAAAAAACAGAAATTAAAAAATAGAAATAAAAACCAGAAATAAAATAAACAGAAAAAAAAATAGAATTAATAAAACAGAAAAAAATACAGAATTTAAAAATAGAAATAAAAAAAACAGAAAAAAACAGAATTAAAAAAAAGAGAATTAATAAAAGAGAAATTAAAAAACAGAATTAAAAACAGAAATAAAAAAACATAATTATAAAAAAACAGAAATAAAGAAACATAATTAAAAAAAAAACAGAATTAATAAAACAGATATAAAAAACAGAATTTCAAAAACAGAAATAAAAAAACAGAAAAATAAATCTAACATCTTTATTTAACCTATTAAAAATAAATCCGAATTTCAAAAATAAAATTTAACCTATTCAAAACAAATCTAATTACTTCACATATTCAACAAAATAAATCTAACATCTTTTATTAACCTATTAAAAATAAATCCGAATTTCAAAAATAAAATCTAACCTATTCAAAACAAGTGTAATTACTTCACATATTCAAAAAAAAAATCACTTCTTTATTTAACCTATTAAAAATAAATCCGAATTTCAAAAATAAAATATAACCTATTCAAAACAAATCTAATTACTTCACATATTCAACAAAATAAATCTAACATCTTTTATTAACCTATTAAAAATAAATCCGAATTTCAAAAATAAAATCTAACATCACATATTTATAACAAATCTAATTACTACACATGTAACAAATATAATATAAACTAAATAAATCTAACAAATCTAATATAATATAAACTAAATAAATCTAACAAATCTAACATAAAATAAATCTTATAAATCTAATTACTTAACAAATTTAATAAATCTAACATTCAATAAATATAACAAATCTAATTACTTAACATTCAATAAATCTAACATTCAATTTAAATTCTAAATTTTTTCTACAAAAATAAATCTAACATTCAATATTTCAATCTAACAAAATTTAATCTAGCAAAATTTAATCTAACAAAATGTAATCTAACAAAAACTAATGTTACCTTGTTAATTTCGTGGGAAAATCTTCGAAAATACCTTCGTAATTCCCTTTCCGTTTGCGTGTTTGTGTTTGCGTATTTGTTAAATTAACAACTATTTTTTTTAACAATAAAATTAAAATTGGAGAATAATAAAAATATTGAGATTGAGATTGAGAGAATGAGAGATGAAAATATTGAGAGAGATGTGAAAATTTGTAAGGAATGTGTGTATATTTATAGAATTTTGTTTGGAGGGATTAAAATTTGAATTTAAAAAAAAAAAAGGGTAGGGGTCCGGGTAGAAAGTGGGGATGTGGGGGATGTTGGGGGGGGGGGGGGGGGGGGGGGGATTTGAGTTCAAATTTTGAATTTTAGACTCCCAAAAAAAAAAAAAAAATTTCTACCGGGCTCACAGTCACGGACACATGTGTCACGGGCACGGGTTACGGGTACAGGGATCTGGGTTTTCACGGGCATTTTTCAAAAAAACCGGATCCGACCCGTTTAATACCCGTGCCCGTGTGTCCGTGTACCCGTGCATACCCGTGACACGGACACGGTCCGGTCCGGACACAGGCACGAACAGACCTGGTCCGAGTTAGATCCCCGAAAGCATTTACCAAACACTAGCTAGAAGGCGGCCTCTTACCTGCTCTGTCTGATATTTGACAACATCTGTCTCCGTTCTCTCACCTGAAAATATGTGATAATATACTTCTAGAAATTTCGGACTTTGGGAGAATTGAGAGTTCTGTTGGTTTGGAAGGAGGACGAATCGTTGATGCTGCATGTCGGGATAATGCACCCATATTTTTTAAAAGGTCATAATTTTATTATTATCAATATATTGATGACATCAAAAATATTAATAACACACTCATACAGATTAGCCACAATCGGTATTAATTTTTTTCAAAAGTCTAAGAAATTATTCAATAATTATCTATATAATTATTTTTAAATGTATTTACTATTTACTGTGTGTGTTTGCTTATTTTTTTAATACATTACGGTTTCATTTATTATTTAAAGATCATTAAAATTATCTGTGATTATTCAATATATGTTCTTTATACGATAATTTTTTTTTTCAAAATTCAAAGAAATATAATGCAATGGAGTTTTTATATTGCAAAAATAAAATAAAATCCCAAGTCGTAGAAATTTCCTACGACTTGGGATCTTAATTTTGAGTTCCAGCAAAAAAAAAATTAAAAAAAAAAAAAAATCCCAAGTTACATGATTTTCTTGCGACTTGGGTATTTTAAAAAAATTCCAAAATTTTGATTATTTTTATTAAAATATATTAAAGAAAGGATAAAAATAAAAATGTCGGGATTAGAGATATAAACATGAGCGAAAATGTACCAAAAAAATTATCAAATTCAGAAATATGTATTTGCCTATCTCTAAACTTTTATGAATTCGTCCCAGACTATATGGAGATACAAGACTAGCTTGAGTTACAAAACAAGTAGGGAGTGCCAATGATATTTTTTTTTATTTGTTTATCTGATTGTAATATATTCAATAAAACAAATAAAGTTAAGACTTTTTGTTTGTTAATTTATGGGATAATTTTTTTTGTTAGATTATCATATAGGAGTACAGATAAGAACTATTTTGTATATGTTACTTGTAATAATTAATGTATACACAATTATATATGATAGTTGTACATATAACTACATAATAATATTACTATAAGATTGATTTTATATTTATATTTTATATAATTTTACATTTAATAATTTAAGATAAAATGTAATTATTCAATATTTTATATAGTTTTTCAATCTGTAATTATGATAATTGATTTATACAATATTTTATATAATTTAATTTAATTAATAATTTATATCTTTTAAAATAATGGTATAAAAATTATAAATGAGATAAAAATTATAATTTTTTTGTATTATGTAATATTAGGTGCATGGTGTATTTAAAATTTATATTTATAGCTTGTTATATTTTTAGTTAAATTATATACGTAATTAATTTATTTGATAATTATTGTTATTCGTTTGGTTATCTGCTATTTTATTGGATAAGGGTATGATATTAGTAAATAAATATTTAATGAGTAAATTAAGATAGGATATGAGTAAGACTAATATGAGTAGAATAAGGGTGTTTCTAAGTTCACCAAGTCTCTTTGTGAACTCAATTCTAAAGCCTATTAGATTGGTTTTAAACAATGAGTACAAACCTGTTGAAATCATTTTACCTTATGAATGATCCTTCTACATACAAAAAATTTAAAAATTTAAAATAATTTTGTATAGAGTCAAGTGGTCAAAAGGCGTCTAAAAATAAATACATTAAAATTAATTTATAAACCTTCTAATTTTGACCACTTGACTCTATACTAAATTAATTTACGAGTGATGCGTTTACATGTGAAAATTTTAAAGTTTCGAATTAATTTAGTATAGAGTAAAGTGGTCAAAATTAGAAGGTTTATAAATTAATTTTAATGTATTTATTTTTAGACGTCTTTTGACCACTTGACTCTATACAAAATTAATTTCAAAATTTAAAATTTTTTGCATGTAGATGCTTCATTTCTAAGGTAAAAGGATTTCAATAGTTTGGATTCGTCGTTTGATACCAATCTGATAAACTTTAGAGTTGAGTTCACAAAAGAACTTGGTGAACTTAGGAACACCTTAGTTCTACTAGACTAATATTATGTTGAATATAGATATGAAAATGGAGTAAATCTAATATACACTTAAGTGTACCAAGTGTACTGTACACTTAACCTTAGGGCTATCATATTTCTTTAAAAATCGTGCTACCACGACTTTTAAAGAATCTACATGACTTTTAAAAAAAATCTGACGATTATAAAGTTAAGTGTACGATACACTTAAGTGTATATTAGCTTTACTCATGAAAATGTCTCTATCTAATGTATATTGTACCTATTTACATCTCTAATAAAAACAAGTGAGTTGAACATGCTAATCAAACTACCAAAGTCCTCCTAAAGTTTTTCATTTTTTTTTATCTTTCTATGAAAAAAAAAATTCTTCTATTAAAAAACATTTTCTTTAAGAATCCTATTTGTAATTGTAAACACACAAAAACTCTCATTTGTATCATTATCGAACTCCATATTTACATGTTTACAGTTTCAAAATTGCAAAATAGCATAAATAATTTTCTGAAGCTTAAACACTCATTTTCAAACTTCTAAAATCTCAAATTACTTATTTTCTCCCTATAAAATTACAAATATCATATATATAGATACTTGTAAAACAGAACTCTTTTATTAGATTATCTTTTTACCAAAATTCTAAATAAAAAATATGCCCCTCACGATCTCTTTCGCTCTATCTCTCTCATCTAATTGTGTTGGATGATGAAGTAGAAAAATGAATAAATATAAGATAAACAAGATATACGATATGAGCGGACATTTACAATTTTATCATTCTCAAATACTAAATTGGAATTCTTTTATGTTGTGGAGAAAAAAAAAATGTAATTTCTAAGTTTCGGAAATGTTAAATATATATATATTGTTGTAGGAAAAATATGTAATTTGAGGTTTCAGAATATTACGTAGGAAATTCAATTAAATTTTATATTATATCCAAGCATGATGCAAAAGCAAAATTTTAGGAAGAAATATTGTTCATCCACAAAATTGTCGTTAGTGATGACGTGTCTCAGTCATTGGCAATGATGTGTTTGTCTTTCTCTAAACAAGATGTGCACTTGACTTCTGTAATAAAAAAAAAAAGCATAAAAATTTAAGGAGATCTTATTTGAAGAAAAAGCTAGTGTTTGTTGTGCTTAATAGAAAAAATTAGTGAGCACAATTTTAAAATTTATTGGATTGACTTTAAATAACAAATTCAAATAATTGAAACCAATATCTTCTTATGGAGTGATGCATGTATTTGTAAAATTCAGAAATTTTAGCATTCATTTAGTACAGAGTTAAGGAACCAAAACAATGAAGTCTCTATAAGTTATTTTAAATTATTTTATGCACTTATTTTTTTATCATTTTTTTACTGTTAAATTTTGTACTAAATGAATTCTAAAATTTTTAAATTTTATCCATTGTAAAGTATATTAATTTTAACCGCCTATATTTATCATTTAAAACTAATTCAATATATTTTTGAAGTTTGTGCTCTCCAAAAACATAACACACAAAAACTTTATTTGTCTTATCTTTAAAAAAAAAAAAAAGGAAGAAGAAAAAATCATTCCATCACCCTATATTAATTAGCGTACCGGGCCAAAGTCCTGTGTCTGGAGTCTGGACAGTATTCAACCGTTCGAGCTCAAAAGGCTGCCTGATTCTGAGGCCGAAATTAACATTGTTTCAAGATCTGATGAGGCATCTATGAAACGAACCTGCTAGTGATAGACAAGCATGTGTTTCACAATTTTGTAATTACATGCGTGTTTCATGCATCCAAGACACCAAGTGCACTCGCTTCACAATTTGGTCCTATAGCTGAGCAAGAGCATTTGAAGTAAAAAATCTGAATGATCGTTATAATAGTTACTGCACAGTAAAAGAATTACAATAAATTAAGTGTAGAAAAGGGATAAAAGTAAGACTTCCATCATTCGATGTGTTCCAAATTGACAACTTTTATAAACTATTTTTATGTTTTGATTAGAAAATTGACAACTTTTATAAGTTCAGATGGATATCCCAATAATAAACATTATTTTTTTCTATTGGCAACCTGAACTTTATATGCTGAATAATATTCTTAAAGATGTTTTGAATCTTATGTTCTAACTGGATTTAGCTTAATTTGCTGCTTCGATTTTTAACATAAGAGGGGCTAGAATATGAAATGTAGTATAATTTTATTTAGGAGGAGGCTGAAAGTATTAATACATATAAAAATTATAAAATTTAATGGACAAAATTACAAATGTTTAATTTATTGGGGTGCTCAGTACCATTTTTGATTGTATCATCTTCCGCCCCTGGATTTAAAAATTAAATACCGGTTATTCTATTCCACCAGAAAAGAACTTCAAGCACACAGTATAACAAAGACAGTTGCAGACGTCAATTCCTACTAATAATTTCTTCCCTATAACACCTTTTCCATTTACTGAACCACGTACAAGTACTTGTGAAGACAGGAATAAAAAAACAACACATTAATGAACTCTAATTAGTTTTTTCTCCATTTATCTCAGCCCAGTTGTCTACACCCATAGATAATTTGGGCCACGTCATCATGGCCCAATTAAATGCTTGTTTCAGCCCATCTAGCAGTGATGCAAAAGGCAATGCAGGTGCTTCAGTTACTGCTGCGCCTGGCACAGGAAATAATGGAATACTTGGGAGCCATTTGCCGGATTCGGTTGCCTCTGAGTTCCATGCAAATTCAGATATAGGTGGTACCGCATATAAACTTGATGAGACTGGTACATGCCGGGCCGCTTCAGCCAGATTTAACGAGCAAAGGATAAGGAGTGGTAGCATGAATTTGCAGTCCATGATAAGTCTAACTTGTTTGAGTCAATGTAAATGGTACTATGAAATAGGGAATAAAGGTCTATTTAAAAGGAACGCTTAGAGCTTATTGGTAGGATTGGGGTTTAGTGTAGTTGTGGAGTAGGTATTAGGGGCATCTATTTTACTGTATGGTTTGTCACGTTCGTTTCATGGAGCACATATAAGAGGAGTCGTTTGTTCTTTAAAAGAGTGACATCTTTTATTATTTTTATGTATCAATATATGTTTTAAAAACTTTTTTATAGGAAGTATTTGGTCTTTCTTCAAATGGTTTCATTTGGTTTATGTTCATTTTACTGGAATTTGAAAAATTCATCCCTCCAATTAAATTTCACGCAGAAAAACAGGGTAGAGAAGATAAAACCAGGATGCTTTATTCAGGGCAGAGAATACCATCTACAATTTGAGCGCACAAAATTATCTCGATCGTCTAATTCTCCAAAAACCACAGAGAAAAAAATGTCAGGTTTTACTCCAATTTCTTGGACTTGAAGCTTCCTCTTTTAGGCATATTCTTAAGAGAGACATCAAGTTTGTGATACTGTTTCTGAAGCACGCCAACTAAATTACCGAAAGAATTGTCCACTTGATCTTCGTACCTTTCATAAAGTACAGGTAGTACATGAGCACTAACAAAACCTGCAGACAAAACAATGCTCCTTAGATATGTTAAAATTACAAATAAATGATGTATTGAAAATATTGAAAGCAGGATAGTCAGGTCTATCCCTGGAAAGCACCAAATCATCACATTTTCTTAAGAAATTACCCAAGTTAGTCATGTTATCTTCCTTGTGCATTTGTAGGGACAAAAAGGGAGGGAAGGGAATTAGACTTTTGAAGTAAATGGGCAAGTTCTTAAGAGATTACTGTGGTACTTCGACAACTTACAGAAGTGCACATAAAATGTATAGTTAATCATGGTTAGAAAACAAAAATCATTACCAACATATAGAACTGTCAGAAAATTACACCAGCTACCAATCGCAGAGGCTGCCCACAAACCAACCACAACCTGCATATAGTTCACATTTTATAACTTTCATCATTGTTCTTAGGTCAAACATTCAATATTAAGTCTACTGCCTTCAAGAAAAATGGCTGCTGTTTATTTTTGTAGATTTTTTCTTACTCTTTTTTTTTAAATTGAATACCTTAGAGCATTTCAATTTCAGAGTACCCCCATAGTTTTATAATTGGGCTAAAGAGGTCTAAATGCATGTAATAAGCCTCAACTAAGCCCAATTGTAATAAGTATTACCAAGGAGCTCAAATTATGCAACTTGCACGATTTATCTTAAATTCTGCAATACATCTCAATTAAGCTTCAACTTCTAAGTTGAGATAAGATAAAGCCCAACATAAAAAAAAAGATACTAACAGACAAATATGAAATGATAAGGTTAGCACTGGGACCAGGGCATTGTTTATCAAGAGTTATGAAATGATAAGGTTTCTACTTTTCATTTGATTAGAACAGACCAAGCAGAAACTAAACAAAATAAAAAAAAAAAAAACAGCAGGAAAAGGTACCATCAGTAAATCCTTCAAGCTTCTCCCACATGAAATATCCTGAATAAACCCCAAAAATCGATTTAGTTGTTCACCAGCTGAAACTGCTGCCTCCACAAATAGCTTGTCAGGCAGTTTCATTCGAGGCACTTCAGATGAGCTATATAAAAAATAAAGAAAATTAAATTAGAAAGTGAATTGTTTGGCATGCCTTTCATTTCATTGTTTTGCAGAAGTGCATTTGTTCATTGGGAAGCTGAAGAGAAACTGTTCCAGCCTTCTGTCATTATCAATGCCAAGAGCTTGTCAGTAGGTCTGAAGAGAAGGTATGTATCTGAAATTTTGATATCAAGTATAAAGTACAAACAACTGGTACGACTTTAGGGTCATATCAGGTTTAATGTTCCTATTCCCTTTCAGGACTGCAACCCCCAGAAAGAGAATTATGGATATTAGTTTTGCTCCTAACCACACAATGTTATTTGAAACCCAATATCTATTAGCCGGTGCCTTTTGAGCTATTTCCGAAAGTTATTGGGTAATGTTTGTGAAATGCAAATAGGTATAGTACAAATAGAAAAAAAAAATGTACCTTTTGAATGTCCTAGCAGCATTTGACCATACAAACTGGAGGAGCATACCAGAAACAAGAGAGAGGCAGAGAAGAGTGAGAAAATGGTAGTTAAGCCACTCGAGAAGTGCCCACACGGCAGTGGCACCAGCAAGAACGCTGGAGGAAATTCTCTTATTCCTCCATAATAGCACATCAGCAGCTGCATGGCAAATTGTAAATTTTAATGAAAGCAACGAATTTGACTTATTTTGTACAATTGAACTGATAAAAAAATGGTTATGTAATTAGAAGATGGTGAAAAGATGAGAAAGCACATTATACTGTTAACTCAGTGCTGTCTTAATCAAGGCCAATTGAGGCCAAATAGACAGTGATTATGCAAATCAATTTCAATTGGAAGTCAAACAAATCAATCATGATATTCATTTATGACCACCCAAACATGCAACACAACAATAGTATAACCCAAACCAAACCCAGTTTACTGGTATATAACCCGAGTACTCTATGCTCTCCTAGAATATGACAAAAAGGTGAGAAGGAAAGAAAGATGAAATACATTTGCCTCCACCGAGGATCTGATGAATTGTCTTCTGGCGTTCGAAGAGTTTGTTCATCTGTGTAGAGACTGAATTTGAGGTCGAGTTCTTTTCTTCAAATAATTTGAAGGATTTTTGTCTGGGGACCTTGTCAGACAGTTTGTCTACTATTGCATTTATAATGTTTTCTGTGGCGCTCTCAATCCGCTCCAGCTTCTCTCCTTTCAACTTGAACGACATCTTGGTACCTATTCAATACTAAATGTTTGAATAATATTAATATATTGATGTAAATTTTTCTTTTCTTTTGTTAGTGCCTTTGCAGTTTTCTTGATCTTTCTTAAATTGAACTTTCCAAAATTTTGGAAAATTATGCAAATAGGTAAGCAAAACTAATTAAAATAAAACTCCGTTGCATCAATGATCGTAAATTGAAGTTGTTTAATTAGCACGTCTTGTGACTAGTACTGTACCAGTCAGTACAGATACCGTAGGGTACCTCTCAGGATTCTAATCCTCGGTTTCGAGATAATGGTAAAAGGTAGACAAATGCTGGCTAAAAGATAAACAGATCAAAGCAAAAGTAAAGAGTCTAGACGCAAGCCAAATAATCTCTAGCGGAAAAATTAGAAATTTTGTACTGTAAGAGCACGTTCAGGCCAGCAAAAGAAATCAAGAAACCGATCAACCATTGTGTCAGAAATAAAACAAAGGCTCAAAATTACATTTTCATTCAAATTAGGGATCTAAGACATGGCACTAAAAGGTCGAGATTTCTCAAATTTAGAAATATACTAAGTTAGTGATGCAAAGAAAGAGGAAAATACTGAGTAGCACTTACAGGGAGTCAGGGACGAGTGTAATTTAGGGAATAAAGGTCGGATTTCACAAAAGTGCGAGAGAATCTTTCTTTTGAGGGTTTTAGGGAGAGAGAGTGAGAGAAAAAGAGTACAGCAACGGTCACATGCACTGAAGAAGAGGCCGGGAGGCACGAATTCTGATCCCCCAAGGTACCTGACTCAATCAAATTACAAATGGACGGCTAGGATTAATCTTTAAACTTGGCACGAAGAAACAGAGTAACAGACCCATGTTTTCCATAGTTGGGCTCGGCTGGGATTAATATGGGCCGTCTATTTGTAACTTGCCTAAGTCAGGTACCTGGGATGAAATGGATTCGGAATCGGAGGCACGAGCATCTCATTCGTTTTAGCGTAGTACCTCGTGATACTCGCGTAAATACGGTGCACAAAGACCAAGGTTATGCAACCCCAGGACCCTGGTTCATAAACAGGAATAGCATTTATTGCCTGGAACCCTTTGGTTCGACGAAATATTCACGTAAGAATAATGTCGAACGAATTAGTATTTTAGATTGAATAATGTAAAAAAAAAGTATTAATCAGAACGTCAAAAGAGGGTTAATTTACATTATTCGAAAGTGTTGGAAATAACAAATAAAACATATTATAATGTTAATTTTGTGCTATATCAAATAAAAATGGATTAGTACAGTAGCGACTGTCCAACGCTATTCTTAATTTTAATTGTGTTTCGGAAAATAAAAAAAAATATAACGATACTATTAAAACTCCCTTTATTATATGTTATAAAAAAATACTTACATAACCGACAAATAATAAAATATATTGAACCAGTCCTTTCAAACTGTTTAGATTTGCAATTTAAACAATTAATAAATGAAATAAAAAATAATAATAATTTGCAATGTATTTTGCCAGTTCTAGCCATCTTATTTTAAGCAAAAGCATAATCTTAAAATTGTTTTTTAACTAAAAATATTAGTGTGTTTTTCAAAACGGAGAGAAAAGACAAGTCTAAGATTATATCTTGTTAAACAGTGGTCCACATAATTCTTACACCTATCGTTGACATACAAGATTTCGTCAAAAAAAAAAAAAAAAAATCCTTACACCTCTATTTTCAAATTTAGAGAATAATTTGTGGCTGTAGCAGCCAAACTTATCTGTATATCTTTTTGCATCTATATCCATTCCTAAGAACATTCCAAGATTATATTTATTTATTATACAATCTAAAGGTTTTCATGTCCCCTTTTTCATACCAACTTATAACCCTATACAAAATAAATCCGAAACTATGCTTATATAAAATATGAGCTTATACATATATTTTTACTTGGAGCCATTGCAGCCGGAAATAACTACATATATGAGCTTCTTAACTATAATGAATTATCTGGTTTAAACTGGTTTCTTAGCTATGAAATTGTATATAATTTTACACTAAATTAACAGGAAAAGATGTGGCCCATTCGTTATGTGTGGAGTGGTAGATTCACAAAGCCCTCTTACCATTCTTAAAAATTTTAATCGGTGTTGTGTGCTTCACAGAGCTTTAGTCTGTAGGCCTTTTATTGGTTATAAAATTTAAGCGTTCTATTTGGGCTTCAATGTTTATTTTCGAAGTTCCGCTTTTAAAATTGCAAATCTAAAGTTTGGAAGGAGATACAAGTAATGTAATGGTGAGTGGTGACTGGTGACCACTTTAAAGATGCAATCCACTCCGATTTTTTTTATTAATTTTCTAAAAAATAAAGAAAATATCAAATCTATCCCATGATTTATTTTTTTTAAAATACCCTGGCTGCCAAAACGTGTGCCAGTCAACATTTTTTACCAAACTGCTCCGCGTTGGGGCGATCAACTTTTTTTTTTTTTTTAACCAAACTACCCAGGGAGGAAGTGGTCCTCTACAATAATATATAGGAAGCGTCTAATTGTCCACAGCCTTTTGTCCACCATTTGTCCACAGCTTTGACTTGCGCGAATACTGTAAAATTACTTCTACATGCTGTATAATTATACAATATATCACATAAAATATATCAGTTAATCACAAAACATCCAGCAACTATTTGAAGTGGTCCCATGATAGTTAGAAAAATATTGCAACTTGCACGACATGACAAAATAAATGTACTTTCAAACTGTACTTTCGAAAATTACAGTTATAGGAAGTTATTGGCAGTTAGAGTTAGTTATTAGCGGTTATTGACAGTTAGAGTTAATTATTAGCGTCCGCACTGGGTTGAATCTTGTATACTGTAAAATTGAATCTTGTATACTGTAAATTGAATCTTGTATACAGTAAAATTTTCAATTGAATCTTGTATACTGTAAAATTGAATCTTCTACACAGTAAAATTTACAATTGAATCTTGTATACTGTAAAATTGAATATTGTATACTGTAAAATTAAATCTTGTATACTGTAAAATTTTCAAATAATACTGTAAATTTTCAATTGAATCTTGTATACTGTAAAATTTTCACATAATACTGTAAATTTTCAATTGAATCTTGTATACTGTAAAATTTCTAAAACTAAACCATAAAATAATACCATCTATACTGTAAGATAAAATGTAACAAATGGTACATTTCAGTTTAAACTACAACCTACAAAGAATAATTTATAATGTAAAATTGCAAAATATAAACCATAAAATAATACCATGTATACTCTAAAATTGCTAAATCTATACATACATCCATCATCACACAAAAAATATGTTCACCACAAACAACATCTGTTCAACACAAGATAAAAATATTCACCGCAATATTCAGAATAGCATAATAACAACAAAAAAACTATGAACAAATAACTTTTACATTAAAAACCTCTTGTGTTCATTGTTCGAATGAGTAAGAAGCCTCATCACAAGAACAACACGTTCTTTTGAGATGTCATCCTGCATAATAATAAAATAAACAATGAAACAAATTCGATTTATAACAAATAAGAATTACAAAATAATCTTACAAGTTATTTACCTAAATGAAAAGCATATACAGTGTAATCATGCATACAAATCTGTATCATACAAAATAAAACGCATTAAAGAGTACTCAAGTATTTTAACAGCAAAAATAAAAAGATTAAATTAATAAAGAGATAATAAAATAAAAAAGCAAAAAAAAAATACTTACAGACAAATAAGGATTAATGAAGAACTATTTATCTTTGACAGGCGTCTCAAATTGCATGACACTCAGAACCATTTCAACCAACTACAAAAACAAACGGTCAAAAACATTCAAATCAAAAGCACTGATGTATCCAGTAAAATAAAATTACTTCATATATCCTGTAAAATTACTTATATATCTAGTAAAATTACTTGATATATCAAATTACTTCATGTATCCTGCAAAATTACTTCATATATCCAGTAAAATTACTTCATGTATCATGTAAATTTACTTCACGTATCCTGTAAAATTACTTCATATATCCAGTAAAGTAAAATTACTTCATATATCCAGTAAAATTACTTCATGTATCATGTTAAATTACTTCATGTATCATGTAAAATTACCATAGACGATTGAGCGGCTACTACTTGAAAATTACCAGAGACGATTGTGCAATGTAATCAAACTTGAAAATCTTTCAAAATTTGTAGTAAATTTACCAGAGATGATTAAAAACATATCTCTAATCCCATTGAACTCGAAAATTCGTGAAGAGCAAAGGTAAAACAAACAACAAATTGATGAAGGGAAATCAATGATTGAGGCTGCTGCTACTCCTCTTCGTTTGTCACCTATGCATTAATTAGGAAAATCAAAATTCAAAATCGGTTTGATCAAAAGAGAAAAGAACTGCATTTAATTACCTTGAGAGGTGATGATGCAATAGACTTGGCCAAGCAAGACGTCTCTCCTTTGATTTGAGCAATTTACACCTTGTTACACCGAGATTAGATTTCTCTGATTTTATTTCATTGTTTTTGTTCAAGTACTTTTCTGACCTATCACACTTGGAGTTTGTCGCTTTAGTGAGCGCTCGGCTCATTCAAATATGCAATCAATCGTTGAGAAGTTAAAAGAAGAAAAACCATGGCAAAGGAAAGGAACAAATTCTCATTTTAGAAATTTAATCAGCGAAAAAGTAACGATACAAGAACCTCCGAGTACAGCGATGAGTCGATCAGCGAGAAACAGTGAAACAATAGCATGGATATTAGTCGATCGTCGAGAAACAGCGATTTCGTCGAGAAATAGAGAAGAAATCGCGATGGTTTTGAAAACCTAGGCTCGATCGAAGAACTCGCGACTAGGAACTCTTGAATTGACGAAAGAGGAAGGAAATCGCTAAGAAGATCTGATCGGAAATGGAAGTTACTTTGACTTTGATTCGCCAATAAGTCTGCTCTCTTGGTAGACTAGATTCTTTGGATGCGGAGGTGGGTAAAGACAAAGAGCAAAGGGCAAAGCGGCTTCTTATAAAGGAAATGTCAGAGGAATTGGATAAAATCCGTTAGAAGTGGACCAATTTGTTAGTTGTGGACAGACTGTGGACAAAGGTCTGTGGACAAAAACCTTTTCTCTAATATATATATATATATAGAGAGAGAGAGAGAGAGAGAGTCCGGCTAATGTCATAACGTTATAATTTCAACCTAAGTTATAACAAGTCAGTTTTTGAGATTTCAAAGTCCAAATAGCCAATCCGAACCGCTCAACACAATCTCCATATTAATATGTGCTTGGAGACCAAATTTTGCATTTTTTGAGATTTTTTTACTATTTATTAAGCCACTTTGAAAATCGCTGATCTAATGACAATAGTAAAGCCAAAAGGCACCGTTGGATTAACGATTTTCAAAATGGCTTAACAAATAGTAAAAAAATCTCAAAAAATGTAAAATTTGGTCTCCAAGCACATATTAATATGGAGAACAAGATGAATGGTTCGGATCGATTATACAAACTTTGAAATCTCAAAAACTGACTCGTTATAACTTAGGTTGAAATTATAATGTTATGACATTAGCCGGACTCTATATATGTAGATCTTAATATTTTCATCTAAATAATTTTGTGGAGTTTTAGTTTTCGTGTTTATGGTGTATGCCAAAAAGATTGTTAGCATTGACAAACTTTTCTAAACCCCTGATTTGATTGTCAAATACTCAATTTTTTTATTGGTTCTAATTTCTTTTCATTTTTAAATGTCATTTAAGGAACATTTGAATTGATTGATAACTTGTTTACCATTTAATTTACACTTGACAAACATTTTTTTTTAAATAACACGTTATTTTATTTTTTTGCTATTCCAATGATTGCCAAATGAGCCTTTATACAGAAATATCACAAGTGCCTCCTTATTATGTAAAATTAAATATCAAAGCGTTTAATTTAAAGAACGTGCATGAAACCTATATATACAGTATAAAATATTAATGCATAAAATTAAGATTTATGATATTTCAAAGAAGATGATTAAAAGATAGCTACTCAAAGTAGGGCAAACAAATTAAACATACAGAAATTTCATATATTTTGAATATTCTGCTGCGACCTAAAATATGATTATTATGCCCGTAACTTTGTCACTCAAAGATCATCACTTAATCAATTTACTTCTAATGCAGCTTTACACAATAGCTTGATTAATTTTTGTGAGATTCCATCCAGTTTCCTCAATGACTTGATAGTTATAAACAATTGAAATTTGAATTAAAAATTAAAGCAACTAACATGGTACAAACTCGGATATATATTTTATTTGGTAAAATTAAGACTGAACGAAGAAATTCAAACATGGACAATATACAAATGAATATAAGAAATAAATTATCTTTTTTCATCGTGACATATGTAATTATAACAATTGAAACTTATATATGAGCTATATATTGTCGATTTTTTTATGAATACTCTAAAAAATAAAGAAAATATCAAATCTACCCTTTTGAATTTTTTTTAGTTTTCTTGTTTATGATGTATGTCAAAAAGATAATTAGGTTGCCTTATTTTTTGGCGTACACCATAAATAAAAAAACTAGAACTCTACAAAATTATTTAGATGAAAATATTAAGATCTATACAAAAAAAAGGGAAAATTAGATCATGCCACCCCAAAACTTCAAATTTAGAAATATGCCACCCAAAGTTAAATACCACTCCAAATCTCACTTATTAAGATCCATGCCACCAATACCAAATTATTATACATTTGTAATAAAAAATAAACATAAAATGTTGTATTTTGAGTGGTATTTTCGTATATTCCACAAATACCCTCATCGTTTCATTTCTACACCTTTAATTGGTCTGATCCGATCCAAATTTGATAAGTTAAACAGTGCAAAACCCTCACCCGTCGTTCTTTCCGCATCCTCTCTTCATCTCCTCTCTTTCCAGGCGTACTGGTAAGATATAGTCATATTTCTGATCCCTCAAAAAGCTGCCATGCTTACAAGAAATAAGTGCTAAAATAGCTATATACACATTGGGTTATAATATATTTTAATAAGTGCTAAACTGCCATTCTTACAAGAAATAAGATTTATGATCATTTAATCTTCTTTTTTTTAATTTAGTCATTGGGTTATAATATATTTTTATTGTGATTGTTGTTATTATTTTGTTGCCAGTGGCTTTTCATAGTCTACTTTTTTTTAAAAGCAATGAAACAAATATAAAACAAAATAAAATAATGGCATATTAAATTTGTGTAACGAATACAGTGGCATACCAAATTTGGGTTCTTTGGATCTCAATGTTTCATTTCATTTAGACCTTTGCTTGGTTTATACTGGTATCAGAACAGCATGAGGATCAGGTATGGCAATTCTAGTTCAAGAGCTCCCACTGTTCCAACGGAGAGGAGGCGAGTTAGGGTTGGCGTTAATCAATTCTCTTCATCGCCTTCATTTGTTTCATAGCAATCTGTTTCATATCATCTGTTGGAGTGGGGAGGAGGGTTTTGGATCAAGGTTATTTTGGTAACTTCAATTATTATGCAAATTGTTAAATTAAAATTATATATTCATATTGTATTGGTGGCATGGATCTTAATAAGTGAGATTTGGAGTGACATTTAACAAAATCAAAATTTGGAGTGGCATATTTCTAAATTTAAAGTTTTGGGGTGGCATGGATCTAATTCCCCCCAAAAAAAATAATGTAGCCGCTCTGCCCCTAGACGGTTTGGTCAAAAAAAAAAGAATTTGACCGCCCCAACCCGGGATAGTTTGATAGAAAAAGCTGACCAGCCCACGTTTGGGCGGTTAGGACATTTAAAAAAAAATTAAGAGGATAGATTTGATATTTTATTTATCTTTTAGGGTATTAATAAAAAATCGGCAGTCCACTCGTTCAATGCAATACATTTCAAATTAATAAATGCTAGAATAAGAAAATAAAAGCTAAAATATTAACAAAAGAGAAAAGGTTCTCGTCCACACCTTTTCTGTTCCGCCTTCTAACCTAGTTTCTAACAAATTCTCAACTGCACACTTTATTTCTTTTATAAACTTCAAATCTTATTTCTTTCCATTTAAAATAAGATCCAATTTCTTTTCTCTCTACGAAAACCACATCTCTCTCTCTACATCCTCAATCTATCAATCAATTAAGAATTCATGGCTATGATGCTCCAATCTCTCTCTGCCTATGTACAGAGACTCTCTCTCTGACAGTCATCGTCTCGTCGGATGAGACGAATAACGACGATCGCGACGGCAACATGGCACAACGACAGTCGTGACGGCAACAATGGCCGAGGCAGATGACAGATCTGTTTCCCCACATGACAGATCTAATTCTCATTTCTTTTTTTTTACATGAGGTTCAATTTTGCATTCCAAACTTCATAACCTGCTTCACGCTTTCCCAAATTTATTTTTTCGTTCAGAACGCATCAAGCTTTTGAAGAATCGGTAAAATAAATCAAATCCAAAAAAGCAGTAAATCTCAAAGGAAGAATTGGCGTCACTCGGAAATAAGGTTAGTATTTTTTTTCAATTAAAAAGTTCTCTTTCCAATTAAATAAGGATAATATTTATGTAGAGTACTTTTTATTTGATTTATCGATTTGCATAATTCTGATTGGAATGGGTCAAAATTGTCCTATTGTGGAGCATTAGTTGCATTTTGTTTTTGTCATGAACAATTTTGTAGACATATATTGGTTTGTCACGATGATCTGGTTTTCTGACGGTATTGAGACGGCAAGCTATATCGCTACCGATTCGTTGTTTCTGGTTGATCTTGATCCGATCTAGTAATACTTTGAGTCTGATCTAATTTGATCTAATATGTCAGCTGTCGATCTGATCTGGTTTTCAAATTTTTGATGGATCGACTGTTCATCTTGTTGTTTTATAATATTGACCTTATTATTTTACAATATTCATCTTGTGACTTTACAGTATTCATCTTCTGGCTATATAATATTTTACAAAATTTGTCAAATAAGGAGGTTGAATTCTTAATGTCGTCGATTTGATTTTTTTGATTTAAGAACTTACATGATTCAATATTTTGTTTTACAGTATTCGATATTTTGTTTTACAGTATTCGATTTCACTTTTGAAAGAAGAACACGACGAATCATCTATGATCTTCATCATTTGAGATTTGGATTGAAGAGCAACAACGAACATCATTTGCGATTCGACAAATATATTTGTGTATTGAATATTATGATTGTGTTAAATAGATGCTTTTGAACTGTTATTTTTTTGTTGAACAATGATGTATTATAGTTTGCAATTGTTATCTTTGTAGTAACATATGTCGGTTTACAGTATTGAAGTGTTATAGTTTTTATTTTTGATGTTGTATACATGCAATTGATTTATAGTTTAGATATAACAATTTTACAATATTGGTTTTTTGTAGGTTGTATGTTTTATTTTTATAGTTTAAGTTGACAGTTTTATAGTATTGAAATTTTGTACTTTTTACATTTTGTTTTATCATTTTTATCTGCTTATTTTACATTATTGAAATTTTATAGTTTTTATGTTTTTTTTCACAATTTAAGTTGACAATTTTACAGTATTGAAAGTTGATACCTTTTAAATTTTATCTGCTAATTTTACATTATTGGAAATTTATAATTTTTACATTTTATTTTTATAGTTTAACTTGATATTTTTACAGTATTGAAAATTGATATTTTTTAATATTTTATTTTATCATTTTCATCTGTGAATTTTGCATGACTGTAGTTTTATAATTTGTACATTTTATTTTTATAGTTAAAGGGGCCAATTTTACAGTATTCATTATTTTAATGATTTATTTGTGTGTTCATTAAATAAAGAAAAAAATAAAAAAGTTTATTCGAAAAGTTTAATTTTGCCTATTTAACACATTTTTTGTCGAAAAAACTGCTAATAACTAACATTAACTGCCAATAACTTTCTATAACTGTAATTTTCGAAAGTACAACAAGTGGTCATTTTGAAAGTATTTTTTTTGTCTTGTTGTGCAACTTGCAATATGTTTCTAACTATCATGGGACCATTTGGAATACTAGCTGGATGTTTTTTTAATTAACTTACATAATTTATGTGATATATTGTGTAAATATACAACATGTAAGAATAGTTTTATAGTATTCGTGCAAGTCAAATGTCAATTTTTTTGTGGACAATTAGACACTTCCTTTATGAAATTATATATAAGTAAATGACAGAATTAAATGTTCTTAAACTCACTAAGATTTTTGATGAGTTCCATTCAAAATTGATCGGATTAGTTTCGAATGACAAATTGAATATGTTAAAACCGATCTACTTCACGAGTACATCGTTTACTACAAAATTTATGAGTTTTTAGATTTAGTATCAAGTCAAGTCAAGTGATAAAAAAATAATAATAACGGATTTTTATCACTATATTACTAATTTCAAATTTAGCAAAATAAAAAAGTATTAATTACTATGTTACCAACTCCTAAATTTATTGATTTATAAGTAGAATTAGAGTTTTTTTAAGCTCACCAATTGTTTGGTGTACATTTTTTTTTTTTTGAGAAACAATAAGGGTAGGATTGTCAACAGATACAATAAAGGTTGGGTGGAAACATTTTCATATTTGTATCCTTTACAAAATTATTATTACTCTCACCCTATCTTTATCCGTTACAAATTATCTTATCCGTATTCTACCCTTATCCATTATAGTTGTTGGATAACAAAACGGTAGCGAGTAAATAACAGGTAATGTTATTTTAATAAAAAAAGTATTATTTACTAAATAATACATTAAAACACATTCATTTCACAAATATATATACATGTTTTAAATATCTAAACTTTTTTAGAATTTGTTGAAATTATTACGTGTTTTAATTGTCAATTAAGTGTAACACAACTATCAAAAATAGTTGGAGAAGTAATATTTATTGCTCATTAATTTGTAAAAAATATATGATTTTCTTATAATTATCAGATCGGATAACGAGTAGGGAATATGCTTTATCGGTACCCTTACCCGTTTAGATAAATCTTTAACTATGCCTGTACTCGATAAGTTTATGAAAAAAAATTTATCTGTACCCATCTTATCAAATACAGTACGGATCGAATAAATAGATAAAAGGGTGCCATTGACAGCCCTAAATAAGGGTCATTTTCTCATTTTAGATTATCCTTAATATTTTTTTTGATGAAATATTATCCTTAATTGAAATTGGTTACAAGTGTTGGTGTTTCAAAAGGTCGGAACCTTGTGTGTGAATAGAAGAGAATATAAAAGATTAAAAGAAAAAGGCAAAATTGAAAACAAAGGGAAAGGCTAAGAGGGTCCTTTTTGTGTGATTTGATCGCATAAAGAGAAGAGGAGAAGCATTGGATGACCTCTTTATATGGAGTATGGCTAGTATAATATCAGTGTCATTTTGGTCTATATAACATCAACTTTAAAATTTATCGAATCAATTTTAAACGGTGAATTCAAACCGTTCAAACTGATCTACTTTATTAGTTATGCGTTTACATCAAAATTTATATTTTTTCGAATTTATTTAGTATCAAGTCAAGGAATGAAATCTGCTGCGATCCGAATTTGATGAACAGTACCCTGAAATCCTTGCTTTTCCAAATTCAACCATTCAACTTTTTCTGTGCATGCATCTCCAAACAGCTAGTTTTTCTATGCACGTATCTCAAAATAAATCAACAGTTGGATTTGGAAAAGCAGGGATTTCAGGATACTGTTCATCCAATTCAGATCGCAGCAGATTTGTTTCCATCAAGTCAAGTGGTCAAATGTGTGAATTTTTAAGTTTATTTTAATACATTCATTTTTCAACATTTTTACCGCTTGATTTGATAGTAAAATAACTCGAAAATATAAAAAAAAAATTATATGTAAATGCATCACTCATAAAGTAAAGAACAATTTGGATTAGTAATTTAAAATTTATTCAATTGATTTTAAAATTAGTGTCATATGATATCGATGTTATATTAACCGGATTCCTTTATATCTTTTATTCTTTTATCAACTTTTTTGTACAGGAGAGAAAAAAAAGTGGACCTAATTGAATGTGACTTTATTGAAAAGAGAGAGAAATGTTAACTTTCAAAACACTTCCCGGGCCATTGGATCATCATGATTCTAACTAGATATGGTAAAATTCGGATTGTTTTTGTTTAGAAACTAAAAAATTAAATCTTCGGAAAAGAGATTGATTGTTTTTGTTCTTCTTAAACTGCACAAATAGTGCAGTTTCACCAATAATAGACTGATGAAACCACACCAATAATGTAATTTCAGCAGTTTTCAGACAAATCAATTGTTAAGACGAAATTTAACGTCTAAAAATTACTGAAACCGCACCAATTTCCGGTGCATATCAATATGAGATTGTTAACATATGAAAATTACTGGAACTACACCGGTCTGAGAAACATGCACATAGTGCAACCGTACGTTCTATATATTAGTATGGTTACATTGCGAAATTTGAATTATTCAAAGAGTTAAGAGAGTACAAATTGACTAAAAATTCAACTGTAATCTTGGTTGGTTAGATTTCCATACACTGCTTTTATTTAAGCTTAAACAAAAGCACGTTTAGAAAGATGTCAATCTATCAGAACTTCAAAAAATAGTTTCGTTGAAAGTTTCGTCCACTTTTTGATAATTTATTGCCTAACTTGTTAAACCATGGCTTATCTTCCAGAACTTAGGCTTGAAATTAAGACAAAGTTGGCAAATGTAAAATCATATTTGGTCTAAAGTTCAAAAAATATATATATTTTTTACTGCAGGGCCCCTTAAAATTAATTAGAAGACAAATGTACTTGTCAGAGAGATATACATGTATCTGACAAATTAACCTTTCTCCATATTTTGGAAAAAGTAATTACCAATTTACCACGTTTTGAACTAATTGGTTCCATTAAGGTTTTTCTTTCTCTTCATATATTGGTTTTCGGCTATATTAAATATTCTCCTGTCGACATTAATATTTAGAAAAGAGAACACGAGTCTGATAAAAGTTATAAGATTGGAATGGAAAAATAGTCCAAAATGCTGGTGGAAAATGTCGACGTGCCAATTATATAATGGAAAAAGTTTCTGTATATTTATGCCCAAATAATCGTTCATTTTTATGGAAAAAGGTTTCTTATTTTGCATTTAAGTTGTCTAATAAGATATAAAAGATGATGAATCAGATGGAGTTGCGACGGAATAAGTTAAATCATTTTTTTAGACGAATTAATTTGTTGGAACTTTATTTGAAAACTCAAAATTCCAACTCAATATTTTATATTTGATTCAAATATCCATTTCTAATATTTCTAAACTTGAGGGTTCAAATGTAAATCTTATATCTAATCATTTTCAATTCCGTGAACTACTCTGAATTGATTCATAATTAATACGAATTATAATTAGTCAAACGTTTAGTCTTTGATTGATTATCCATTAATATTCTCATTAATTGTCATATATTTGGATATGTTTCTTTCTTAAATTTAATTCTTATTTAATACATTAAATCTCTATCTTTATTATAAATAAAGCAATCTCATGTTTGATTGGTATGGGTAAAACTCATTTTCATTTTGCTCACACCCTTTCTCCTCTGTTAGATATTCATAAAATAAAATCTCTTTGATTCATTTCTCCCACGAAAAAAACCTCTTTGATTTATTCTCCATTTTGATTGTGTATCAATCAAATTAAATTATATTTGATCTATGCTGGATGTTGTGGAGTTATCAACTTATCATTAGTTGCTTCCGTGGTGTGTCTAAGGAGTAACAACCCTGGATTATCTTAGTTGCGGTTCTATCTTGCACGATGAAACGGAATACGTTTAAGAAAAGTGTTTCATACACGATCTGGATAACTCTATTCAATTTTATTTATTTTAATTAATTTCTAACTATCCGAATATTTTAAAAATTTACACCAACATAATTTACTTCATATGTATTATGTTCATAAACAAATATTTATTTCTTAATTTTTTTTTCAGAACAAATTAATTTAAATTTATGACTTAAGATGTCAAACTAGACTAAATAAAAAATAAATTAGATAAAATAACTAATTAATATTTTTTAAATTTAAGTAGCAACCAAAAATAGTTGATATGACTCTAAAATTATGGGAGGTTATAAGTTTGAAATTTGAAAAGATAATTCTTGTTAATATTAAATAGTTAGATAGCACACATGATCTTCAACTTTTACTTAAAAAAAAGTAACAACCAAAAATAGCCTAAACTATTATATCTAAAATTACCGGAGAGGTGATACACCGATTTTGTCCAAAAGAATGAAGAACTGTGATTAATCTGAACAAAATAGGCGTTAGAAATTCTAATTCATGGCAGAATTATTTTTTTAATCTTTTTACCATTTTAAGGTAAAAGTTAAGCCATCAAAAGAAATATCTCTCTCAGATTTATAAACTCATTTTTATTATATTCAAAATTATCACACTATCAATTCTGAAGTATGAAAAAGTTGAATTAATAAATGAGGGATGTGGCTCGAAAAAAGGTGGCCGCACCTAGGGGATGTGGCCGTGTCAAAATTTGATTTTTTCAGAAATCGTAGTTGTTTGGTTTATCTTTTTTGGAGTTATGGTATATTTAAAAATTTCGGCTCTATGGTACTATGCCAAAGACATATTGATCCCTACTATATATTAATATTTTTGTTTGAAAAAATTCTTATGGTTAATTCAAATCGTTAACATAGTCTCCATATGAATATATACTTGTAAGTTTACATTTTGTGAAATTCTTTTACTATTTTTTAGATGGGTAGATATTATTATTTTTGGATAGTTTAGATTTTCTACCCATCTAAAAAAATAGTAAAACAAATTAAAAAAATATAAAATTTAATTTACGAATACATATTCATATGAAAATCATGTTAAACAGTTCAGATCGACTGTTCATACTTTTAAATCAAAAAATTAAGTCAATAGCATTAGCCAATATATACTCTGCATAGTACCATATGTTGTTCTAGCAATAATCTTTTTCATTTATTTGACTAATTTGCAAAACATACAATTATTGAATTTTACGATTTCTTCTATTTTAAAATTATGTAGGTTCAAGCCGAATTGGAATTGCAATGTAGAATGCTTGAACTGAAGAAATCATAAAGATATTTATCAAGAATTTAATTTGTAATATTTTAAAGTTGGTAAAATTTTTTGATGTTGTTTCAACAGGATAAAAAAGTTGGTGATGTTTGTAAAACGTTATAACGATTATACCTTAAGAAAATGCTGTGAAACAACTCGATCAAAGTCAAAGAAATCAAAAACGTTGCTGTAACGTTTTAAAAAGTTATGGTTGTAACGTTTTAAAAAGTTATAACGTTTGTGAAAAAAACTGTAACGTTTTAAAAACGTTGGTAACGTTTTAATTAATTTCCAAACTTCATAAATGCCTGATTTTAATCAAGTTTTTACAGTGCAAAATGTTACATAACGTTTTACAATCATTGGTAACGTTTTACTGAGCTTACAGAAAATTGAAAATCCTAAATCGTATTTTGAACTAAAACGTTGTAACGTTTTAACAAACGTCTATAACGTTTTAAGTCAAATTGCTGTTTTTGGAGCTGTCTCTATAAATAGAGCTGTGGGATCTCTTCCCCACTTCAACTCAGCCACTCCAAATTTCAAAAAGCCAGATCTCTGTGAGTTTGAGTTCTTCCATTGTTGTGAGAGCTTAAAACTTCAATATCTCTCAAACAACCTCAAATGTACTTTACTAATCTTGAGTTAGATTAGGTTAGAGTAAGCTTTTGAGTGCTTCTCTTGCGAACATTGATTTAGAGACTTCGTTCTCTTCTTGAGTTGTCTGTGTGACTTCCCTTGGTTGTAAGGGCTTGCTGGCTCTCATCTCTAGTTGGCCATGTGATTTTCCTTGGTTGTAAGGGCTCATCGGTTCACAAGTTGTAAACATTTCTCGTTGGGTATAGAAAAACGCACCTAGAAGAGGTTGTGACGCCCCAGAGACATAGGCCTTTGTTTTGCTGAACTCCATTATCATTTCGCGTGTCAAATTTCTCTAAATTCATCTATTTACTTTTAATTATAATTATTTTCAGTTTTTTTAAGCAATTTAGAGGTGCACTTAGTGTAATACCGTAGCCTCACTAATTTACCGTCAATAATCAGGAGCCCGCGTGTCACTTATTCTGTAGTCATTTGAGCTCACTGATGTTACAAAATTCAAAATTTGGTCCTTGCGTTAGAAGGGTTAATTATATTGGAAATTTAAGTCTCCGTTGCAGTGATGATAGACTGTCAGAGGCTTTGTGATATACTGAGATTATTATTCCAGTGGATTTTTTTTTTTTTTTTTTTGGAAAACTTGGAAGAGGCTGCAGTTCTTTTTATTTTTTGAAACGATTTAAACTAGTTTTTTCTTTAAATGATACAGTTGTTTTTATTGTTTTAGTAAAATAAGCAACTCTCAAAATTTCATTGTCATGATTGTGCATTGCCCAACTCTATCTATTTGTTTTTATGGAAAAAAAAAATGGTGGGAAACCTACCTAATTTGTTTAAGAAATCAGAAGTCTCTAATCCATTACTTAATTATTTTCAATCTTGTTCATATTTATTCTTAAACATTGTTCGGTTTTTACTAGTGTTCTAAATGACTAGCTATAGCTGCGTTGTAACTTTTTTGGACCATAAAAGCTACGCTATGAGATAAAAATGTGCTAATTCAGTTACGACCACTATTACCGCTACGCACTATTACTACCAGCTATACTACATGGACTTTTGTTTTTGCAATTTACATGAGTTTCTTTGCTTCTGTTTCTATTTTTGATGCTACATGATTTGCTATGATAAGTATGCTAAACCAAATTATGTGCTTATGTTTCTATTTGTTATTTAATTAGTATCTGATTCTATACCGGAAAATATTCAAATATTAATTTTTCCTTTTGCTTGTTCTTGGTGTAGTATTCACTTGTAAACTTGTTGTCATTCATTTCATTAGAAGCTAATTTTGATTGTAATAATATATAAAATATTCAAATAAGTATACTGATTTCATTGTACTTGCAAAATTAATTGTTGCTCATCCATTACAATATGCAATATTATGAGGTATGAATTATTAAATAATGTTAACTTGTAGATCTTCTTCTTCTTATTTGCATGATTGAAAAAAAAATATAGACTTAGATTAGTTATTATGTAGTTGTTACTCAATTCTTCAATATTGTCATTTGATAATTAGTAGAAATATAAAATATAAATTTTGAAAAGAAAAAAAAAATGCTATGTATGATAGCTTTTGCTATAGCCACGCTATTCGCAATATATATATATATATATATATATATTTAATCTCTCCGCTATGTCGCTATAATCGCTATTTAAAACTTGATTTTTACTAACTAGTTTATATTTTGCATGTGTGTGGACATATTCAAAATTGAAATATTCTTTGTTAATATAGATATGAGTGGGTAGTCATTCTTTACACATATGTGTGTGTAATTTTGTTGGTTTGGTGGTTGTCCTGGTCCAGTATGATTTAGTACCTCTCGGGTGTGCATTCTTTTAGACGGTGTTGACACGGCATAGTCGCACTCGCTCTACTGCTATGTTTGTATATTAAAAGAAGAGAATGAACATACTCATTGACTTGCAAATATGGCGCAAACTGAATATTTTTCAACTATTGGTTTTACTTTTTCTCTTTTCTTTAGTTTTTAGCAGTGATAGATTTTACAAGTAGTTCAGTGTATAGGATACTATTTTTGTGTAATAGAAATACCTACGCTAGAACAAACTTATAATTTGCTATGATGTTTAATGAAATTGCCTAAGAACTTACAATCCAAAAAAAAAAAAATCTGCTGGTCCTTAATTCAACTACTCGTTAATTTTTGTTTTATAAAAAAACCCAACCAATATTGATTTTTTTTTTAATTAGGTAGCACCAATACGCAATTAATGAATCAGAGAGAGGGAACTGGCGATGAAGTCGTACATGACAAGTTTGGGGTCATTAAAAAGAACTGTGATGTATGAGGTCGTAATTGAAAAATGAAAACTAACACATATGACTACCGAAGCGGAATTCGTATCCTCTGAGTTAACTCAAATTTTGAGTTAAGATCTGAATCGTCCGATTTGAATATGCATTAATATTAAAGAGCCTTTTACATTATAGGCATGGATCAGATTGGTCTCAATTTTGATTACACGATTAAATTTTTTTAACTCAAACGGTACGTTAATATAGAGAATATGGATTCTCTGAAGCGACCTTGATCGACTACGGGTGGAATAGTGAATGAAAATTTAGAATACGCTTCTATTTCAAACTATTTCAGTTGTGTTTGATTGAAGGTAGAAATTGAAATTGTGGAATTGTTGAATTAGGAGTTCTGAGGAGATTGATGAAAAAGGATTTCATTGATAAAACTTGTATACTTTTTACACATATTCTATTCTCTCTATTTATATTACATGTTCAAACGGCTAGTTTATTTGTACCGTTGGTACCAGTCTGTGTAGTATTTATTGGTACAACTGTACCACCTACTTGTTTGAATGTTTGATTAATCTAAACCACTAGATCAGTGATGAAAGACTGAGATCGACCTTACACCACTACATTATTTTTAACAAGAATAATGAAGAAATAGATAATTGATTCATTATTTTTAAGGTAAGGTTGGATATCTCTGTAGAGTGATCGGTTGAGGAGTTAGCAAATTAGAACTTTATAAATAAACTTCTTTTTATTAATATATTTGTTACTGAAATCGCCGCTAATTATAAAAAAAAAATAACAATTTCTCTATTTCGCCAACCTTATGAAATAAAAAAAAAAATTGGTTCATAACTTAATAAAAAAAATATCTACTTGTAAAAAACAGAAATTTAACTATAAAAATTCGAATTCACTTTTACTTTTTAAATTTCTACAATTTTATCAATTTTGTTTCTTATTCGACTGAAATAGTACCTCCATTACAATCTACTCTTATTTTCATCTCCAACCTGAAGAGACCTACACAGGTTAGCTCTTATTATTTGGAGGAACAATAAAAAGTGAAGGAAAACGATGATGAACTTTAAAAGTTTTGACTTTTGTCGAGTACCAACTGCATGTACCAAACGGTCCAAACCAACCTCCCCCAAACAGCAGATATTTTTTAATCAAGGGAATCCAAATTTTCTTTCAAACCCACGCCAGCAAACTTGATCGTGTAGAAAAAGAAAACATTGCTGGATTTTAGACATTACAATTTATACAAAAGTTAGACTTAATAGGTTCCTCATACCGTCACAAAAGATACCAATCTAAATTGATCCGCACCCAAGACGTACCAGAAAGTGAAATAATTTTTTTTTGAAGGTCGAAAATGAAATAGTTTATCTACAAGACTACAACTGATACTTATGACTCGTATAGTCGTATCTCTTTATCTTTTGAATTTTTTTTTTTTTTTTTGAGTAAAATTGAAGGTCGAGTCACCTAAATGTTCTAATATTGACAAGAGATTTTACATTCGAATTTTGAACTTGTTACCTCTCACATTAAGAGTATTGTATTTGCCACTAAATCAAATACGGGTACATCTTTTGAAAAATATTAGACGTAGCACTAGAATTTATATGTAAATGTTGCTACTTCTATGAACAACACATAATATATTTTATTTTTCAAAAAATCATGTCTTATTTTTCTCTTTAACATAGAAGAACCGATTTTTTTATTTATATCCAAAAAATAAATTAAATTACAAAAAATAACCACTTCGGCGTTGAATTTAAAAAACTATCCAATCCAGTTACCCAGTAACCGGATTTTTATTTTTTTTCTAGTTACCCAATTCCCGGATTAGTGAAATGGGTCCGGTTATTGGTTAACCGGAAATGAGCAAAAAGTGTGGTATGGTGTATGTCCGGTTAATGGTGCACCGGTTTTGTGTTTTTTTATTTATTTATTTTTTGAAAATAGAAATTATATATTTTTTTTGTATTAAAATATTAGAAATGTTGAATATATTTCTTTGAAAATAGATGGAATACAATATAATTTGATTTATTAGAAAGACTGCACCAAATAACCCGGATCAATATTTTTTAGGTTGGATTTTTCGCGGCTGTAAGAAAAATTAATATATTTTTTTATGTGTTATTGGAAAATAAATAAAAATGCTTAGATTCCGAGTTATTGATCCCGGTTCAAAAGTCATTTCTAGGTAATCTTGAAAATATTATGATCTTTCTAGTACATTTAATTTATTAAAAGTTGTATCTATTTTGAAAAAAAAAACAAAAACTTTAATTTATTTAATGATTGTTATTCAAAAATAATGATCAAAATAGATACAACTTTTAATAAATTAAATGTACTAGAAAGATCATAATATTTTCAAGATTACCTAGAAATGACTTTTGAACCGGGATCAATAACTCGGAATCTAAACATTTTTATTTTCCAATAACACATAAAGAAATATATTAATTTTTCTTACAGCCGCGAAAAATCCAACATGATAAATATTGATCCGGGTTATTTGTTGCAGTCTTTCTAATAAATCAAATTATATTGTATTCCATCTATTTTCAAAGAAATATATTCAACATTTCTAATATTTTAATACAAAAAAAAAATTCTTTTAAAAAAAAAGAAAAACACAAAACCGGTGCACCATTAACCGGACATATAGCATACCACACTTTTTGCTCATTTCCGGTTAACCAATAACCGGACCCATTTCACTAATCTCGGAATTGGGTAACAGGAAGAAATAATAAAAATCCGGTTACTGGATAACCAGATTGGGTAGTTTTCGAAATTCAGAGCCGAAGTGGTTATTTTTTTGTAATTTGATTTATTTTTTGGATATAAATAAAAAAATCGGTAGAAGAATATATATGCATATACAAACTATTATTTTAAAAGAAAATTATTTCAACTTGAATGGTTTATAAAAGTTGCCAACAAGTTGACATGCACAAAAAATTTGCAGTTTTTTTGTGCAAGTTTATGTATGAATAGACATACCGTTGATCGTACTAAAAAATATCAAACAAAATAATACACATCATACGGAGTATGAATCACACGTCATTGGCCTGAAATCCAACTAAGCCTTTTCCAAAAACAAGAGCTAAGTGGCTAGAGGAGAGATCAAGTTACAACAAGTTACAACAAGTTTTTTTTAAATTTTGAAAGTCTATATCGTCGATCCAAACTGTTAGATATGATCTCTACAATAAGATGTACTTGGAGACCAAATTTTATATTTTTTGAAATTTTTTTACTATTTATTAAGATGAGTACAAAATTCAATGGTCTGCATTTGATTAGTTTTTGTACCCATCTTAATAAATAGTAAAAAATTTCCAAAAAATGTAAAATTTGGTCTCCAAGCACATCTTATTGTAGAGATCATATTTAACGGTTTGGATCGACAATTTGGACTATCAAAATTAAAAAAAAAAAAAACTTATTATAACTTGTTATAACTCAAAAAATGTTGTAACTTGATCCCTCCTCAAGTGGCTAAAGCCTTTTTCATTATGGAAAAGCTAGCAGCTAAAGTATATAAAAAATAATTTATCATTTTCATCCTCTTTTTCGTAGAACTAAATATACACGTGTGCAATTTTTTTTTATTTTGTCCAACTAAATGTTTTCTAGAATGTTCATCTCGGCACATGCAATATTGCAATCACCACCTTTATATAGCAACAATATAAAATAAAATAACGAAAAGAAGGTCCATGATGTTACTGCCGTGAAAAATTATAACTAATTAATCTCTTCATTCGATATCGATTAATTTAAATTAACCACGCAAGCACTTGCTTATTGCACAAGACAATAAAATTAATTTTACTACATACATGAAATCTTCTTTTTGAAATTTCGTAATAACTAATAAGATTTTCTCTAAGCTTGCGCGACTTGGAACGTCTAGAAGGACATGAAAAAAAATAATTTTTCAAGGTAGCTCAAGTCTCCAACAAATTATAGCACCTCAATTATTTTCAAGGAAGAGAGATAACGGGCTACAAATTTGCTGATGTAACCAAAATTACAACCATGTAGATATTTTGTTTTTGTTATTGAAATTTTAGTAGGTTAAAGTTCACATATATTAAGAAGAGAAATACCACATCATTTTTTAAATACTGCCTTGTCAATGTGCTTACAAAGTTTTTTTTTTTTTTTATCATTTTTTTAAAGATAATTAAGAGGTTTGTAATATAATTGATCCCTATCTTTATGTGTTTTTTTTTTCTCAAAGCCTTGGTGTACATCAAAACAAATATATATAATAATATTCTCCTTGAAATAGAAAACATTAGATAAATCACATCTGATGATATCATTTAGTGATTGAACTGAGTTTCAATTTTTTTATAGTTAAGTAAAATTACAAGTACGACGGAAGCGCAAAAATAATATAAAAGCTTTAAATCTTATTATGCGAGGAGTGCATCTGGATTATCAAAAAGAAAAGTATTGGGTGTATTTTGCAAAAACGCCCTTCAATTCCCTTAATTCAACGCATGCTTTTTTCTTGGCAGTCATATAGTCTGTAATTAAGACCGGTCAAAAAAATATACCTTGTAATTAATTAAGACAGACTGACTTGAGGACCTATTGAATTAAAAGCTATTAAAAGCCAAAATTGATCTGACAGCGGTCATGGCTGCGAGATGGAATCATGGAATGAATTGCCAATGTTCGTTTGGACCTTTTCCTTTTTTCCAACGGTCAGCAAGAATGGAGAATTTTTTTTTTCATAGAAAATATTATCAAATTATACAGAGAAGGATAGTTTGGACACGTAATAAATGTTCCAAATAATTTGGATCTAAGGATAAATTTTGAGCCTTTAGAAAACATAATTGCTTTCAAATTTCTTATCTTAATTGCCACGGAAGATCTCAGACAGACTTATTTTAAAGAGGAGGTTCAAATGCATCCAAATGCATTCTATTATTTTTCTCTGTTTTCAAAGTTCAAATAGTCAATCTAAACCGTTAGATGCGATCTATATATTAAGATGTGCTTAGAGACCAAATTTTACATTTTTTGGAATATTTTACTATTTATTAAGCCACTTTGAAAAATCGCTGATCCAATGGTCTAGAAAATGTAAAATCAGCGATTTTCAAAGTGGCTTAATAAATAGTAAAAAAATTCTAAAAAATGTAAAATTTGGTCTCCAAGCACATCTTAATATATAGATCGCATCTAACGGTATGAATTGACTATTCGGACTTTGAAAACGGAGAAAAAGGATTTAAAAAATAGGGTGCATTTGAACCCTCCTCTATTTTAAAAGTGTTAATTTTTTTTTTCTCTTTCACTCTATTATTTTATAATATTTCAATAAAAAATATTGCAAGAATTGATGGTTATAAATACAAATTAAAATTTGAAGATACAAGAAGAAAAAGGGAACCAATACACTGCTCTTCTTTCAGAAAAGGATGAACATATTCATTATTTTGAAGAAAAGAGAAGAGAGGTAAATTTCATCTTCAAATATGGATTGTTAAAATACATTTGAACGGTTGGGATGAAGATGAGGTGGAACTATAATTTGGAGCTTGTGAATCAGTGAGTGAAGTGTATTGTTTATGGATCACTTGTATAAAGAAACAATCAATCTCCACTAAAATTTGCAGGTGTAAATTTAATTGAAAATTATTTTATGAATATTTAATATTGAGAAATTGAACTATATGTTATTTAAAAATAATCATCACTTAAATATTGTTTTAGCTTGTAATATCTAAGATAATCAAACCACTCAATTAAAGAATATAATATATTACTTGATTAGTTGATTAGAATGAAACTGAAAGCTTCTAGAATGAAATCTCCAACCCCCATTTGTTATAGTAACAAATACGCTTCTTATTACACCTAACCGCCATTGCTTGGGGATTATTTGACGCTCAAACTCTATGTACCTTATTTTGTACTTTATCACTGTCCAATTCATAGTTTTATCGAATCAATTATCCAAAACACTTGATGCCTAATTTGGTCTGAAGTACCTCAAATTTCATTAATTTCTATAGAATTCATATTGCAAGCATTTAATACAAATTATGTATATTAATTTTGAAATATATTACAAGAACACATTTTATGGATTCGATGGCTCCCTTTTTATTTACAATATATTAATGTGTATATGGTTAAAGATAAAACTATTGATAGACATTATATTATAATGAATAATTTAATATAATTGATTGCCATAATGACAACGTACTGCGCTAATATCGATTCCGATTATTTTTAAATTTGTTAATAACATTAAAATCAATCAAATTAAAGGAAATGACATTATTTTTAAAAATTTACATAAATAACACTTCAGTTGAGCGGAATTGAATTGGCCTAAATTATTGAGCGGAATTGCAACTCCAGTTATATCACAAAGTTATGACCGAATTGAAAAAAATTGCAGAAGTTGAATTCAATTACGCTGGATTATTATTCATCGAAAGTGTTATTTCTGAAAATTTTCAAAATATATATTATTTTCTTTAATTCAGAATTTTTTTTAATGTTATTAATAGAAAATTCGGACATCGGTGGGTCTATTGCAGAAATAGGACACCACATTTTAATAATTTTAATTCCCAGCACTTGCAGATCTGACGAAATGTACTGTACCTAATCATTTGAGCACCGCATTAGATCCGAAATCTCTGTCCCTTTTTAATAAGTTTAGTCACTCTTTAATATACCTGTGAATGTTCTCCATTTCTCTGGCAAAGCAGAAGAAATATTCTTCTCCATTTCTCAGTATCTTTTTGTAACGTCTCTATTTCTTTTCTGGTTACTAATTAACAAAAAAAGCTGTTTTTGGTCATTCTTTGTCTCCTATATAATTGAGTCTCTCGGTCTTTCACAAGCACACAAAATATATTATTATAAAAAACGATACCTTCTCCTTAATTACCAGTTACCTCTCTACACCTCTCCTCTCACTCATTTAAGAAGACAAAACCAAACAACCTTCTTTGAGAGAGAGAGTCATATACTGATTATGCAAAACATTGAAGAAGAGAGGAGATGGCAAGAAATGGATACAGATTGTTTAGTGAACATATTTCGCCGGCTTGGCCTAGAAGATTTGACACTTGCTGTACCATTTGTGTGCCAGTCCTGGTACCGGGCCACGCTCGATCCTACGTGTTGGCGAGTTCTCAAGTTTCGGGGATTGGATTTCATGCCTTGGAGCAATTTGTCGAAAGAATTTAGCAATCGGTATGGCTTGAACAGCCGCTTCTCCTTCTCATGTTTTCTCAAACTTTGTGTTGCGAGAAGTCATGGTGAAGCAATTGAAGTCGAGTTCCCTCTGTTATTTGGCGCATCCATAAATGATTTAACATACATGTCACATAGGTGAGTTGTTCTCTCTCTTGGCTTAAACAATTAAATTATTGGTCAATTTTACATACCCCACTTAAATTTCCATATTTGCTCTTGTTTTGCAAAAGGCTCTCAAGGACTGTTCCACAAATATATCTAATTAATAGATTTTTGCTTTTCATATATACTTATTGTTGAATATTATTACCGGAATTCCTTGCTATGTTTAAATAGGTGCCCAAAATTGAGGAAAGCCACACTTCCAAATTTACAATCAGAGGATGAACCCCTCTTGCCAGAAATTATAGGTAGATGGCATGAGCTCGAACAACTTGAAATGGAATGCAAACCGTCGTCATTTCAAGAGATGGTTAACAACCTCAACCCAAAATTAAACAGCCTGAAAATGTTTGGATCTTTCAAAAAGGATGATGTCTCAGTTATTGTCAACAAGCTACAAAAGATGAAGAGCCTGTGCCTTAGCAAATCCTACTTGCAGAAAGATGAGTTGCTGTCAATTTTGAATGGTTTCGAAAGCTTGGAAGAATTGGTTGTGAGAGATTGTGTTGGATTTGAGGTCGATGAAGAGGTTTTGAAAAGAGTTATGCATTCCGGGATCAAAGTTTTCGAGCACGAGGGATCGAACTTGGTCTATGATGAAGATGGTTATGACACTGATGAATGCGATCCTCTATATGTACATGTTTTGTGAGACATTGAGATTAGTTTTGTTTTGTAGATTTTATTTGTGAGACATTGAGTTAGGCTAATATGATATTAGTGTCATTTGAAGTAAATAACATTACATTTTAAATCCTTAGATTTACTTTAAGATTCGTAATATCTGTTTTTACTGTTCAAGCACTTTATTTTGTACAAATCTTAAAGCAGATCTAAGAATTTAAAATGTAATGTTATTTATTTTCAAATAACACTAATGTCACATTAACCTAACTCCTTTCTTATGGTATCAGAAAATTAAGGAGCCTCCAATTAACGAATATAAGAAACACATACCCGACACTTCATCATCAAAAAAGAAAAAGAAAAAAAAAAAGAAAAAAAAAGAAAGAGAGAGAGAGAGAGAGAGAAACGCATACCCTTACTGTTTCCTTAAAAAAGTATATTACCCTATAATTAGAAGTCTGAACAATCATATAATTGTTATTATACTGTGGAATAATTAGTTTAATCTTTCATAAAAAAGGGCTGCATACATCCACATTAATTTAAAATTCGTACTATTCTTCTCCATATAGCCATCTATTTGCCTCCAAAGTAGGGGTGTCAATGGCATCCTTTTACCCGTTTATCTGACCTGTATCGTATATGAACATACGGATAAGGATAAAAGAAAATCTCGTTAACTTATCAAGTACGGACAAATATTTTTTTTCATTGTTTTACCCATTTTTGTATAAGATAATTTTTAAAAATAAAATTATATATATATTTGTATGAAAATGATACACAATACAATTAAATTTTCATAATACAAATTAGTTGTATTTATTATTATTATTATTATTATTATTATTATTATTATTATTATTTTTATTTTTATTTTTTGCTTGTTTTGAAAATTTTTTATTAAAAACACAAATCAAAATATCAAATTACACTTTTTTATTCATTTATCCGATTCATACTATATTTAAAAACACTAGTAATTAAGGTGAAAGATTTTTTTATAATTATAAAGAATGCGACTATGAAAATACCTCCACCCGATTTATATCACAACCGTTGACACGTCTACCCCAAAGTCGTTTTTTTTTTTTTTTTTGAAACTTTATGTCTGGCCCAAAATAACTCTACTTTTACGAAATTTCAAGCTGTGTTGGTTTTCCAAAAATACCATGTGCATATAATCAGATGGTTCGATTCATGGGTTCATTCAACACCTTGAGGCTTGAGGTACTGCACGAGATACGAATTCAAGTTTTTAAAGGTTATGGCGTACTTCAATTCCTACTTGTTTTATATAACACGTTTCCACAAGGAAGTTTGGGCTTTGACCGACAGTTACGGAGGTACCACGTCTTAAAAAAAAAAGTGCAAACCCGCAATAATTTGCTATATAAATATATAATGCTTTTAAAAATAAAAATTGCTATATACTATGCAAAGTTTCTGTTTAATTTTTTATTTATATTTTGTAATTTTAAAGTTCAAACCGTGGATCTAAATCATCTAACTTGATGTTCATATTAAAATTTATTTAGAGACCAAATTTTATATATTTTTTAAAAACTTTACGATTCTTTTATAGTTACAAAATCATTGTTTTTATAATTCAGAATTTTCTGAACAAGAATAATTTTCTACGTATCTAAAATATCTAAGAAAATTATTTTGGCCATCTTAAAAAAAATAAAATAAAAACTTCTTTCATCAGAGTTCGAATTATACCCTAAAATGGCGACCTATTTTTTTTTTTAAAAACATCATCTAAAGGTTGAATATTTTAATCACTAAGTGGGGCCCTTTAAAATTTGATATCTTCTCTACAGGTCAACTGATTAGTTTGTTTAATGCCCTATTCGTCTGAATGAAAATGGAGAAATTGAGTGGAATTGGAGCTCTTGATTCTTACCGAACAGATATGGAATTGACAGGATTAGAGAGAAGAAATAGAGTACTTTTCCTCATTTCTAATTCCAGTGGAAACATGGAATTAAGGTGGAATAGAGAATTGAATTATTGAAGGGACTTTTATATTTAGATTCGGTCAATGATCAAAAAAGAAAAAGAAAGAATAGGTAGCCATTTGAAATGGTGAAATGGTTAACGGGCTGGTTTGAAATGACGACCACAGTATTTTCGAATTCTAATGAAAAATGAGTTCATTGTTTTTTTCTTCTGAAAATGGTAAAAATAAAAGATTGGCTAAAATGTAATTAATTATTTCAGGGAGGTGCTATTTTGGGAGCTCAAAATACAATATCGAGGGCTTTGGAATTTTCTTCTTCTTTATACCAGTTTTGTCCTTGATTAAGACTTTGCATATATGCTATAAGATCTATGGGTAATTAATGTATTACAAAATAAGAAATTTAAGATCCTATTTTTTCTCATAAATAAGATACGTCCTCCTTATCTATCTTTACAAATTTAGAATTAAAAAAAAAAAATACAAGTTACACTTGTATCTAAGAATTTATGTTGATACAAAAATTATTCTAATTAATACATTTAAATCGTTAGTTATTCAGAAAAAAAACAGAAAAAAACAAAATGTTTGCATGATGAAATCGTGAGAAAAAAGAGTTAGCTATGTCATAGTAGCTAATTAAAAGTTTGGAATAAAAAAATTATTCATTTATTGTTTATTTCTTTTCGTGTGAAGAGAAGAACTAATAGCTCCTGATCTACTGAGATTATGGGAGATCAGGAGCTAATTATAAGTATCTCACATCATTTTTATTTTTCTTTTGACAAACAATTTTTGAAGTTCTTATTATTATTTGATGTTGTTGATTAACATAATAAATTGAGTGAGTCTATGGTACTATGCATATCACGGGTTGTTACCATGCTACGGTTCTATATTTGAGTTTTCAAATCCTAACTGTCGATCCGAACCGTTCATCTTGTTCTCCATATTAATATGTGTTTGGATACCAAATTTTACATTTTTTAAAATTTTTTTACTATTTTTTTAGATATTTAGAAAATCACTTAATCTGAAAATTCTGAACCATCCAAAAACAGTGATTTTCAATAAATCTAAAAAAATAGTAAAAACATTTAAAAAAAATGTAAAATTTGGTCTTCAAACACATATTAATATGAAGAACAAGATGAACGGTTCGGATCGACCGTTAGGATTTGAAAACTCAAATATAGAGCCGTAGCACAATGCCAAATCGTAATATGCATATTACCATAGACTCACTCTAATAAATTTATTAAAACTTTAATAGTTTACTTGCACACGCTTTATTAGGTTCTATAATTTTTTATTTAAGTTGAATATATAGTTATTTTCCATTTTTCAATTAACTTATGTTAATACAAGTATTATTGATATCCCGGTCTAAGGTTGAAGTTTTGGTGAAAAATCTAATCCAACAAGCATTGTCTTTTATGCTATAAGCATTTGTTAGTATTTTTTAAAAACTTATTTTCATTGCTTTTGTTCATACTTAAAGAGATTAATGATAATTAAAAATTTAGATGCAACTTTCAACATCACATAATATATTTTGTAACAGTACTTTGTTCGTTATTTTTGTATGTCATCCGATGATTTTTATATTTAAAGATATTGTCCATTGATAATATGACGACTTTACATTATAAAATATTATATCATACAAGATAATAATATTTAAGTTCATAAAATGTTGACAGATGAAATATTGATCTAGATAAGTTAATTTGTGTATTATAATTAAACACATTAAATTATTTCTTTAATTTTAATGCATAATCTTATTTCAGTTTTAAAAGAATGTATTAAATAAGGGCAAAATTAACAGAAAGAGTAAAAATATTATCTTAGTCCTGAAAATTATAAATTAAGATCTTAATATAGCACTGTCCTTTTGAATGATAAAATTTGATCTGCAATCACATTATAACATGAAATTATTTAAACTCTTCTGATCAACTGTTTGAAATTTAAATATAGATATTTGAACGGGAATACAGATGTTTTTAGCCCATCTTCTATGTTGATTCATTAAAAAATTATGACCATAAAATATTTTGTAAAAATCAAAATATCAAAATTTTCTAGAAAGTACATAGAAATATCTTCTAAAATATCTAACTATCTTCTAAAATATCTAAAATATCATCTAAAATATCTAAATTACAATTCATATCTAAATAAAAAGAATTGTTACCTGTGTATTATTTATATTATAAGTTTCACTTTGGCTTTATGTCTGTTGCATGTATATTTTTTGGCAGTTTTTGTGTTTTGAGTTTAATTATCTTTGGTGATCTCTAGACTGTACGTAGGTGGATGTGGATGCTATTCTAGTACATGCCAAAGATCAAATACCAAGATGTCACATTGTATCCAAAGTAATCCAAAGTAATCTGTAGGAATGTAGGATCCGAACTAGGGGTGCAAACGGATCGGATAGTGGTAAAATCATATCCGGATCCGTTTTTATTTTCCGGATACGGATACGGATCGGATATTAGACGGATACGGATACAGATCGGATATTAACTGGATACGGATACAGATATCCGTTTTCTATAATCGTAAATGACATAAATTTTTTTTAAATATATATTAAATTATATAATATATATCTACTATTTAGATATGGATAATTAAAATTCAAAATTATATCCGTATCCGCACGAATATTCAGATATCGGATATCCATATTAAATTTTCGGATACGGAGTCAGATACAATCGGTAACATTCAACCCGTTTGCATCCCTAATCCGAACATGATGTCCAGAAGCACGGATAATCAACGACGCTATTGTTTCTTTGCAAGGAAGGAATTCAAATACAGCAAAATGCAAGGGGTCCATAGAATCTTAGAAAGCTTATTTAAGGAGATTCGACCGGAGTCAGAAAGCAATAAGGTATAAATTATGCCTCAGATATTAACTAGAGAGTAGTTTTTAATGGAGCATGGTCAAAATAATGTTATATGCGTAGAAAATATTGAGTTCGAAATTTATTTGGGAGATATATATATGAGTGGGGTTAAAATGCACCCTCCTTTTTGTGCTCCAAATGTGTACCCTTCCCTCGTTTCTTTAATTTTAAAGTTCAAATAGTTGATTTGAATCTACCAACGTGTAATACATATTAAAATGTGCTTGGAGACCAAATTTTACATTTTTTGGAAATTTTTTACTATATTTTCAGATTTTTTTTATTAAACTTAACAATAATAAAAAATTCAGCACAGTGATGATTTTCAAAAATTCTGAAAAAATAGTAAAAAATTTTCAAAAAATATAAAATTTGGTCTCCAAGCACATTTTAATATGTAGAACACGTTGGTAAATTTAAATCAACTATTTGAATTTTAAAAATGAAGAAACGAGGAAAGGGTGCACGTTTGGAGCACAAAAAAGAGGGTGCATTTTAACCCCACTCTATATATATATATACTAGTATCGTGCCCGTGCGTTGCGACGGGACCATATTATATAATTGCATAGAATATGAAAAAGTTTTGTTATTGATATTGACACAAAATTAAGAAAAAAACAGAAGTCCAAATAATAAATAACAGTAAAAGAAACAACAATGAATGAAAAAAAAAGGATCAAATATAACATGAAAAAGTTTTTGAAGTATCATTGCCATTGATCATCTTTGATGTAGTCCAATATTTCTGAAAATAAATAAATAAAATATGAAAAGTAGATTGTAATTGTTCAAATTGAAAAAATATAATAAAATACTATTTTCTGTTTTGACAAATTAACATAGATTCATGAAAACACACAGCATTAACTTGTTGACAATGCAAGTCGTTGAAACCCAAGATGTTGCTGACTTGCCTGAAAATCCAATACGTGATGGACTCCTTTATAGAATAATTAAGAAACAGTATAGACAGAAACACTTTCACCAAGTTAAATGTTCAAAGGGGACATGAACCAACGTAGGATGATATTGAGAAGTAAAGAAAAATAAATTTATTGAACAAGTACCAGTTCAAGATAACAAAATAGAAAATTCCTGCCATGTGAACAGAACCTCCAAAAAAGAGTAAGAAGCACATACAACAATAGTATTCAAATAAACAATGACAAAGCAAGCATCACAAAATAATAAATAAATAAATAAGTAAAACAAAAAAAAGGTTATCATACTTATGGTTTGGTTAATAGCAGTACCTGGAAAATACTGGCAGACTACCAACATTAATATTATCTAAATTAGTTTCATTTTCTTGAAATGTGTACATGTAGAACCAGGCTAAAGTTAAATCATAAACAATACATTTCTCTTCTATTTGGCTAACCCTGTATCAAAATTAATTTACCCAATTTATTAATATTAATGTCTCAGATGAAGGTACCAACACCTGAAACTAATTTACCCAACATTAACCTGTATCTAAACTAATTTACCCAATTTTCAATCTATCGAGTAACATATAAAGCAGATACAGGTACCAACATTAATCCTCAAATTAATAAACATATCTCAAATCTAAAATCTAAGCAAACAAAAACCCCAAAAAATTTGCAAGAAAATTAATCCTTAAAGGAGATATAAAATATGAAAGCAGCGAGCTTGTATACCTAAACAAGTCGTAGTGAGGTGCTTGTTACCGCTTTTAGAGAAGTTATTTGCATCATCTCTTAGATTTCATATGTAGGAAGCAGCACCTACAAAAGAAAAAAAAAATTGTTCTTATTTTTTCTGAGAGCCAATTGGCTTCAATTCAGACTACATTACAGATGTAGAATGTATAAGATTTTATTCAGCTTTGTACCCATGCTCCATATTATCCTGCCAAGAGTAAAAATAATTAATAGGATTGCTTGAGTAGATACACTAACACTCACACCTAATAAGGGAAAACAAATTAACCAGTAAAATGAATTATGCTAGTCTTAATACATAAGGCCTTGTCTTCTGACAATACAACTACAGATCAGACAAGCAGCATTACATCAATTTCGTTTCAAGAGACACTGACAATACAACTACATAACTCTGTATTGGATTTTTGTTTGAAATTTAATTGTAATCAAGGATAAATTGGCACATAACTGAAAACCACAGAGACAATGTTAACCAACTAACTCTTCTTGAATAAACATATACACGTAAACATCTGACCTGATGCTTGTCACTATCCTTGAAGCCGAAGATTGATACTTTGATGCTTCCCTAATCCATTTCTTTGCCTGTCATAAGAATTGAATTTATCAAGCACTGTTCAGATGAAAAATTACATCCAAGGACAATATAGATCAGATAAAATATATAGAGATCTGACATCCTGCTTCATTTTCTCAGTACAGACTTCACAGTATATTGGTTCCAGTAAGATGCACATATAGAACGCACTCTATATTCACTTGAATTAAGCTAAGAAAACACACAACTAAGAATGTTCCGATATACAAAGAAATTTCGAGATATATTTACCATCTGGAAAAGTAGCAGTAATCATAAAATTGAGGATTCATGAAAACACCTAAGCACATATTACCCTTCCAATTACCCATAAAGATAAAATAGAAAGGAATTATACTAAACATTAATCAAAGATCTGGGGTTATGGCATTTCCAAATATACAATAGACGCAAGGACCAAATAGAAATAAAGGTCATCCCAGACAAAATCATTTCAAAGAGAACCCCTCTAATTACCGAGAAAAATAACAAATCAAAAATAATCTATGATACTTACCGAAGGAGAAGGAGATCTGTTCGACCTTCCAAGCAACGACTGATTCATCGTTGTGGCCCCACCATCGGTACTGGCCATCTCCTTCCCAGCAGGCGACGCCGCCGTCATTACCGAAAAATTTCTCTACCCTCCGGTGGCGTTACCTCGCACAATCGTTGGCGCGGGGTCCGAAATCTCATCATCGTAGTCATCGTCGTCGTCTTCGTCACGGCTCCCACCGCTTTGGGAGGCCATAACCTGAGCAAGGCGCATGGCAGCAGGCGAGGCGAGAGGGTTTAGTTTTCCGAAGAAGAAGGGATCATCGGGGAGGGTTTAATTTTCTTCCAGCGAAAAATTTGATTTCATCTGCACGAATTTTAATTTAGATCCGACGGTGCAGAATAAAAATATATGTGATAATACGTGTGGTATTACGTGTGGCGGGTATAATTTTCACTAAATTTAGACTTCTACACATAAAATGAGTGTATTTAATCAAAAGAAGATAAATTATTTGTTTGGAGGGTTCAGATTCAATCCGAATTTAGATGAATCAATCCCAGCCGTTGCAGTTTCAGGACAACCAATTTAATTTAAGATGCATAATATAGAGGAGATATATATAGTTAGGTTGGGGTGCTATGGATAGCATAGTGGCCTCTATGCTATGGCTCAATATTCGAGTTTTCAAAATTCAAACGGTCGATCCGAACCGTTCATCTTATTCTTCATATTAATATCTGCTTGGAGACCAAATTTTACATTTTTCTGAATTTTTTTTACTATTTATTAACTATTTTACAAAATTGTTGATCCAACGGTGACTGCACAAAACAGTAAAACCGTTGGATTAGCGATTTTCAAAGTGGCTTAATAAATAGTAAAAAAATTCAGAAAATTATAAAATTTGGTCTCCAAGCAGATATTAATATGGAGAATAAGATGAACGGTTCGGATCGACCGTTTGGATTTCGAAAACTCAAATATTGAGCCGTAGCATAGAGGCCACTATGCTATCCATAGCACCCCAGCCTAACTCTATATATATATATATATATATATATATATATATATATATATATATATATATATTATAAATATTTAAAAGAGGATGGTTCAAGTGTCTTTATTTTTTGTAGTTTTTTTTGTGATTTTATTGTGTCTTTATTTTTTTAAACTTTAATAACTCAAAATTTAAAACTTAAAAATCATAATAAAACCTTTAGATGTGATCTATATTATTTTTTCTATGTGCTTATAAAAAATTATCACATCTCAATTTTGTTTTAATGTGAATCAATAAATTGAAAAATCAACGTCTAAATTTTATTCACATTAGTACGTTTTCTACAAGCTCTTAATGACAACCAAAACAAAATTGAAATGTTATATTTTTTTTTACAAATGCATAGATAAAATGATGTAGATTATATCCAATGGTTTTATTTTAACTTTTAAGTTTTAAATTTTGAGTTATTAAAGTTTTTAAAAATAAAGGCATGATGAAGGCACAAAAAATAAAAACATTTGAACCCTCCGCTATTTAAAATTAGGAGATTTAATCTTATTTTTATTTTATCTAGTTACAAAGGCAAAGTTTTTGTATAAAAAGTCATAGGTTCGAAAATCGAAAAGAACAATTATTTGTGAATATTAATTAATTAATTAAATTTAGTGATCTAACCTCTAACTTTTACTCAAAAAAATCTCATTTTATTTTAATTAATAATATAAATATTAACAACAATAACAACAACAATAACAATAATAATAATAATACAAACTGAAAAGCCTTCCTGATGCAAGTGGTCAGCTATCCATTATGCAACAATACAGGCCGTTGGAAGCCCCTCAACCAACAAGATTATGGCAAGTTATTGACAAGCTTGCACCGTTTATGGCAAACTATATATGTAAATTATCAACTGGGACATGACACATACGTTAGGTTTTGGGTGATAATTGGATGTCTTCCCCAATCAAGTATCAAGAACTCTACTTGTATGCAACAAACACATATTTGACAGTAAATCAGGCATATAGTCAGGGACAATGACAATTTCAAACAGAAGGGGCACTATCGGAATTAGCAGAACAACATAAAATACAACTCATGGTAGAACAGGCATAATACACACCGGTTCAGAGACAACTGGATATACTGTGCATATTTTTTTTTGGACTAAATTAATATGGATTCTTATATAGAGAGAGAGTAAGGCTATCATGTTTTGCAAATTAAAGTGAGTGTTTTAATTTGTGCTCATATCTCTAGTTTTAAAGTTTAAAATATCGATCCGAACTGTTCAAGTTGATATCCATATTAAATTACTTAGAGACCAAATTTTATATTTTTTGGATATTTTTTACTATTTTTTTAGAAATTTTGAAAATTAGTGTTTTTCAGAAAATTATGAACCATAAAAAACAGTGATTTTCAATTTTTTTTTAAAAATAGTAAAAAATTTAAAACTAGCGATATGAGCGCAAATTAAAATATCCACTTTAATTTGTAAAACATGGTAACCTTACTATATATATATATATAGAGAGAGAGAGAGAGAGAGAGAGGTGAGCTATGATGAGTTGCGAAGTAAAGTGACTATTTTACTTCACGCTCATATTTTGCGATTTTAAAGTTCAAAACGTCGATCCGAACCGTTCATCTTGTTCTCCATATTGAAATGTGCTTGGAGACCAAATTTTACATTTAATGGTCCAGAAAATTTTAATATTTTTTATTGTTCACAGCAGAACAACAATTTTAAAAAATACTTAATAAATAGTAAAAAAAATTTGGTCTCCAAAGCACATTTCAATATGGATTAAACATTTAACAGTTCGAATTAGTCGTTTAGACTTTTAAAATAAAAATATGACGTGAAGTAAAAATACGTTTTATTTTGCAACTCACAGTAGTCCATCTCTCTCTATATATATATTTAATGACGAAACAGAAATATGATGTTACCTCGTACAATATGGACTCGGCTTTGATGTGCATATAAATATGCAGCATCTTATTACGCAGAGGAACTGAAAATTTTAAAATACTCTCAATGAAAAAAATAAATCAAAATATCATATATTTGTGAGAATTTCATATTTATCTAGACTGCAATGTGAAATGGCAGCCCTGTTTGTTGGAGGCCGCCATTTCACATTGTCGACTGCAAAAATCAATTTTTTTAGATTTTAACGGTTGATTTTAATATACTTGTTTAATAATTTAAAAAAATAGAAAGAATAACGAATAATTTGAATATATTAGAAAGAACATCAAACAAAATAGATAAAATATCTTATAATTAGATGTATTAGAAGAACTTCGAAATATATTTTCAGGTAAGATTTTTTCTGAATTTTAAAAGAATTAAACTATTTCTTAATGTTTTACTAGAAAAAAAAAACTTTGGATATGAATTATTGATTCTAGTTCAAGAGTCACTTCTAATAAATAAAAAAATTACTGTGGTTCTTCTAGTACATTCAAATTCTAAGGTACTCTATTTATTTTGAGAAAAAAATAATTTGCCATCATTACAAAATGTCAAATCATTTTTTTTTTTCGAAAAGTAAATGAAATATCTTACATTTTGAATACACTAAAATGATTACCATAATTTCTTCATTTATCTAGAATTGACTTTTTAGCCGGGATCAATAATTCAAATTCAAAGTTTTTTTTTCCAATAACAAATCAAGAAATAGTTTAATCTTTTTTACAGTTGAGAAAAATTATACTTGAAAAATATTTCAGAGTCTTTATAGTAAACCTAAATTATAAGATGTTTTATCTATTTTGTTTGATGTCATTTCTAATATATTCAAATTATTAGTTATTCTTTCAACTTTAAAAATTATTAAACAAATATTTTAAAATCAACCGTGAAAAGTTAAAAGATTTGATTTTTGCGGGGCCGCAATATCAAATAGTGACCCACAAAAAATAAAACCGTCATTTCATATTGCGGCTCGGGAATATATAAAATTCTTCAAAAGTAATGGTTTTTGTTTTTTATAGGAGTATATTCAAAATGAGTGAGTCTATGGTACTATGCATATTACGGGTTGGCACCGTGATACGGCTCTATATTCGAGTTTTTAAATTTTAACGGTCGATCCGAACCGTTTATCTTGTTTTCCATATTAATATGTGTTTGGAGACCAAATTTTACATATTTTGAAATTTTTTTTATTATTTTTTTAGATATTTAGAAAATCACTTGATCTGAAAATTCTGGACCATTCAAAAATAGTGATTTTCAATAAATCTAAAAAAATAGTAAAAAAAATTTCAAAAAATGTAAAATTTGGTCTCCAAACACATATTAATATGGAAAACAAGATAAATAGTTCAGATCAACCGTTAAAATTTGAAAACTCAAATATAGAATCGTAACACAGTACCAAATTGTAATATGCATAGTACCATACACTTACTCTCTAAAAATTTCGAACAGAGAAAGGCGTAACTCGCACAGTAACCTCACACGTGGTACATGCGTGAGACTGATTGAACTTGTGGCCATCGGTTCTTTTCTATTTTTTTGAAACTCGACAGTGGCTGTCAAGTAGTGGCCATCGGTTCTCTTCGGAAACCTTTTTATCTTGTTTTTATTTTTAAAAGCAAAAGCGCAAATGTTTCTGATAGGTTCCTATTGCCGATATCGTTTGCTTTATGCCTTTATTAGACGTGTTTAACTTCCGAGTTCCGACAGGTAAGAAATCACCTTTCATTTTGATGGTTCAGAAAATATATTTTGTGTAAAACTTTGTATTTTTGAAACTCAACTTTTTTTTTCTAATAAATATTTAAATTGAAACACTTAAACACTTAAGATTTCGGATCAAAATAACATTTTGGTTCTTATAATTTTTGTAAAAACTAAAACAATCAAATTAGTTTGATAAAATCTATTTTTTTTTTAATTTATGGTTTCTGAAAAAATTTCGGACATGGGGGCCTTTAACTTTTAACTCTGGGACACTTTATTCTCCTATATTTTAGGTGCTCATGAATGTGTTAAAAAAATGCAATGGAATCGCACAAGCATTAACTTTGAAACCAAATAATTTGTTACATACAAAAACTCGCTGAGATGGAATTAGAAAATTTAATCGAAACTGAATCGTAAAATACACAATATACTCAACTGTAATAGATAGAATTTAAACTCTAATCTCTAAATTACAAAATAAAATTCTAATTACAAAATTACAATATAATTACACATTTAGTATTTTATAAAAAGAGATGAATCATATAAAACACATTTAAATAAATAAATTTCAAATAAATTTTAATATAAATAATTAAAATTCTAGAATAACAAGGGTGGCTAAGATCAGCCCGGCCGATTTTTTTATTTATATCTAAAAAACTATATAAATTTTAAAAACTAACCCAACTGTCCGTTAATTTTCAAATCTACCCAAACCTAAATTGTTTTCTTCGAAAAAAAAAGAAATCCTAAATCTGAAAAAAATTATTCCGGACTTAAGATCCAATTTCCGGAAATTTTTTTTTTCTGAAAATTGGTATTGAAACCGGAATTTTTTTTCCGGTTTGGATAGATTTGGAAATTAACAGGCAGTTGGGTTAGTTTTTAAATTTATATATTTTTTTGGATATAAATAAAAAAATCGGTCAGCCTGGACTATACTGCATCAGTTATTTGTTATTTAGTATTCTAACATATAATTATCTATCCACAAAATATATCAATTCTCATGCTACTTTGCATATTTCTTGGCATGAATCTGCTATTCCGATCTCAATTATTTAAATTTTTATATATGCAAATTTTAACAAAATATATATTTTTTTATATACGAATCTCAATAAATCAACAACTGAGAACGAAATAACAGCTTCCTGTTATTCTCTAATACACTATTGTGCCTTTCTGACACGTGGCACACTGTATTTTTTTTTTTTTTTTAACAAACCCTAGTAATTTCTGAGATAATTAATGAGTGAAGGATAGCGAGAGATGGAAGATAGAAAACCATTCATAAATTTGTTTTTGAAAGAGGGCTCTAATGTTTCCATTAATTTTGTATTTTAATTATAACTCAGATCTTTATCTTTATTTACACAATTTAAATAGTCAAATTAAACCACTCAACATGATCTTGATAATTAAATATAATTGAAACCAAATTTTATAATTTTGAAACTATTTTTTTATAGATACAAAATCATTTTTTTTTGTACAAAAGTTTCCGAATCATCTAAAAAAATAATTTGTACATATCTAAATTTTTTGTAAAGTAATTTAAAAAATATATAAAATTTGATGTCCAAACACATTTTAATATGGAGATTATATTGAACAGTTCAAATCACCTGTTGATAATTTTCATAAAAATAAAGATAAGAATGTGAACTATAATTGGATCACGATAACAATGATTTCCTGATCGGATAACAGCTAGAAAATAAGCTTCACCCGACCCGTACCGTATTAGATTATTAGCGAATGATTCTTTCTCAAATTGGAGTGTAACATTGGTGAACTGTCACACGTTTTCTTCCTTATCTCTACATGGGTTGTTCTGAAGCACAACCTAATAATTCCATATTAATTGTTTGGTGATGATTTTACTAATATTAAGAGAATATTGGAAGATCCGTGATTTGTTACAAGTTCTCTACGTTTTCAAGTTTGAATCAGGACTAATTTATCCAGTAATTGATGGTTGGTTATACATTTGATTTCTTCTTGTAAGTGGTCGATCTACTAGCCCCATTTACTTTCTGATGGTGATATGCCACAAAAAAAGAATGTTTGTATCGCAGTCCCTACAAAACCTGATGGTGATATACCATAAAATTGGAATGTTGCTTGTCCGTGAGAAATCTAGATTCCCTGGGGCTACAAAATTAAACGGAAAGACACCAATAATTGTGATTTGAAAAGAGGTAAAGCAAAGTTTAGCCAAAAAGTCTTACGGAATGGGAATTAAGAAAAGAGGTAAAGCAAAGTTTAGCCCTAGAATTGCGGTACCAGATCGGATACCTTATGTCCTCCCGTTTCTGTATTTTTTGTCTATTGTAATTCTTGTAAACCAAAAAGAAAAAGAAAAAGAAAAAAAAGGTTTAGGTACAAAATTGACATTGTTATCAAAAGATATGAGTGTTACTGTCGCGGTTTGTAGGTCGTCGAGTCAGCGTAGCCACTACCTGACCTGATCCAAACCGCTATAAATGGTTTATCAGTCTTGCTTTAAATTGAAAGTAATATGTACAAAGAAGCAGGCTAATGATGTTGAACTAAAGCGGAGGAGGTTTAATGGGTATTATATCTATTTTTGAATTAATGGACTCTAAGACTGTCCGATCTGCTTTAAAATCTATTTGCATGAATTTATGTTGAAACTTGCATAACTTCGAACTTAAAAGAGTTTTCTTGAATAGACATGGTATTTTGAAAACTTCTCTAACAACTAATTACAAAATTAATGCTATTATTCAAACTTAAATTTTAGAAAAAAAGATGAATTTAAACTTACCAAATTTCATTTTTATGTAAGGTATCATATATATTTTGTGGTTTAAATACTTCTTTCTTTTTCAATTTACCAAAACTTCCCTAGTTGCTTCTTTTCTACAATTTTATCATTTTTATGTAAGGTGTGTATAATAAATTACTTGTTTTCCTTTTTCAACTTAGAAATTGAAATAATTGCTTCGTTATTATAAGTTTATCTTTTATGTATTTGTTATCTGTAGGACCATACACAAAGTTTGTAATTTGTTACTCGTTCAGTATCAACTCATTAATAATTTTTTTTATTGTCAATTTGAGTTGAAACTAACTCAAGTTGACTGATATGTTAACCTTGTGAATTGAGTTTGAGCATACTCAATTCATTCATTATTAACTCAATCTACATAAAATCAAGCCACATAAGATATCAATAGGACCCAAATATCCAACTCAGTAGTCACGAACTCAGTACTACCTCTCTCCCTCACAGATTCAGTAATATATAGATAGATTTTAATTTAGTTTAGGATAAATTTTGTCGGAAGTCACTAAATTTTATTATTTATCACGAATTAGTCACTCAACTTTAATTTGTCTCTCACTAGCTATTAAACTTTGTATTTGTTTCAGTTAAATCACTCTATTTTTCTATCTAAAAAGTCAACAGAATTCGACATGAACACCATCTCATCATATATGATAACTTGTGTGAATTTTTTGGAACATAATATTTTTTTGGGAAATTTTTTTTTCTCCAATCTCTTTGCCCATCTATCCCCCGAGCTTCTAACTCTATTTCTAATGAAGTCTAACGGTTTTCATTCTAACAACTTATAACAATTTGTTCTTTCTAACTAACTTTCTATAAAGCTACCCCATATTTCAAGTAAATTCCCGTGAATTTCAAATCAAAGAAAGGAAAAAAAAAGAAAAGAAAAAAAAAATAGAGATTTCAGCACAGCTCAACACTCCATTCTTTATGTCCAAATAAAAGACAAAAAATCTCTCATCTCCCAATATCCTCCGTCAATCTAGTCAGCACACTACTTTTCTATTAAGAACTCATTAATTATCAAAGTCAAAATCGTAGCCAAGAATCCGATCTGATCCATTTCAAGATCCAAGTCGCGAATTTGCGATCTGCCTCTGTTTCTTGTCCCCTTTCATTTCAAAATTCATTCTCTCCTCTCTTCTTTGTTCTCTCTCTATATGTATAATCAATCTTGTTACAAACCTATGCGATAGAAGGTTCCAAAGGCCTCTACCGCTCTGAATGTCAATCTCAAACACCCAGAATCCCACAATATAATAAAAAAGAAAAAAAAATCATCACAAAAACCATTCTATGATTTGGAGAAAAAATTCTAGGTTTTATACCTTGCTAAGGAAGTTAATAAATTAAGAGCAGAGAAAGCAACAACTTTTGAAATTTTTCAGAAAAGTCCTTTCAATTCTTATATTCAAGGAGGGCTAATTAGAAAGAGAGAAAGTTTAGCGCTAATTTATGGGTTGTACAATCTTGTTAATATTTTTGTTTATTTTATTATTATGTTTTTTGTTATTTTGATTGTTTGATATTTTAGATATGAATACTTGATATTTTATATATTAATATTTGCGCGCATAAGCATCCATACTTGCATGCAGTTATTTTAGAAATATGCTAGGCATCTTAGGTATGAATACTTGCATTACGATGTATAAATATTTTCTTGGTGTGGTATGAATACTTGCCATATTACGTATTAATACAATCAAGGGCCAAACTGAGTAATTTGATATTAATACTTTTAAACGTTATGTAGTGCCACAAGGAAAAAAAAAAGATAGAAAATATGTTAGATACAAACACTTGATACACGAACTATTCACACTTACATGAGAAGTTATGAATACTTACAATACTTGATATTAATACTTTCAGACATCATGTAGTGCCATATTTTAAAAAATTGATAGAATTTGTTAGATACAAACACTTGATACATTAACTATTCACACTTGTATTACGATGTATGAATACTTGTAATACTTGATATTAATTTATTCAGACGTCATCCAATGCCATACAGATTTTTTTTTTGATAAAATATGTTAAGTACAAACACTTTAGACATGAATTATTTACACTTGCACGACGAGATATGAATACTTTCTCACCGAGATATGAGTACTTACATGACTCGGTATTCACGACGATAAATGAATACTTGCATGATGGACAACCCAAAAGTACGTCATCATGGATGTCATTTGAAAGATAAAATTCTATAGAAGACGTTCATGGTTTTAGATTTGCAAATTTTCTCAGAGATCGACAGAAATATATTGACAATATTGAACGTAGAAAAAAAAATCCAACTCTAAAAACATGTAAAAGATGTGTGCGTGATATGTCTATTTTTTTTTCGAAATACTTGATATCTTAGATATAAATACTGAATATATTACATATTAACACTTGTGCTCATAGGTTTTCATATTTGCACGTGTCAGTTATAAAATCTATCAAATATTAGGTGGTCCCCCAAATAATTAATGAAATTCAGTTAGTTAACTGTCCTCACGAATAGTTATTGACTGAGGAATAGTTAGTCCATCCCTATTTTTTTAGGACCCTGATAACAATCTCCGCAGGTCTATCTCCGCACAAACTGCCAAAAATATCATGGGGGGACCGCTCAATAATTAATACTCCGCAGAAACTGTTAGTATTTAACTTGAAGCATCAAAGTATTAATCCCTATGCAATGATCTCTATTTATGAAAGAATAAATCAATTCATTAATTGTCTCCGCACAAAATTTCCTTTTTTTTTGAATCATCCCCGCACAACTGGGGACCACTCAATCATTAATGAGCATTTAAAAAACTGTTAGTATTTAACTTGAAGCATCGAAGTATTTAACTTGAATTTGTCAGGTATTAAACCCTATGCAATGATCTCTATTTATGAAAGAATAAATCAATCCATTAATTGTCTCTGCACAAAATTTTCTTTTTTTTTTGAATCGTCCCCACACAACTAGAAACCATTAAATAAACAATCTCCTCACCCAATGATAAATACTTTGAGACATAATGATAAATATTTTATGTTACATTGGTAAATACTTTACATTAGATGGATAAATATTTCTCATGCATACTTGCAACTTTCAGTAAAACATCATTGATAAATACTCTCATGCATAATTATAAATACTTTATGTTACATAAATAAATACTTTGTATTGCATAGATGAATACTTCTTAGACATAATTGCAACTTACAGTAAAATATCAATGATAAATACTCTATATTACATGGATAAATACTTTATGTTACAAGGATAAATACTTCTTAGAAATAATGATAAATACTTTTTTGAACATCAATTAACATATAAGCATTATTAACGGAAATTATTTTTAGACAACAGTATAATTAATGCAGAGATTGTTTTTAAAGGAATAATTAATGTAGGAATTGATATTAGAGGAATGCATAATTAATGCGGGGATGAGAGTGGGGGGTTTCTTATAATTAGTGGAGGGGATAAAATGAAACTTTTAAGAAAATTAATGGAGGGATATATGGCAGTTAAGAAAGAGAGAGAGTGTGCGGGAAAAATGGAGGGATGAGAGTGAGAAGTTTGTTATAATTATTCTTTTTTTTATCTATCAATCCCCTCTCTATCTTGATTTTTCCTCTCTAGCGACTTTTTCGTTTCTATCTCTTTCATTTTTTTTTTCTTTTCCATTCGTTTTTTAATGCTAACATATACCGCTATAATCAAATTCCGTTCAATTAATACCATACCCATTACGTTTTTAAGTATACAGGTATTGTTTTTTTTTTCAATTTGGAGAGAACGTTAATTTGTGGTTTTTGGAAATGACACACGTATATGTCCTTGTTATTTGTATAGTATGCTTGGATTTGAAGCTTAAACCAACGTCCCATGTTAGTTTTGGTTTACATATTTGTAACTGACACCCAACTTATAGAGAGAAATTAAAGACATATTCTGTGAAATCTTGACAATTTTGTTTCTAATTCTGATGTTTCCCTTATCTTCAATTTCAAAGAATTGGACTTAAAAATCCAGGAAAAAGGATTAATGATATGTGAACTTCAGTAACATTTACTGAGATGTAATTTTTAGCATGAGTTCAACTGCTCAAATGACAAATTCGCATGAATAATTATCATTTTACAAATACAAACTCTGACTTCAGCGGTGGGCCCTCTCTGCAAATATAACCCCAAAATTAAAGAAAAAAAAAAGGTGGGATTTCGGAGTATTATTAGTTCATTTTGCAAATGAGACTCAAATTTTTCTCTTAATTTCTATCACAACAAGATGAACTTTAATGGTACACCGTGCTTTGCTCGAAGGAGAAAATTCCAGAAAGAGATTCGAAGTTCCCGAAATGCTTTTGACCGTTATATTATTGTATAAGCAAACAAATAGAAAAAGAGTGTATTAGCGCAGAGAAAGTTAAGACCAATGGAGTAAACAAACTTTGAAGTACTAAAAAAAATTCACACTCTAGACTCTTATTTTTTCTAAAAATAAGTCACACAAATTAAGAAAAGTGATAAATTGTGATTATTTGATTGCCATCGGATTCTATTCATGTTTTGAATGAAAAATGTGATGAAGCGATTTAATTGAAACAAATGCAAAGTTTAATAAATACAATTTAAATTTAATAGAGTTTAATAGCTAGTGGAGGACAAATTAAAACTAAGTGACTAATTCGTAATGGAGCAAAATTTAGTTATCTGCAATGAAATTTACCCTTTAATTTAACATATTTTTGCGAGCATTAGTATATAAGTGAGTTTTCACTTTTCAATGAAAATAAACGAGTTGTGAGTCACCTCGAGTTAGTAATAAGTTGATCACGAGTTATGTTTTCAACTCAAACTGAGCGCAACCGATACATGCTATACTACAAACGACAACAACAGGAAGGCAAGGGAACACTATTGGTAACTACGTTCGTCATTTGGAGAGTAATTCGCAAGAATATTTAAAAACTCAGTTAGGATTGAGGAAGAACTGGTACAACAGATCACAGATGCTACAACAATACACGGACACGCCGTAAATCAATCATACAGAACAACTGTAGAGGACAATTTTTTTTTTTTTTTTGCTTCCCGTTCTTTCTCTTCTCTTCTTTCTTTGTTGGCATTTTTTATTTTTTTTCTTCTTTTTTTAGTACTTTTGATTAGGTAGCGACATTTATTGCTTTCCTTTCTTCCTTTTACTTTTCAAGTTAATTCGAGCACATTGTATTACTTTTTCGCTATACACCTTACAACACTTTGTAAAACCACAATTATGAATGAAATACAAGATCTTCATTTTTCTTTAAAAAAAAGAGAAAAATGTTTTTGTCTACACTGTTCTGTTCATAATTTGTCCACAACATTATCCATTCTAAGTTTAACTGTCATTAACGATTTGATTAACAATCACCGCTCCCCACTCAAAGCTTTATTTAAAACTCTCTCCCTGTTTTCTTTCTCTCTCCTCATTTCCATATCTAAAAACAATAATTTTGTCGTTCATTTTTCATCTCTTTTTGTAAGATCTAGATTTGACCTGTACCAACGGCCTTCTCTCCGATGGCCTCCTCTCCGACGAGACTCCACCGACAACCTCTTCTTTGGCGGTTCTCCTCTCCTCAACCCCTTCCCTCCGACGACCTCTCCTTTGGCGGTCTCCTCTTCGACGGGTTCTTAATTGTGCAAATCTGAACAGCCTTCTCTCTTATAGTTCGTTTTTCAATGGCAACACCACTACTCGCCGCTCGCCGGCACCACTACTCGTTGGTGCTTTCTTCTCTCTGACGGACTTATCTGGCATCTCTCTTAGATTCTAATGGAGAGATATGATCTAAGATAGGCGATCTGGAGGAGCAATCTGGTGGAGAGAGATGAGAGCGAGGCAATCTGGAGGAGAGAGATAAGAGTAAGGCGATCTGGAGCATAATCAAGTTGTTTTACAGTATTAATCTTGTAGTTTTATAATATACATCTTGTGATTTTACAGTATTCAAAACAACTTGTTTATTTACTAATATATTTAAGTTTCGTTCCTTCTATTTATTTGAATTGATAATCACGATTTCCTTGCTTCTATTGAAATTTCATTTGAATTGATGCAGTCTCAGGCGTGTATGCATTATATGAACTTTGATTTGAATTTTAATTGTATCATTTACTGTTCAATAATGGATCTCGCATTATCTGATGGTCTAATTTGAAATGCATAGTTCATTTTCTTTATGTCATTGTTTTGAATTGTCTGATGTACAAAATTCTATGATTATATATTTTGTTTTACAGTATTCAATTTCACATTCGAAAGAAGAACACGATGAGATTTTGTCATCTTTGAAGTAGTCAATTAACCTATACCACTTCATATCTAGTGAAATATGTATAGTATTTTTACAGGATATAGTCCACAGTTTTACATGATATATGTATCATTTTATAGTATCTATTATTAATTATTATTGATGTTTACAGGTTTACATTATATAGTTCACTGATGTAATTTTGATAGCTTAATAATTTAATCCCTAATCCCAATACAATTCGGTCACAAGCGCATAACCTTATCGTTTAGTAATTTGGATATCGAACCACATAGAGGTATTGTAAGTACTGGTTTATCGGTTTTCAATAATCTAGACAATCAAATATTGAGTTATTTTTTATGAACTGAATTCTAAAAATGCGGGATGAATTATAAATTAATGCAGACTAAATTCAAAAATCTCAGCCTCAATTCCAAATAGAATGCATGACGAATTATCTGAATGCAACTTAAATTAACATAATGCAGATTGAATTCTAGAAATAGTAAATGTTGAGAGAAATCAAAGGAAATGAATATCTAGGGTTATGGTTTCACTATGATACTTTTAAATTATGTATTTCTAATTGTTTTTTTTTCTAATATTTGGGTTGCAATTGTTGAAGGGGTGTTATTCTAAGGTAAATGTTTATCCACTTTTGCAGCTTCACACAGTATCTAGATTAAATAGATCTCCTACGTTCGTGGCTTACCAGGTTTAATCTAAACCCATTAAGCTATTTGATAACCCATGTTTTTTCCCAAAAGTTTTTTGGACTACCTTCGTAGCTCCGAGTACTTAAGTTTGTTTATGTTGTTTAAGCAATTAAATTTCTCCTTTCGGTCCATCACCAAATTTACCTAGTATTGTTTGCATAACTATTGCTATTTTAAAAAATACTTCTAATATAAATTTCTCATTTCGGTCTCAATTTATTATTAGCGGATCACTTAATAAAATAAGAAATAACTAAACAAACCATTTAAGCATTCATAAACAAATCAACATCACACAACAAATAAAATTTAAACAACTAAATTAACATAACAAAAGTATTAAGTTACTCTCATATCCTAGATAAAATATTTAGCCAAGCATACTTTCAATACAAACACAAGTCATATTTAATTCCATTAAAATCATAAAAAAAAAAGAAGAATAAAAGAATTACTAAAACCGAATTCGAAGAGTCGAATTGCCGCTTTCTTTTTTTCCTTCGGTTTGCCTTTGGCCGAGCCTCCCTTTCTTTTCTTTCTCTGTCCGAATTCCCCCAAGTATTCAAAGTATCCAAAATAAAAATGAAATGCTAAAATTCAAGATGATCCTAATTTCGTGCAGAGGCCCATATATATCAGATCCTGTTCAATTTAATTTGTTTTGGTAAGAAATAAAGTGCGCCACAATCAGGCTCAGCCAGCTATCAAATTCCTTAATTTGCCATATTTCAAATGCAGCAATTAATTGGTATCGATTGATTCGGCAGCCAAATAAAATGCATTAATTAGCAGCAAATAGCCAAGATATTATGAATCAATTTGTTTCTCCATTCGGCTTTATATTCTTGATCTTCTGTGCACATACAAAACACATGGTTTCGTGCTCCAATTCTGAAATAATTAATAACTTGTGCAGTATCTTGTGTCTTGACTAACATTAATTAAAATTAAATAAAATGATAAATAAAATACAACAAAACATGATAATTAAGGTAAATTTTGGGTTTAACTATGTGTCAAATAATACGTCAAATTATGGTTCAATTTAACAGATATAGTTCACTATTTTACATGATACATGGAGTGTTTTATAGGATATAGTTCACAGTTTTACAGTACCGACATGTAATAAATTCAACACTCTTTATTTTATTTGTATGTAGGATGATATCTTGAAAGAATGTATGATTCTTATGATGAGGCTTTTTACTCATCCCAACAATATTCACAGGAGGTTGTTAATGTAGAAGTTTTATTTTTTCATAGTTTGTTTGATGCTGGTTTAGATGTTGAATGATATACTTATGTTTGGTTTTGTGTGGTGATTATTATGGATGTGTTGAATAGATGTATTTTGTTGAGCAACTATGTATTATAGTTTGGAATTGTTATATTTGTAGTTAAGATGTGTCATTTTATAATATTGAGCTATTGTTGTTTTTATTTGTCGACGTTTTATATTGAATGTTCTAGATGTTGTATACATGTAATTGATTTATAGTTTAGATATAGCAATTTTACAATACTGATTTTTTGTAGATTGTATATTTTGTTTTTATAGTTTAAGTTGACAGTTTTATAATATTGAAATTTTTGTATTTTTTATATTTTGTTTTATTGTTTTCATCTACTTATTTTACATTATTAAAATTTTATAGTTTTTTTAACTTGGTAGTCTCTACCAATCATTTAAAAAAATATATATTATATTTTTACGTTTTGTTTTCACAGTTTAAATTGACAATTTTACAGTATTAAAAATTGATACTTTTAAAATTTAATTTAATCATTTTCATCTGCTAATTTTACATTGTTAAAAATTTATAGTTTTTACGTGCTGTTTTTACAGTTTAACTTTATATTTTTACAGTATTGAAAATTGATATTTTTCAACATTATATTTTATTGTTTTCATTTGTGAATTTTACATGACTGCAATTTTATAATTTGTATGTTTTCTTTTTATGGTTAAAGTGGTCAATTTGACAATATTTATTATTAATGATTTATTAGTGTTTTCATTAAATAAAAAAAATTATTCGGAAAATGTAATTTTGCGTTTTTAGCACGTTTTTTGTCGAAATAACTGATAATAACTAATACTAACTGCTAATAACTTTCTATAACTGCAATTTCCGAAAATACAACAAGTGGTCTCTTCGAAAGTACATTTTTTTTTTGTCTTGTTATGCAACTTGTAATCTATTTCTAACTATTATAGAACCACTTGAAATACTAGCTGGATGTCATTTTTTCTGTGGACAAACTGTGGACAACAAACTATGAATAATTAGATGCTTTCTTAAAAAAATATTTTCAACTCGAAGTACATTCTTAATTCGAGTTGACTCAGCTTAGTATCTTATTGAACTGATCTCAAATTTGTAAGAGCAAGTAGGACTAACTTGCTCAAACTCCATTCATTTCTATTTTTTGTTAACAAGTAATTAGCACGTACATCTCACTCGGAATGTATATTGTATTGACATATTACTTTCTTTGTACAGTTATTAATTGATGAGCAATCAGCACCAATAGCAACAAACTAACGCACAATTTTTTCTTTTTCTTTTTACAACTGGAATAAAAGAGCAACTAGATCCCGGTTTGCGTTTTGTGACTGATTTGTATATTGTTATGCTAATTTGAGTTAACATATTTGATACGTGAGAGAATTCGATTTTTTTATTGTTTGAATATCTTATAATTAATGGTAATAGAAGTATAAATAATTATAATATTAGTACTAAATAACAACAATAATGGAAATGGTGATGATAAAATTAATGATATAATAATAACAACAACAACAACAACAACAATATTATTATAATAATAAAAAAGAGGAGAGTTCCAATGCCTCATGTCTTTCATATCTCATCATATCTCATATTTTATATCTTTGTTTTCAAAGTCTAAACTGCTGATCCGAACCGTTCAACATGATATCCATACTAAAATATGATTAGAGATGAAATTTTATAATTTTTGGAATTTTTTTTGCTATTTCTTAAGATGGATAGAAAATAACTTTTTTTTAACGGTAAAAAATAATTATTTTATATCTATCTTAAAAATTATAAAATTTTATCAACATGCATATTTTAGTATAAATATTATGTTGAGCAGTTCAGATTAAATTTAAAAATAAAAATAAAAATATAAAATATAAAGTATGATAAGTACGTAATATTGAAACCCACTAAAAATAATACTATAAATTATATTATTATTATCTCATACAGACATGGGATGTATTTAAAAATAAATGGGAAAACATGATGTGAAGGTAGGGTGACGAGAGGGTAACTTTTGTCTTTTTGTTTGAAAATGATTCCCTTCGCTCTCATACGTTCTCTAATTCTTCAACAAATTAAATATGTAGTAATTGGAAAATGACACTCAATTTTCTTCTACAATTCTGCTATACAGAATTCAAATGGTACGTATGCTTTACTTGTCAGACGCGGGCCTTAATTGATAAATTATAAACCAAAGGGAAATTTCGTAAATATATATATATAGAGAGAGAGAGTCCAGCTAAATTGCTGCTGAAGCTATATCTTATTTTGTGATGTTTAAATAACAAATTCAAACTGTTATATATTTAATCTATATTAAAATCTACTTGAAGATCAAATTTTATATGTTTTTGAAATATTTTTACTATTTATTAAGTTGGTTTGAAAACCGCTGTTTTCAATGCTGCAGAAATTTACTGAAAACAACGGTTTTCAAACCAGCTTGATAAATAGTAAAAAGAATTTCAAAAAATGTAAAATTTGGTCTCCAAGTAGTAGATTTTAATATAGATTAAACATATAACGATTTGAATTTGTTATTTGAACATCACAAAATAAGATTTCTTAGGACCATTAGAATACTGTACAGTATTCAAACCGTTATATGAGATTTGGTCTCCAAGCACATTTTATTGTAGAGATCACATCTAACGGTTTGGATCGACGATTTGGACTTTGAAAATATAAATAATACTTGTTGTAACTTGTTGTAACTCAAAAAAGAGGAGGTATCAAGTTACAACATTTTTTGAGTTACAACAAGTTACAACAAGCATTATTTACATTTTCAAAGTCTAAATCGTCGATCCAAACCGTTAGATGTGATCTCTACAATAAAATGTGCTTGGAGACCAAATTTTACATTTTTTGAAAATTGTTTACTATTTATTAAGGTGAGTACAAAATTCAATGGTATGAATTTGACTAGTTTTTGTACCCACCTTAATAAATAGTAAAAAAATTCCAAAAAATGTAAAATTTGGTCTCCAAGCACATTTTATTGTAGAGATCACATCTAACGGTTTGGATCGACGATTTGGACTTTGAAAATGTAAATAATGCTTGTTGTAACTTGTTGTAACTCAAAAAATGTTGTAACTTGATCCCTCCTCTATATATATATATTGTTTGATCGCCTCTTGCTAAAAGGTATGATATAAGTATATAACGGTTATAGTAAATTAAACTAAATTGTTTCTAGTATGCTTGCGAAATTATGACCACAAGATTATATCACGAATTACTTGGATGCTACGACTTCATTTAACTCATTAGTCACTGTTTGGGTTTAAGGTTACATCATCAACTACCACATATACCATTAGCAAAAAAGCTATGTCTCTCTTTAGCATCTCAAGCTATAATTAAAGCTGAAATCACATCTCAGATATTGTTCGAGAGTCGTGAAATTTTGTTGAGCATACGCAACTTTGTATATATATACAACCAGCGCAGTTTTTCTTTGCAATTTAATTCAATTATAAGTTTCAGTAATACCAGAATCTGGTTTAAATAAGTGCACAAGTAATACTGATTGCTTGTCTCTAAACACAAATGCTTTTTTAAGCCATAGTTTTGATAATTAAGGGGGGTAAGTTCTACAGAAGTGGTACCCGATCAAAGATTGAAGTCATAATAATCAAATGATCTAGGATTAAAATGAAATTGCACAAGAAGATTTTAGAAGAAAAATCATTAGTTGAGTCACAGACAAATTAAGGAATGCTGAATTTTTGTAGTTGATACGTTTTCAATGATTTCAAGTACAAGTAAAACCCTGATAAGAAAAGATCAGTGATTTAACAAAACTTGTTCCCGGGTATAAGGTTTCTGGTAGAGAGATAACACCCATCCTTTTCTTGGTTGTACTGAACTCTTTGTTCACTTTATCAGATGCGAAAGTTCAGTGCCATTTTCTTTTTCGCTGTTCAACTCCAGTGTATATGTATGAACACAGTTAGAAAGAATCTTTTTTTTTTTTCGAGATATTATCATTTCAGGGCTCCAAATTTATATTATCTTCATACCATCTTAACTGTCGAATCTCAAATATGGGTATATATAGTGGCATGCAGCATGTCGCCTATATTTATTAAGATATATATACAAGGTAGTGAATTTTTTATATACATTACTAATAAGATCATTATAATTATTTTTGAAAAATAGTGGTATTACCACTGATTTCATAAAAATTAAACATACCTGATATGATACCTAAAATAGATACCAAAATAAAATATGAAAAGTCTTATATCAAGTCACCATCAACAAACATAAAAGCATACAATAAGAGATAGTACCACATCAAAAACTAAAATGAAAATAAAATGAATACTAAGTAAAATAAAAGTCTCAAAAAATAATTATATCTTAAGAGACTAGTAATTCAATAGATTCTCATCCGACATCTCTTCTCCAGACATATGAAGATCATTATAATTATTATTATTACAAGTATTTTGCTTTAGTCAAATAGAAATTTAGATGATCCATTGTAATAAGTTTTTGCTCAGCTTCCTAGGAAAACAATAATTGGTGCCGGATCAACAATTACACCTCCGAAAAATCACATGCAATGCTTACCCTCTCTCTAGGTTTATAAGTACAAGTGTTTAATCATCCATTTTAAAATGTATGAACCAATCAAAAAGCCTCCAAACATAATCTAATCGTAAAAATAAAATGTTGTCAAGTACGACCAAACTGACGAATCTACAAGTTATATCAGCAATTCAAAGTCTAAACCATAATAAATAAAATTGAAACTGAAATGTTAGCGATGCTAAATGAACAGATCAATACAAACCTTTGCCCTCATCGCTAAGATCGAGAAACTTCTCTCTAGCTGTGGGAAATAAATCTGCTGTGATTCTAAAGGGATTGCACGAACTGGGATTTTACATCCATCCATTTATCTGTCTAAAGATTCGTGCATACAAAATAAGGGTTGTTGAAATTTGTGCATTTCAAAAAGTGAAAGGTTAGATTTAGAATCAGAGGGTCCTGCAGTCCTTTAGAATCACAACGGATTTATTTTCCGTTGTATAGACCTCGCTCTTTGGAATGCGTATCCTCTGCATTAACTCAATTTTTTTTTTTTGAGTTAATGAATCTCAAGTGTCTGATTTTAAACGGAGTCAATCTGACTTTTACTTATGATATAGGGGCTCTTTTATATTAGTGTGGATTTAGTCTACACAAATCTTAAAACAAATTAAATAGTCAATATTCATTAACTCAAAAGATTCCATTTTGAGTTAATACAAAGGATACGAATTCCGCTCTTTTGCTCGCTCGCTGCGAAGTAAGAGGAGAGAGAGATTTGTGGGAAGAGTATATAACTAGTTTGGAAAAAACATGTCGTGACTAACACGCTGTGACTTTGGTCTCGTGCCATACCATGCTGTGACCAAGCGAACAGTGATCCGTGACATGCTGTGCCGTGACCAAAATGTCAAGGAGTGGTCACGGCACGCGAGTCACACTCGCTGTGACTCACGTGCTGTGTCCAAACATGACTGATTATGTTTCTCATGTTTAACTATTTTTCATAATTTAAGTTATTTTATTCATGATTTGTCATTTGATGGTCCTAATTATACGTGACTCGCGTGATTACGTGCCTTGTTGTGACCAAAATGTCAAGGGGTAGTCACGGCACGCGAATAGTCACAACACATAACAGTAACACATACCGTGCAGTTCCGTGACGGAGCCGGCTTTGCCGTGCCATTTTTCCCGCACTATATATAACCAGTGCTAGGGTTTTAAAAATAGAGTGGGTCTACAATCAAGGGTCTAGATTTGATCACGAAATAACGAACGCCTCACAAATAGAACTACACATCGGGTAGAGAATAAAGCCTGTTTTCGTCGTACAGATTTTTAGAATAGTACTGGCCCATGGAAAAAGCCCGAATTCAGCCCGCAGTTGGGAAAACTTGTGACAGAGTTTGCGCTTGCTCTTTAATTCAACAGTTGAGGGGAAGCGCGTCGATGTATCTGATCAAAATTGATCCAATCCCCGTTGATGCATGTGTGTTGCTTTTATATTGATGTGGATCAAACACACATACTTATAAAGCGAATCGGATAATCTTGTGCAAACGTCGAACCTATACGAGCCATTTATAATGATAAATGTGTTATTTGGATTAGTTTGACAGAGTAAAAAGTTTGTGATTCAGGAATAATTCAGTATATCAAGAGTAATTTGGTCCCACAAGAAAGCAAAGCCTCCTCCCCCACCTAAAAAAAAGAGATTTTTTTTTTTCATGTTTTATTGACAATAAAATTTGTTTTATTCGCGAATAATTTGATAAAAATTCAATCAATTGAATATTCACTGTTCGATTCAGAAACTCCACAAAAAAATATTCGCAAATAAAATATATATATATTATCACTATAAATACACCTACAACTCATCTATAGAAATTAATTTTTAATACACAAACAAATCGAAATCCAAAAAAGAAAGATCAACATAGAAAAGCAACAATGCGTGAGACATTAGTAGGGGTGGTAGGGTCGGTTTGAAGTATTTTCATACCCGTACTTGTTACAATTTTTTTTATCTGTACCTTATTCTTACTCGCTACTAATTATCTTACTTGTATCATATCCTTACCTGTTATGATTGTCGGATGAAACAGTAGCGGGTAAATAATGGGTAATACTAATATAATATTTTTTTATTATTTATTGAATAAAATATTAAAACATAAACATTAATTTCACACATGTATAGTATTTTATTGAAAAAAATATGATGATGCCGAGTACAAGTAAATCGATAAAAGTACTCTTCTCAATACTTATATATATATATATAGAGAGAGAGAGAGAGAGAGAGTATGGCTAAATTGCTACTGGTAGCACTTCGACCTAAGTGCTTACAGGGTCATATTTTCATTGATGTTCAAACAACAAATACAAACCGTTAAATGTTCAATTTATATTAAAATGTGCTTGGAGGCCAAATTTTACATTTTTTGAATTTTTTTTACTATTTATTAAGATGGTTTGAAATTGTTATTTTTTAATGGTTCAGAATTTTAATAAAAATATTGATTTTCAAACCATCTTAATAAATGGTAAAAAAATATAAAATTTGGTCTCCAAGCACATTTTAATATAGATTGAACAATCCAAACTATATATATATATAGAGATAGAGAGAGAGAGAGAGAAAGAGAGAAACTAATAAACAATCGATTGTTCCTAGCCTTCTGTGTAACCAAGTCGTTTTTCAATTTTTAAAGTCCAAATGATCGATCCAAACCGTTAGATGTGATCTCCATATTAAAATGTGCTAAGAGACCAAATTTTACATTTTTTGAAATTCTTTTACTATTTATTAAGCCACTTTGAAAATCGTTGATCTAATAGTGGCTTAACCAAATAGTAAAATCAAAAGCTATCGTTGGATCAGCGATTTTCAAAGTGACTTAATAAATAGTAAAAAAAATTCCAAAAAACTTGCACATTTTAATATGGAGATCATATCTAACGGTTCGGAACGGTCGATTGGACTTTCAAAATGAAAATACAGCGTGGAGTACAAACACGTTTTACTTCACAGCTCACCGTAGCTCATCTCTCTCTCTCTCTGTATATATATGTATGTGTGTGTGTATATATATATATATAGAGAGAGAGAGAGAGATAGAGTGACTAATATGCATTCGGTTGCATATGGACTGAAGTGCTTACGTTCCAAATTTGATTTTTCAAAATCCAAACGGTCAATCTGAACCGTTCATCTTGTTCTCCATATTAATATGTGCTTGGAGACCAAATTTTATATTTTTCTGAATTTTTTTACTATTTATTAATTATTTTACAAAATTGTTGATCCAACGGTAGCTGCTGATTTTACTGTTTTGTTAAGCTACCGTTGGATCAACAATTTTGTAAAATACTTAATAAATAGTAAAAAAATTCAGAAAAATATAAAATTTGGTCTCCAAGCACATATTAATATGGAGAACAAGATGAACGGTTCAGATTGACCGTTTGGATTTTGAAAAATCAAATTTGGACCGTAAGCACTTCGGTCCATATGCAACCGAATGCATATTAGTCACTCTATATATAAATATATATATAGGAATATGCTAGCATGCTATGCATAGCATAGAGCCCCTTCTTGCAATGACTTGGATTTCGAGTTTTAAAAATCCTAGCGATCGATCCGAACCGTTCATCTTGTTCTCCATATTAATGTGTGTTTGGAGACCAAATTTTATATTTTTTGGAATTTGTTTACTATTTCTTTAGATTTATTGAAAATCCCTGTTTTTAGCAAATCTGGACCATAAAAAATAGCGATTTTCAATAAATCTAAAGAAATAGTAAAAAATTTTCAAAAAAAGTAAAATTTGGTCTCCAAACACACATTAATATGGAGAACAAGATGAACGGTTCGGATCGACCGTTAGGATTTTGAAAACTCAAAATCCGAGTCGTTGCATGGAGGGGTTCTATGCTATGCATAGCATGCTAGCATATTCCTATATATATATAGGCTGCGGCTAAATTGCTATCGGCAGCATTTTTGCCGGCAGTGCTGCCGCCTTTTTTTTATTTTGTGATGTCCAAACAACAAATTCAAACCGTTAGATGTTTAGTCTATACTATAATCTACTTGGAGACCAAATTTTACATTTTTTGGAATTTTTTTACTATTTATTAAACTGGTTTGAAAACCGCTGATTTCAATGCTACATAAATTTATTGGAATCAGCAGTTTTCAAACCAGCTTCATAAATAGTAAAAAAATTCCAAAAAATGTAAAATTTGTTCTCCAAGTAGATTATAATATAGATTAAATATCTAATGGTTTGGATTTGTTGTTTCAACATCACAAAAATAAAAAAGGGCGGCAACACCTCCGGCTAAAATGCTGCCGGCAACAAATCAGCCGGACCCCATATATATATATATATATATATATATAGGATTTGTCTAATATGCTATGGGTAGCTAAGAGACCTCCTGTGCTACGGCTTAATATTCAAATTTTTAAAATTCTAACGGTCGATCCGAACCGTTCATCTTGTTCTCCATATTAATATGTGCTTGGAGACCAAATTTTATATTTTTTTGAAAATGTTTACTATTTTTTTAGATTTATTGAATATTGCTATTTTTTATGGTCCAGATTTGTCTGAAAAACAGCGATTTTCAATAAATCTAAAAAAATATTAAAAAATTTCCAAAAAATGTAAAATTTGGTCTCCAAGCACATATTAATATGGAGAACAAGATGAACGGTTCGGATTGACCGTTAGGATTTTGAAAAGTTTAATATTGAGCCGTAGCACGGGAGGCCTCTTAGCTACCTATAGCACCGTAGCCAAGTCCTATATATATATATATATATATATATATATATATTTGAAATTTAATTTTGTTAGATGAAGATATAGCGTAGCGGAAAGCATGATGGTTATACCTAACAATTATAAAGTATATAATATTTTTTTGTCTACTTCATTTATAATAAGAAAAATACTAATTTTATCTTCTCTACTTTGATTTTGAGTACGAAGTACTTTAAGAAGAGAAGAATGTTACATTCCGTAATATTCAAACATTATATTGATAATTGAGACTAATATAAGAAACATTGAATGAAATTTTTCAAGAAAATAAGTAACATTTTAAACATTAAGTATTATTTGCTGAACATATCGATAAGATAATTAATTTATTCTCTGACATTTTAAACAACAAGTTAATTGATTTCTAGGGTGTACCGGTGTGGCTTGTACCACGCTTTTAAAAAAAAAAAAAAGTTAATTACGATTCATCATATCATCTAAAAGTTTATTTAACTGAACTATGAATCGTTTTTTTTTTTTTTTGGAAATTTGTAGGAAAAATACAAATTGTTTCAATTGGAAATATAACTTATAACAAATGGATCAGCCAAATAATTAAGCTAAGCAAAAATTTATTGCAATGGATCATCTAAATTTCTATTTGACTGAAGCAAAATACTTGTAATAATAATAATTATAATGATCTTATTGGTAATGCATATAAAAAAATCCACTGTCTTGTATATATGTCTTAATAAATATATACTTGCGATTTAATTCTGTGTTCTGGGTAAACATTTTATATTCAACTGCTAAACTTAATGTTTTGATATTTGCAAATAATACCAGTGGAAGAAGAAGAGAATGAGGAGGTTGAAAAGGAAGCGCCGAAAGATGAGGCAGCGATCCAAGTAGATGCCTGCACTACTTTTAGCTGTTCTTGATCAGTATATCAAACTTGGGTTTTGTTGTTCTTGTTAGTATAACCTTGTTGTTGCAATTGAACTGGATTTTTTTAAAGTTGTGTTTTATGTAAGATCCTTGTTCGAATTAAGTTGAACAATCCTTAATATTGTTTCTTCTGTTTGTGTTATACCATGTTATAATTAGGCAAGTGTTTTGCCAAATATTTATTTTGTTTGGTGCCTCCCCAAATGTATTATTCTCTGGTGCTTGGATTTCTTTTGTAGTAAAACTAGTTTAACCCTAAGCTTATCAACGTGTTGAATTTACTATTGGAATTGATTTACTTTATAATGAGGATATGGTTGTGTTTATATTTAGTAGAAAGTCAAGCTGTAGTACATTTATCCTCTGTTTTTTTTATTGATTGAGTTTAAATATTCAAAAGTTCACAGTATGTTTAAGTTCATGTTAGTTTCGCTCCTTTTTATGCTAGCCTATGCTGTGCATGCTTCGATACATTCCGCAGCTCATACCCCTTAAACACCGGCCTTGTGCAGCATTATAAAATAAATCTATCACAAATATCCTTTTCCTCGAAGGACGTGCTATGCAATTGTTACATTTTCTAACAAGTTAGCCTAACAACAAGAACTCAGAAGGGTTGGATCATTAACAGTCAAAATTGAAATTCAGGGGGTTGCTCGCTTCACCCAACCTGTCTAGTTTGAACTGTTATGGAAATAAATCTGCTGCGATTCTAAGGAATCACAGGACCCTGCGATTCCACATCCAAACCCTTCAGCTGTTATGAGATCTGTGCAGAGAAAACAATTATTGTTGAGATTAGTGTATTCTAAAATATTAAGGGTGGGATCTGGAATTGCAGGGAGCCTGCGATTCCTTCCGAACTGTTATGACCTTGAAACTTTAAAGGCTGGTTGAGGTTCAGAAATCGAACAAGAATAACTTGTCATGTGATCTGTATTTTGTAGATATATTCTTTCGGAGAGAAAATTCAACTTTTCTTTGTAACTTAACGGTAAAAATGGTATAATTATCACGATTAGAACTAGGGTGTTTCTAAGTTCAGCAATCTTATTTATGAATTCAACTACAAAATTTATTAGATTGATTTCAAACGACAAATTTGAATTGCTGAAATCCATCTACTTACAAGTGATGCGTCTACATGCAAAAAAATTAAACTTTGGAATTAATTTAGTATAAAGCCAAGCAATCATAAAGCCAAGCGATCAAAATTAGAATATTTATAAATTAATTTTAGTAGATTCATTTATTCAATGTTTTTTTATATTGAATGTCTTTGAGAATCCACTTGATTCTATACAAAATTAATTTGAAAATTTAATTTTTTTACATGTAAATGTATCATTCATAAAGTAGACAGGTTTTAACGATTCGAATTTGTCATTTTAAATCAATCCGAAATATTTTAGAGTTGAGTTCAGAAAGAGAATTAGTGAACTTAGAAACATCCTAGTTTTACTCTAATTATCACAATAGAAGGGCACCATACCAATTATGATATATGAATCAGTATGTCTACTACCTGTTCATTCTAGGTCATGCTGATTTCAAACAATGTGTGTTGAAAAATACCAGACACCAAGTACTCAAAACGGCCTTCCGGCTAGTGTCTTTGATATTTTGCAGAAGTTTCGTTTCATGAATAGGACTTCCAAGTTTTCGTAGATAATTTCAGAAATGGTTTTAACATTTTGTACTTTCTTCTCGGGCAACAATTTTGGTTACAAAATTTCTCTCATCAGAAAATAAAACTAAAAGGAAAACGGCATGTCATTCAATCAAATCTTCGAAGCTAGGTTTTTCTTCATCCCTTGAATCATCTTGACAGATATTGACAAACCCAATACAAGAAGAAGAGAGCTTCATAGACAGATTTAGTACTATTTTTGCAAACTAAAATCCAACATTATCCAAGCAAAACTTCAAGCTAATTTTCTCCATACTCTCTTGGCTCACTTTCCCTCTTGCATATAACTCCCTCCACAACTCCCCTACTAAATCTTTCCTCTCTAGGTTCCCAAACGCTTCAATAATAATCACATATGTGCTCTCTGTCGGCTCATAACCCTTCATTACCATTTTTTCAAGAGCCATTATTGCCAGATCTATTCTCCCCACCTTGCATAATTCAAAAACGAGTTTATTATAGTTCTCAATATTCGGCCGAACATTATACTTACCCATCACTTCAAACATCTCCACTGCCTCCTCGTGGAAGCATTCCATACACAAACCGTTTACAAAATATAAGAGGGTTTGTAAATTGGGTGTATACTGTACCTGCTCTAGCTTCGTCAGAATTTGCAATGCCTCGAAGGTGTTACCTCTACAACACAGGTAACCAAAGAGCTCTTTCCCATAAAAAGAGCTGAATTCTTTACCCTGCTTTTGGCGCAATGACTCTAAAATTTTAACTGCCTCATCTACCATCCCTCTGTTGCAAAGGAGGGTGATAGCCCTATATGTGCCAAAGTTGAAAGGGCAGTTCCATCTTTCCATGTTTTTCAAACATTTGTGGACCATGTTCAGCTGGCCCTCTGAACAAAACCGCATGATTATTGGATTGAAGCACCATGTGTCAATTTCGAGCCCATTTATGCCAAGTTGTTCAACAATTTCCAACGCTTCCTGTGTGTACGCTTTGTTTGCTATAGCTAATATCAAACCCTTGTAAGTTATAATATCGGGCATGAATCCTCTCTCCATCATGTCATCTAAGAGTGCCTCTGCCTCACTCCACCGGCCTTGGTAACTCAATGCGTGTAATAAAAGGTTATAGGTATTCAAATGATACTTTAAACAAGGGGGCAATACCAAAAATACCTCCAAAGCCTCGTTAACCAGGTTGTCTTCCTTGTATGCTGCTAGAACCTTGTTGTAACATCTAAAGTCCGGTTCTCCACCTCTTAACAAGATTTGGGTTAACACAAAAACTGTCAAGTAGGTGCCTCCCAGTAGATAAGCAGCATTTATCCATCTATTAATAGTGTCTGGGTCCGTTGTTGGTGCAAGTCCTTTCTGAATTAGTTTATCCAAACAGTGCCAACCCCGGCCTGGGTTTAATGTGCTCGCTTTCCGGTAAAGTGACTTTGTCAATTTGTCGTACACTCCTTGATCGAGAGTGCAGCCTCTTTGCTCCATTTCATCGAGCAGTTGGATGGCATATTCGTATGCTCCTATGGTAGTGAGATTTTTTATAATAAGCGTGCAAACCTCGTCAAGCAACATACCACTACGGAGCATGAACTCCACAATCTGAACAGCTTTTCTGAACATGCCATGATCGGAAAGCGCGAAAACTAAGCCATTGCACGTAGACGGCGTGGGTTTTTCCCCTTGATTGGTCATTTTTTGGAATAATTGATAGGCCTCAAGGATCCTCTTTTTGCTGCCATTCTTCCTGTTCGGATGGTTAATGGTTGTAATTTCAGGGGACATCTCATCTTCTAATGTTGAAGAAGTAGCGCATACTTGTTTCTTCAGGGACAAAGTCGGGTTCTTTGTGAGGTGAGAGAGGAAGGATGCCTTTGGTTTGGTTCGGCTGGTTTCAAACACAAGTTTACCGGTGCTTGGGAAATAAATTGAGAGAAGAGGAGCCATGGATTCTATTGACAAGAGCAACGGATTAAGAAAGGCAAATTGTCGAAGGACGAAGATTTGTGTTAACGGAATCGATGAATGTGACCTTGCGACCTTTCATGAATTGAAATTGAGAGGTTAGGAGTGGAAAATTAGCGAAATGGGAAGAACACTCGCAGTAACGAATTGTATTTTCTTTTATTGGATTTTGGTGACTAACAAATAACAAGAGTAGACAACCTCTGTCAAACCATTTCAAAAAAAAAAAAACACAAATAACAAGAGTATTTAGAAAAGTTGGAGAGAGCGAGACAGACAGACAGACAACAATCGCCTTATCCACGCATTTAGGGTTCCGGGTAGGGAAATTCGTAACCCTTGAATTTCAAATCGGACCCCTTAAATCAGGTACTGAATTAAATTAAGAGAAAATGTTTATGTGCACTGAATTTTGTTCACTATTTATTCACAATCTTATTTATTTTTATTTAACTATTTTTTTACACTATACAAGATTCAATTAAAAATTTACAGTATTATTTGAAAATTTTACAGTATACGAGATTTAATTTTACAGTATATATTTTACAATATGCAAGATTCAATTAAAATTTTTACAGTATACAAAATTCAATTAAAAATTCTACTATACACAAGATTCAATTTTACAGTTCTGCTAATTCAATTTTACAGTATACAAGATTCAGTTGTAAATTCTACTATATACAAGATTCAATTGAAATTCTACTATATACAATATTCAATTGAAAATTTTACTACATACAAGATTTAATTTTATAGTTTTGCTGATTCAATTTTACAGTATACATAGTTTAATTTGACAATATACAAGATTTAATCCGGCTGAAATTAATCCAGATTCCAGACCATTCTTTAATTATTGTATCCTCTAATACTTGAGGAGAGACGGATCCAGTTAGGAGATAGACTTGTTCGTTCTATCAGTTTCACTAAAACTTGCATTCATCGTGACTTTTTACTGTATTTATTTATTTTTTCTTGACGTTTTAATTTTTAAAATATACTTCTCAACTCTTAAAAGTTTCTTATTTGCTCTATCTGTTGACACATTTAAGTTAACACTTAGATAAAATATGATTAATTCATAATATATTTTGGGTAAAATATGATTAATCAGTTGATGTAAAAAAATATTCACCATTCAAATATTTAATATTCTATCTATCTAAAAAAATAGTAAAAAAATTTCAAAAAATGTAAAATTTGGTTTCCAAACACATTAATATGGAGAACAAGATGAACAGTTCGAATCGACCGTTTGAATTTTGAAAACTCAAATATTAAACCGTAGGTCTCTATACAACGCATAGCACCTTAGCCTTACCCATATATTTTTAGAAGTTGTTGATATTTGGTATGAAAACTATTTAATGCTTCGATTCGTCGAAGAGATGCGATGAAGAGATGTATCAAAGAGATTCGATGAAGGGATACGTCAAAGAGATGCATCGAAGAGATGTGTCATTTCATCAAAAGAATGTGACCTTTTGCAAGAACTTTTTTATCTTTTATAAACATGATGATATACTTCTCATTTGAAGCATCTCAAATACAAAGAAACACATAACATTAATTTCAACAAAGAGAATCGCTAGTAATATTTTACGGTACCTATTTAAAAATAATAATAAACAATTTTTAAAAAATATATATATAATTTGATCTCCAAGTACATTTTAATATGAAAATCGCATTGAGCAGTTTGAATCGACTGTTTGGATTATAAAATAAAAATAAGAATGTGAGATACAAATGAGACATGAAAGACATGAAGCATGTGTACTCTTTAAAATGGAATCGATAATTACATTTTTATATTTAATAATATTATGTATTTGTTATGTTTTGTGCTTAAATTATGTAAGTTGTCAATTTATTTGATATTTACTCAATAATATTAACAGATAATAATGGAATAATAATAAAGCTAAAACGTAAGAGATAAGGAAGGATAAAAAAAATGATTAATTTTAGACGAATATGAATACAAAAATACTTCAATCTATTCTTGAACATTTATCTCTAACATCCCAAGAAGACGTTCTCTCTTACATCTTTCATGAACATTTTTCTCTAGATGTCTGGTAATTCCATAACTTGGAGGTAGAATGCAAATGGCTGTTTATCCATGAATGACTTACTGGGTTGGAGGTGTTCCATTCAAAAAGCTATATGAAAAATCAAGGCACCTCAAAAAGATAAAGATTTATCTTAGTTATTTTACTCGACTAATTGCTTAATCGGAAGAACATAATGGCTAGAGGATGGCTTTCCAGCTCTAATGCAATTTCAATCCAGGGTGTTCTAAGTTCACCGAGTCTATTTGTTAACTCAACTCTAAAATTTATCAAATTAACTTCAAATAATGAATTTGAACAATTAAAATTTATCTACCTTACGAATGATGCATCGACATACCAAAATTTTAAACTTTGAATTATCTTGTATAGAGTTAAGTGGTCAAAAAGTCTTCAAAAAATAAATATATTAAAATTAACTTATAAACCTTATAGTTTTGACCACTTGACTTTATGCTAAATTAATTCGAAAGTTTAAAATATTTGCATGTAGACACATCACACGTAAGATAAACGGGTTTTAACAATTTAGATTCGTCATTTCAAGTCAATCCGATAGATTTTAGAGTTGAACTCCCAAATAGACTTGGTGAACTTAGAAACACTCTAGTTCTACTCAAATTTATAATGTCCAATATCTTTTTTGAACTTGCACTTTGTGAAGACCTTTTGGGATTATATAATATCAAGGGGGTGAAAAGGGCTATTACTATCAAACCCGATTGAACTTTAATGTTGTAACATACAAAGCCACCTACAAACTTTAAATTTCGACAAATACTTCAAACAAATTTCAATGTAGCAATGACCTCAGCCCCTTCCAACCATAAATTTCATTTAATATATACCATTAGTTTTGTGGTGATGACAAATAAATTAAAATATCTTTGAACACCATTAGTCATTCACGAAGTATTGGAAGACGCAGAAAAATACTTCAGCCACTTGCTTAAAATTACTAAACCTACATTATCTCGCACGTGAAACAAGAAGAATTTACACAATACGAAATTACAATGCATTCATTCTAAAACAATACAATAGGAAGTGGATATATACAGAAATGATGCGCATATATAGCATAACTTAAAACTATAATGCATTTCAACTAAGCACAAATGAATGGAAGTTGCTAATGTAAATCATGCAGATAGTAGATGAATCAGAATTCCATTTTTTGAGTTTGCCTTATTCTGTGTATTATGTGCGCTGCATCAACGAGAATCAGAGGCACTTTACTACTTTGGTTTCCAGGAGGAAAGACCATAAAGTATTCTTCCTCTCCATCCTTGAAGAAGCCAATTACTTTCTTCTTCTACAAAAAACCTCTTGTCATCATAAAATTTTCCGAAGGTCTCCTTACATCTCTTCACAATGATTGGATCCAGTGGTAGTTGTTCAAACCTGCCCCGCACTATCCTCTGGTGCCACCTTTGGTAGGTCTCGGGTCTCTCTATCCGAATTGTCCCCTCACATGCTATTAGATTCATAGTGTCACGAGCAAATATATCTCTTTCTATGATTTGCCTTACCTTATCGTTCCGTGGAATTAATGTGTCCAGTAAATCAAACATTGTTTCGTACAGTGACATAGCCTGTTCAAAGCGTCTGACGAAGAAGGGACTATACATACAATTAAAGTTTCCAAAAATGAAAATGTGTGGTCTAACATGCCTTATGAGTTTAAGAACTTTATCCCTTGGGCAATCTAGACCAGCTGTTTCGTCTCCAAGCTGCCTAAATCGGTATATGCTATTAACTATCAGCACTTCATCTGTTTCAATTTTGAAATCATGTACACCAACGTTCTCCCATTGGGACGCTATACCATGGTACTCAAAAGGAACATTGAACATTCTAGCATACTCCTTCAACCTCCGCCCGGTTTCTTCTACCAATTCAGCAGGACGGAATCCTGGCCGAGGGAATTCTATGCCGGTAATCCGAAGTTTTATGGCCCCACCCTTTTGGTTAGACAAAATTTGGATTAGAGACGGCCACTGATAACCAATATAGATACCAAAATCAATTATATGCAGCTTTGAAGCTTTGTCTACTGCTTTAAGGATAGTTTGATTAGCAAAATAGAAAGAAATTCCCAAAAAAGGAGTTGCTGTCATATACAGGCGATGGACCTTTAAAATGTCGGTGGTGGAAATCTGTTTTGCAACAAATCTATTGTAGGATTCACTCCCAGTAACAGTCAATCGGGCCTCGAGTGCATCAGCAAATACATGGGCAAGCCTTTGATTCCCATTTCCATCAAGAGAAGATTGTTTGCTTATCTCTTTTATGAGTCCTTCTGCAGTTCGTCGGTCATTAGCAGCTATTGAATTAGAACAACGGATTAGAAGATCTTTAACATCAGGAACTTTCTCTTTGCTTTTCTTCCGATTGCATGCATTTGTTTGCATGATTTCTCTTAGACCAAGAACTTCTTTTGTGTAAAAATTAGGGCTAAGGAGCACTTCATCAAAAATTGCATCTTTGGCTGGTTCCTCTAAATTAGGTGTTGAGATTTTGCAGTCGCGCCCCTCTATGAGGTCCAAATCCTGGTCATTGGATTTCATTTTACCCCTGGACCTGTTTATGGTTGAAAATTTATTTTTTTTCTCTTTATTGTCTAAATTGACCTCAACCCTATCAACACTTCCCTTGTGCACAGGAGGACAAAAGTCAATGTTAGGTTGAAAATTAATCACCATATTATCAGCACTTGGAAGAACATTTGTTCCTTTTTCCGCTACTTGGTTGAACCCTAAAACAGATACTTCTCTGGAAGAAGAACCAATTTGATATTGCCAAGGGGAATAGCTACATGTAGGGTCTGCTTCTGGTTGGTCAGAATGTGATAAGTTATTCAAAAGAAATGGATATTCCTGGCCAAGAATATCATAAAAATCTTTTTCCATGGCCCATAGAGCAGGGTTCATATTATCCTTTTCATGAATTTCTTCCTCCAGCAGTACTTTGCTCAAGTAGTTCAAGGTCACATCAATCGTACCGTTGGAATTTTCCTTCAAAACAAAGTCATTGTCTGTGTTGTTACCCGAGACACTGGGCAATGTATTTTTGTTCTTTAAAATTGCATCATTCGAAGTATTCTCCATTGGGTTAATTAGAGGAGACAACCTACATACATAATTGATCAGAGATATTAACAAATACATTATTTACCAAATTAATTGGTATCCTGCTTCATCCATATTGATGATGATTGATGCTGGTGATGATGATGATAATTTAATATTAGTAACAAGATGTACTATCAAGCATATGTATGCAGATCAATTATTTTAGAAATTTGATTATTGCCATTCAATAACCGAAAATATCTAATTAGAATTCCCATAATCATATTATTTCAAAAGGGTACAATCTTCTTTTGTTGACCATAAAGATGGACGGTCAAATTAATCATTTTAAGTCTTTTCGAATATAGGCTCTATTTTATAAAATAATTTATTCCATCGAACTTCTTTAAGTTCTTAATTCCATTTGTATTTCAGCAAAACCAAGCAGTGTTTTATCCGGTTCGCAACAACTGGCTTGGTGAAGTGCAGCTCACTTTGCCACAAGTTAAGAGCATATTTGACTTGTAGTTAAGAGCATTTTTCTTATTAGAAAAGGACCTGTAATGCAAGGAGGAGACAAGAAGCTAGCCAAAAGCTATTCACCTACAACAATTGGTATCAACAGAAACCTGATTGAGGCATAAATCTAGTCAAATTTTAAATCAGTATGGGTAGAAATCCGATATGGGGCATGAATCAAGTAAAACTTGATGAAATTAAAGATAAATGGACAAAATTTTATAGAACAGGGACAGATTTTAATTGTTAATATTAAATTATGTTTGCTGAAAAAAGCACTTGAACTGATTGTATGGTAAAACAAAATTAATTACATGTTTAAGAATAAATTAACTCATAAATGCAGGAGAACGCCTGAACGCCCTTTTGCAAACAGCCTAGTTAGGGGAAAAAAGAGAGGAGAGGTACCTTTTAGAGCTAGAAAGAAATTAGGTAAGCCTGATCACTTCACAGAACCAGAGCAAGGAATCGCGATGAGATTTCGAAGGAAAAACGAAACTAATGGTCTCTACTCTCTTAGTGGTCTAGTACTCTGGAGTCTAGTCAGGACAATCAAAATGCGGTTTCTGTTTCCTCATCAATTTCGAACTAATGGTCTCTACTCGCTAGGCACCGCTATTGTTTAAGACAACTCATTACACACTTTAGTTTAGGGTTTAGGAGTTTAGGGTAGGATTTAGGGTTTAGGGGTTGATTTTGAGTCTGGGATTTTTTTTTTTTAAGTCAGGGAATTCATTATTTTATTTCTTGTAAGGTCAATTTAGGGCTTTAAATGAATCGAGTTTGAGCGAGTTATCTCTAACTCGTACTCAGCTCATTTTAATTAAATGAGCGAGTCAACTTGAGTTGGGATAGTAATAACGAGTTGTAGAGCCAATTTGAATTCAGCTCGTTATCAGCTCGAGTTGACTTGCAATTAGTTTATAACTCGTTTAACTAGTTAAGTTCCGAATTTTTTATTAATATCCAAATTTAATATTAAATTTCAAAAAATAACCGAATCAGTAACGTTTTTCGAAATCTACCCTTTCCGGAAATTTTTTTTCCGAAAATAACCTCTGTTTCTGGAAACGGTACCTACTTCCGGAAAATTTTTTTTCCGAAAATAGCCTATTTCCGGAATAAATTTTTCCAAAAATAGGATTTTTTTTTAGGAAATTTTTTTTTCCGAAAATTTTTTTTATAGGAATTTTTTTTTTCATTTTTCAGTTTTTATTTATAATTTATTTATTTTTTGTATTTAAGTATTACAAATATTTAATATAGTTTTTAAAAAAATAGATAGAATACTATATAATTTGATTTATTCGAAAGACTGCTACAAATAGTCCGGATCAACATTTTTCATGCCTGATTTTTTACGGTCGTAAAAAAAAAAATATAATATAATATAATATATGCATATGTATATGTATATATAATATAATATATGTATATATATGTATATATAATATAATATATATGAAAATGAAGATATAAAATATGAGGTACGATGAGGTATAAAAAATATGAGGTTTTGAAATCCTCGTTTAGTGCCTCAAAAATTCAATTGAAGTTTTCGTTCAACGGTAGGCATTCAACGATTGGTATTTTCAAAGTTTTCAAAGTCCAAACAGTCGATCCAAACCGTTCAACATGATGGATATTTTAAAATGTGCTTGCAGATCAAATTTTACAGTTTTCTAATTTTTTTTACTATTTATTAAGATGGGTACAAAAATTCAATGGTATGAATATAGATAGCGATTTTGTTAAATACTTAATAAATAGTAAAAAAATTCAATGGTATGAATATAGATAGCGATTTTGTTAAATACTTAATAAATAGTAAAAAAATTCAAAAAAATATAAAATTTGATATGCAAGCACATTTTAACATATATATTATATTATATTATATTAATTTTTCTTACGGTTATAAAAAATCCGGCATGAAAAATGTTGATCCGGATTATTTGTAGCAGTCTTTTGAATAAATCAAATTATATAGTATTCTATCTATTTTTTAAAAAACTATATTAAATATTTGTAATACTTAAATACAAAAAATAAATAAATTATAAATAAAAATTAAAAAATTAAAAAAAAAATTTCTTAAAAAAAATCCTATTTCCGGAAAAATTTATTCCGGAAATAGGCTATTTCCGGAAGTAGCTACTGTTTCTGGAAATTTTTTTTCCGAAAATGGTAGATTTCGAAAAACGTTACTGATCCAGTTATTTTTTGAAATTTAATATTAAATTTGGATATTAATAAAAAATTCGGAGTTAAGTTCTTAGGTAATGTTATACACTAGTATGTATTTATCTATACAAAAAATATTGAAATGGTCTAGTAATAATTTATTTAAATACAAACAATCTAATATATAGATAATAGGTCAATTCAATGCAAACAACAACTTAGAATCCAACATTTTTTCATACAATAATTTAGTACATAACACCAACAACTCAAGTTATAAATAAGTGAATTGGGTTATGCTCAAATTCAGCTCATTTATTAAACAAGTCAGCCAACTGGAGTTGGAACCAACTCGAGTTGTAAATGAGCGAGTTGAAGTAAGTCATTAACAAGCGAGTTGTAAGTTCGAGCAATTTTGTACAGCCCTAGGTCAATCCAATATAGAAAAAAAAAAAAAAACTAAGAACAATGAAATTTTAGAAACCATAAAATAAATGGAAAATTTGTTATTTGCCATTTCAAAACTCTCAAATTGTAAAAATGCTATTTCAAAATTTAAAATTCTAAAATTGTTTCTGTGAAACTTGTGGACCAAATTAGCTGTTTGGCACAACAACAAAAAAGAGAAAAAAGTCTGGTGCCGAAATGCAATCCCGATACTTATGGTTTTTGTAAAAATCAAATCATTGGAGTTGATTCAGTAATTATTTTTATTTATGGTTTAAAAAAAAAAAAATTCAAAATTTCACATTTTTCTACTTTTGGAAGTGTAAAGACAATAAATAATAAATAAAGTTCATAAATTTTTTTTTTTTTGACAAAAGTAGGTGATATTCCGATTTCATTAAGAAATCATAGGCAATGTACGTGAATTAAGCCTGTTCCTTACTATATTAAGGGGCTTTTCGATTTCTATATTGTTTGTTTAATAAATAACAAATATTTTATTTTCAAATATATTTGATTTTATGTCAATATATTGAACGTATGCATTCTTACTATATCAAAATGCAAGCTTATATGATTAGTTACTATCCCCATCTTCATTGTTGTCTATATACGAAACCGACCATACTCTCAAAAGATGTTTTTTCAAAAACCAAAACTGCGTGGGAGGTTGTAAGATTGTAAATTTGAAATTCAAAAATAATTATTTATAAATATTAAATAATTAAATGGCTTGATTTTTAACTTTCAAAATTCTGCGTGACTGGGATCGTGTCATTACGCTAAATCGTTGATTCACTGTCATGCTTGAAATTAAGAATCGTGTGAAAGGAGCAAACGATTATCCAGGACTGTGGAAGAGGAAAAATATAATTCAATTTTGAACAAAAGGGTGTATTTTGGTCAACAAAACTTTCGCTTTAGTCTATATTAGTTTGATGGGTCCATAACCAACTTTGCTTTTACATTTGGGGGCGGTGGTTGGACGCATGTAGTGTATTTCAAACGGGCCGATTCGGTCCGGTTTGGATCTGGCCAGTTCACGGTTCCGTATGGTCTACAGTTTTTACGGGTCTATACGATTCGAATTTGGCAGGTCCAATTTGAAATGTTTGACTCAAATCCGTGATAGAACCATGCTAGATTCATACGGTCTGGTCTGGTCCATATGGGCCTATTTTTTTTTTTTTAAAAAAAAAAATCGAACAATCATATTCAAAATTCAATTTGGAGAAAATAACCATATAGATTTTTGTATTATTTATATCAAATAAAAGGTATGAAAGTCTAGTTTTCAGATAATATAATTTATCTATACAAAAATATTACAGATTGATACAGTTTTAACGATTAATTAACAGAGGACAGAAATCAGAAAAACTGAAATTCCATTTAGTAGTCTCAGTTTTTGACCATATTCAAAATTCAATTTAGAGAAAATGATTACATGCATTTTTGTGTTCTTTATATCAAAATAAACATATGGAACTAAAAGCTGAAATTCCATTGAGAAGTCTTAGTTTTTGACCAGATTCAAAATTCAATTTGGAGAAAATGACTACACTAATATTTGTGTTCTTTATTCAAACTAAAGGTATGGAAGTCCATTTTCCAGATAATATAATTTATTTATACAAAAATATTATAGATTGATACTGTTTTAACGATTAATTGACAGAGGTCAGAAATAAGAAAAGCTGAAATTCCAATGAGCAGTCCTAGTTTTTGACCATATTCAAATTTCAATTTGGAGAAAATGACTACATAGATTTTTGTGTTCTTTATATCAAAATAAAGGTATGGAAGTCTAGTTTTCATATAATATAAATTCTCTATACAAAAATATTACATATTAATATAGTTTTAACGATTAATTGATAGATGTTAGAATAGCTTGAAAGGAGGCATACTTAAAATCCAAATTCTAGCCACGGTTATTCAAGTCCGGTTCTACACAGTTCCACGGGTCAGTCCGGTAGGGTTCTACACGGTTCTAGTGAAAAAAAATTCAAACTAAGCCCTTGTTAGACTCGTTTCTAGCCATAGTTTGATCTGATCCGGGTTTCGGGCAAGTTCCGGAGTGGTCCGGGTTTGGTTCTGGACCAGCTAGTCCATTTCAATACACTAGACGTATGAGTGTCAGCGAATTTTTTTATCGTATCATACATTTTTTTTTGGTTGAAAATCGGTAGGTAATTGTATTGATTAAAAAAAATTATAAACTAATTGTTACATAATATTAAACAACGAGTATCTGTTAAAGCATTTAGTTGTAAACAAATAAACACGCACAGGGTATGGTATTATATAGACACAAATTTGATCATTCTTATTTGATTATAATGATGAGAGTATAGTGATTATTTCCGCCGTGTATATATTTGTCTTGTTTCTTCTGGCAGACTACACTGTATGGAATCCTTCTTTGTGCGAGAAGGCACTCAATCAATTGAACCAGAACAATCACCGTTTAGAGAAGTGTGCAACCGAAAAAGCACTGAATCAACCGGATTAGAAACTGAATCAATTACCCATCAGAGGGAGATCCACCAGAGTTGGAGCCAAAAAATGTTATTAGAGCAAGAGAGATAAAAGAAGAAATATAACACAAACAAATAACCAACACAAAACAACAACAACAAACATATAATATAATATAATATAATAAATATATTTATAATTTGTTCCACCTACTCTTTTATTATCAAAGAAAAACAAAATACAAAAGAATTATTTCATATCCATTACATTATAAAAATATAATGATAATTGATAAATGTAAAATTACATATAATATATTTTATTTTTATTATTATATAATTTTTACTGTGATTAGATTGGTTTATATATTTTGTATTTTTATTTAAAAAAGTTATTTATATTTATTAACATAATGGAATCAATAATTATATTTTTTATTTTTAATTACATTTAGTAAATAAAGTGTTTAATATTTTTTTTATTAAATAATATGAAGGGGGGGGGGGGGGGGGGGTGAAAAGGGGTTATTGGTATAAAAAAAACGATTAAACATTTACTTTGTAACATACAAAACAACCTACAAACTTTAAATTTCGACAAATACTCCACACATATTTCAATATATGGCAATAACCTCTGCCCCGCTCAACCATTAATTTCATTTAATACTATTAGTTTTGTGGTGACAAATAATCAAAATATCTTTGAACACCATTACTCTATTAGTAATAGATAGAGTAGTGGAAGACAGAATAATACTTCCAACAACTTTCTTAAAATAACTAAGCCTACATTATCTTGTATGCAAAACATCAAGAATTTACATAATACGAAATTATAATACATTTATGTTAACAAAAAAAAAAAAAAAACAATTGAAGTTGTTATATACAGAAATGATGCATAAATATAGCATAATTTAAAGCTATATTACATTTCAACTAAACAAAAATTAATGAAAGTTGCTAATGTAAATAATGCAGATAGTAGATGAATCAGATTTCATTTTTTGAGTTCGCCTTATTCTGTACATTATGTGCACTGCTGCCACTGCATCAACGAGAATCGGAGGCAAGTTAGGTGTTCTTAAGTTCACCAACTCAATTTTAAAACGTGTCATATAACTTCAAATAACAAATCTAAATCATTAAAACCCACCTAACTTACGAGTAATGCATCTACATGTGAAAATTTTAAACATTGAGTTAAGATTCATCATTTAAAACCGATTCGATGGATTTTAGACTTGAATTTATCAAAGAACTTGATTAACTTAAGAACACCCTAGTTCTACTCGGCACGTTACTACTTTGGTTTCCAGGTAGAAAGACCATAAAGTGTTCTTCCTCTCCAACCCTGAAGAAGCCAATTATTTTCTTCTTCTACAAAAAACCTCTTGTCATCGTAAAATTTTCCGAAGGTCTTCTTACATTTCTTCACAATGATTGGATCCAGTGGTAATTGTTCAAACCCAGCCCTTACTATCCTTTGGTGCCACATTTTGTAGGTCTCGGGTCTTTCTATCCGAGTTGTCCCCTCACATGCAATGTAATTTATAGCGTCACGAGCAAACATATCTCTTTCTATGATTTGCCTTACCTTATCGTCCCGTGGAATTAATGTGTCCAGTAAATCAAACATTGTTTCATAAATGGACATGGCCTGTTTGAAGCGTGTAACGAAGAAGGGACTAATCGCCCAATTAAAGTTTCCAAAAATAAAAATGTGTGGTCTAACATGCCTTGTGAGTTTAAGAACTGTATCCCTTGGGCAATCGAAGCCAGCTGTTTCGTCTCCAAGCTGCCTGAAGCGGTACATGCTATTAACTATCAGCACTTCATCTGTTTCAATTTTCAAATCATTTACGCCAATGGTCTCCCATTGGGACGCTATACCATGGTACTCAAAAGGAACATTGAACATTCTAGCATACTCCTTCAACCTCTGCCCGGTTTCTTCTACCAGTTCAGCAGGACGAAATCCTGGCTGAGGGAATTCTATGCCAGTAATCCGAAGTTTTATGGCCCCACCCTTTCGGTTAGACAGAAATTGGATTAGACACGGCCACTGATAACCAATATAGATACCAAAATCAATTATATGCAGCTTTGAAGCTTTCTCTACTGCTTTGAGGATAATTTGATTAGCAAAATACAAAGAAAATCCCAAAAAAGGAGCTGCTGTCATATACAGGCGATGGACCTTCAAATGGTCGGTGGTGGAAATCCGTTTTGCAACAAATCTATTGTAGGTTTCACTCCCAGTAACTGTCAATCGGGCCTCAAGTGCATCAGCAAGCACATGGGCAAGCCTTTGATTCCCGTTTCCATCAAGAGAAGATTGCTTTCTTATCTCTTTTAGGAGTCCTTCTGCAGCTTGTCGATCATTAGCAGCTATTAAATGAGAACACTGGATTAGAAGAGCTTTAACATCAGGAATTTTCTCTTGGATATTCTTTCCATTGCATGCCTTTGTTTGCATGATTTCTCTTAGACCAATAACTTCTTTTGTGTAAAAATCAGGGGAAAGGAGCACTTCATCAAAAATTGCATCTTTGGCTGGTTCCTCTAAATTAGGTGTTGACATTTTGCAGTTGCGCCCCTCTATGAGGTCCAAATCCTGGTCATTGGATTTCGTTTTACTCCTGGGCTTGTTTATCGTTGAAAATTGATTTTCTTTCTCTTTATGATTTTCTTTCTCTTTATTGTCTAAATTGACCTTAACCCTATCAACACTTCCCTTGTGCACAGAAGGACACAAGTTCATGTTAGGTTGAAAATTAATCGCCGTATTATCAGCACTTGGAAGAACATTTGTTCCTTTTTCTCCTACTTGGTTGAACCCCAAAACAGATACTTCTGCGGAAGAAGAACCAATTTGATATTGCCAAGGGGAATAGCTACAAGTAGGGTCTGCTTCTGGTTGGTCAGAACATGACAAATTATTCAAAAGAAATGGATACTCCTGGCCAAGAATATCATAAAATTCTTTTTCCATGGCCCATAGAGCAGGGTTCATATTATCCTTTTCATGAATTTCTTCTTCCAGCAGTACTTTGCTCAAGTAGTTCAAGGTCACATCAATCATACCGTTGGAATTTTCCTTTAAAGCAAAGTCATTGTTTGTGTTGTTATCCAAGGGCAATGCATTTTTGTTCTTTAAAACTGCATCATTCGAAGTATTCTCCATTGGTTTAATTAGAGGATGAGACAACCTACATACAGAATTGAACAAAGATATTAACAAATACATTGTTTACAAAAGTAATTGGTATCCTGCTTCATCCATATTGATGATGATTGATGCTGGTGATAATGATAATAATTTAATATTAGTAACAAGATGTACTATCCAGTATCTGTATGCAGATCAATAATTCAGAAATTTTATTATATTGCTATTCAATATCTAAAATATCTAAATTTAATTCTCATAATCACATGCTTTCAAAAGGGTACAATCTTCTTTTGTTGACCATAAAACTGGATGATCAAATTAATCTTTTTAAGACTTTTCCATTATATGCACTATTCTATAAAAAAAAATCCATCAAAATTCTTTGAGCTCTTAGTTTAATTTGTATATCAGCAAAACCAAGCTGTAGTTTATACGGTTTGCAACAACTGGCTTGGTGAAGTGCAGCTAAGTTTGCTAAAAGTTAAGTCCATAACCGCAATATATATTTGAAATTAGAGTGAGGCCATGGTACTATGCATAGAGCATATTGACCTACACTATGAACTCAAATCTTTGGTTTGAAAGTTCTAACATTCGATCCGAACCGTATAACATGGTGCCCATTTGAATATGTACTTGTAAACTAAATTTATATTTTTTCAGAATATTTTTTCTATTTTTTTAGATGGGTAGAAACGAGAAAACCATTTGAACTAAAAATTCCAGACCATCCAAAAACAGTGACTTTCTACCCATCTAAAAAAATAGTAAAAATATTCTAAAAAATTGTAAAATTTAGTTTACAGTTTACAAGTACATATTCATATGGAGACTATGTTGAACAGTTTGGATCAACCATTACGATTTTGAAAACAAAAATATTGATCCGTAGTATAGACCAATCCGGGCTATGCATAGTAGTAGTACCATAGCCTCACTCTTGAAATTATTGTGAAGAACTTGATGTTAAGAGTGTTTTCCTTCTTAAAAAAGAGCCTGTAACGCAAGAAAGAAACAAGAAGCTAGCCAAAAGCTATTCACCTACAACAATTGGTATCAGCAGAAACCTAATCGAGGCATAAATCTAGTCAAATTTTAAATCAGTATGGGTAGAAATCCGATTTGGGGCATGAATCAGGTAAAATTTGACGAAATCAAAGATAATTGGACACAATTTTTACAGAACGGGAACAGATTTTAATTGTCACTACTAAATTATGTTTGCTGAAAAAAGCATCTGAACTGGTTTCTATGGTGAAACAAAATTACATGTTTAAGAATAAATGAACTTATATATGCAGGAGAACACGCTCTTAATTCTTTCAGGCAAACGACCTCACCTACACAGTAACACAGATAGCAGTAGCACCATAGAAAGAGATAATTAGGGGAAAAAAAGAGAGGAGAGGTACCTTTTAGAGCTAGAAAGAAATTAGGTAAGCCTGATCACTTCTCAGAACCAGAGCAAAGAATCACGATGAGATTTCAAAGGATAAACGAAACTAATGGTCTCGTCCTTGGTCTTTATTTTTATTATTGGAGTCCTTGGTCCTTGGTCTTTATTTTTAGGGAGAATTGGTTCCATGCCACTCCAAAAGTTGGAAATTAGAAAAATGTCATCTCAAAACATAAAATTAGTTATTTGCTACCGCAAAATCTTTTTATTTAGCTAATTGCCTCCTATACTTAGGGGTGAAAACGGAGCCGGATTATCCGGCGGATATCCGCTCCATATCCGGATATAATCCGAATCCGGATTCGAATAATTTTCGGAAGTCCATAAAAGATCCGGATACGGATACAGATTCGGATACGGAGTCCTAAACGGAGCGGATATCCAAATTATCCGGATTCGGATAGTTTGGCTGGACTCATATAAAAAAGGTAAATATTTGCTATAGGTGGGATTTGAACCCATGTCCTCCCATCTCAATGCCTTTAAACTAAACTTCAAACCACTACACCACAACATCTTTTGTTATCATACACTTATTTGATATATATATATATATATTATATGAATAAATTATCTCCCATCTCTTATAAGTTCATTAATATTTATATTTAATATTTTAATTAATATTTGTATCTTAGATGTTCATATATCTTAATTATTCGACCATTATTCGTTTTATATCCGTATTCAAATTCGTATCCGTAGACTATCCGTTCCGTATCCGTATCCGTATCCGTTTAAGACGGATTTGGTTTTGAATTTTAATATCCATTTACTATCCATATCCGTATCCATATCCGCTCATTATCCGACGGATGCGGATATGGTATCAGCATTATCCGCTCCGTATCCGCTCCGTTTTCACCCCTACCTATACTGTATTGAGATGTATAATTTTTCCTAAAAGGATATGTGTATAATTTATTTTGAGATGTATTTTGGTATTTTCAATTTTACCCTTCATTTAATCCTCTTCAGAGTTGAGATCTTGCTCCGCAGGAATCATTGAAATTTTTCTATTATGGCTCCGCAAGAATCATTTTCTTCTTCTCCTTCGATGCTAAATTCTCATCCTCCCCTTCTTTTTCTTCCTTTCTCTTTTCTCTTTCAGAAATCACTACTAACCTTTTCTCCGCTTCTTTAATTTTCCCCAGGACTTCTTCCAATAGGTTGGTTACATTCTCGTTGATAAAAGGGTACATGGTTAAAATAATAGTAAATATGTCAATTTTTAACATGTGGTCTTAATTATGTACTGGTTTAAAATTGTGGTATTATCAATATACAATTGTCATTTTCCAAGTGGTTGGAGAGGAAAGTACTTGTGCAAAGAAACAACTGAAGTTCTGGTTATTACCTTTCCACCTTTTCAACAACTGAAGTTTTGGTTCTTACCTTCCCACCTTTTCATTATTTTATTAGTGTTAGTACATTACCAATGCAAAGAAACAAACAGATTAAGACTGTTGGATGAATGTGATTGAAAAATATGTCTTATCATGAGAAGGATGAAGGATATATAGTAAAAGATCAAATTATCCTATAATTTACAATAATATTTACATATATGATGCTTAATATAATTACATGAACTGATATCTATGATCCTTATTACTATAATTATCACATTGAATAAAAAAAAATTAGAAAAAATAAACAAATAACTTGAACATTACATATGCCAAGTAAATCATAGCTCGCACCAGTTGACTTAAAATTTCAAAATTGCAATCGGATCTCAGTAATTAATGTCAACTAAGCATAATCAAGGATCATAATCAAGCCAATCAATTCAAAACTCCTAACAGAGTCATCACTATTTACTGGTAAAAGATGAAACAAGGAAAACATCTGTGAACATGGTCAGACTATTTACTGGTACGTTTATACATGTACCAGTTGGTTCTTCAAGAGATCAAATGCCAAGAGCAAATCGTAGTGTTTCAATTGGACACAAGAGAATCAATTCAAATTAAAATTTGAGCAAAACTGATAAAAAGTTTCCCGTATTTTTATTGAAACTGATACTTTCAATGAAAATCACTAAATTTTCACAATAACGAATCATCACTTAAGAAAAGAAATTTCAGCCCAAACAATTATAATTGCTTCTTAGAAGTATCACTGTGCACTGTGTAGTGGTATGCTGACAGGAAGATGTGACAGTACCGAACTGGTACCGGTACATTCTGGTATGAGCTGAAGCAGGCTTAGACCTGGACGGGATATGGACCAGAGAAAGGCCTTCCCTTTTTGGTGCGTGCTTCCTACTTGCTTTCTGTCACCGCTGATCCATCAGATTCATAGGTGGGAGTGCTTCCTATTTGCTTCCTGGTGGAGAGGAGAAGAAGTATGGAGGGGAGATGATGAGGGGCATTATTGTCAGCATGATTAATTTTAGTATTTTTATTATATAATTACATCTCAATATAGTATAGGTGGCAATTAGCTAAATAAAAAGGTTTTGCAGTAGCAAATAACTAATTTCATGTTTTGGGGTGACATTTTTCTAATTTCTAACTTTTGGAGTGACATGGTACCAATTCTCTCTTATTTTTATTTTGCGTGACTTCTTGGAAAATCTCAAACGTTATAATACGTTCTGCGCGAATCTCAAAGCTCAAATAATACAGTCCGCTACGTCAACCCCGAATAGGCACCGGACACGTCGGTCACGCAAAATATGAGATATCTCAGAGGATACGCACTCTGGTCTTTATTGGTCTTGTACTCTAGTCAGTACAATCAAATACGGTTTCTATTTCCTTATCAATTTCAAGATAAGCATAGCGAGTCACTACTCTTGTTTAAGACATCTTGTTACACACTTGACCGTAGTTTTTTCTTCCTTGAGTTTGGGCCTTTTCAAAGTCGTGGAATTCATTATTTTATATCTTTTATCAGCCGAAACTTTTATTAATATATATATATATATATATATGATGTGGCTAATATGCTATGGGTAGTTAAGGGGTCCACGGTGCTACGGCTCAATATTTGATTTTTCAAAATTCTAACGGTCGATCCGAACCGTTCATCTTGTTCTCTATATTAATATGTGTTTGGAGACTAAATTTTACATTTTTTGGAAATTATTTACTATTTTTTTAGATTTATTGAATATCGCTGTTTTTTATGGTCCAGATTTGTCTGAAAAACAGCAATTTTCAATAAATCTAAAAAAATAGTAAAAAATTTTCAAAAAATGTAAAATTTGGTCTCCAAGCACATATTAATATGGAGAACAAGATGAACGATTCAGATCGACCGTTAGAATTTTTAAAAGTCAAATATTGAGCCGTAGCACGGGAGGCCTCTTAGCTACCCATAGCACCGTAGCCAAGTCCTATATATATATATATAGAGAGAGAGAGAGAGAGAGATGGACTTGGGTGAGACGCAGTGTATCCGTCGTTTGTACTTCACGTCGTATTTTCATTTTGAAAGTCAAAACGACCGATCCGAACCGTTAAATGTTTAATCCATATTGAAATGTGCTTGGAGACTAAATTTGACATTTTTTGAAAAATTTTTACTATTTATTAAGCATTTTTGAAAATTGTTGTTTTGCTGTGAACAGTAAAAAAAGTAAAATTTTCTGGACCATCAGATCAGCGACTTTCGAAATTGCTTAATAAATAGTAAAAAAATTTCAAAAAATGTAAAATTTGGTCTCCAAGCACATTTCAATATGGAGATCGTGTTGAGCGGTTCGGATCGGTTGTTTGAATTTTCAAAATGGCTAAACTGTACTATGGAGACCAAACGTGTATACTTCGCGTCTCACCCAAGTCCATCTCTCTCTATATATATATATATCTTTCAAAAAATATAAAATTTGGTCTCCAAGCACATTTTAATATAAGATTAAACATCTAACAGTTTGGATCGACTATTTGGATTTCGAAACTAGAGATATGAGCGCGAATTAAAACAGCCCATAGCTTATATATAGAGAGAGAGAGATGGGCTATGTTACATTGCAATTCATAGGCATCCTTGTGCATTGGACCATAAATCACTGATTCATAGTCCAAATGATTGATTCAAACCGTTCATCTTGTTCTCCATATTAATATGTACTTGGAGACCAAATTTTATATTTTTTGGAATATTTTTACTATTTATTAAGCCACTTTGAAAATCGCCGATTTAGTGATCCAGAATTTTTTTACTATTTTTACTGTTCACCCATATTTTCAGATTTTCAAAGTAGCTTAATAAATAGTAAAAAAATTCCAAAAAATGTAAAATTTGGTCTCCAAGTACATATTAATATGGAGAACAAGATGAACGGTTTGGATCGGTCATTTGGACTTTGAATCGGTGATTTATGGTCCAATGCACAATGATGTCTATGCATTGCAATGAGCCATAGCCCATCTCTCTCTCTCTATATATATATACTTGGAGACCAAATTTTACATTTTTTGAAATTTTTTTATTATTTATTAAGCCACTTTGAAAATCTGAAAATCCAGATGAACAATAAAATACAATAAAAAAATTGGACCACCAGATCGGTGATTTTCAAAGTGGCTTAATAAATAGTAAAAAAATTCCAAAAAATGTAAAATTTGGTCTTCAAGTACATATTAATATGGAGAACAAGATAAATGGTTTGGATCAGTCATTTGGACTTTGAATCAGTGATTTATGATCCAATGCACAAGAATGTCTATGCATTGCAATGCACTATAGCTCATCTCTCTCTATATATATATATCGATTCGTGAAAATTCAATTTTTCAATTTGTAGAAAAAAAAAGTGATAGTTCATAATATTCAGAGAATGTTATGGACTATCATGGCGAGCTTAACGAAATCAAATTATTGTTAATTAACTGAAATAAAATCTGGAGCTAGTCGTTATTTTCTTTCACATCCAGTGAAATTTTGACCGTTATTGTTTACCATAATCAGAGAAATGTCAAAATAAATTATTGAACAGAGTCCGAATTGGACTGGTACAAAGGTGCTGTAAGCCTGTAACTCATGTAATTTTGTACATTAAATAGGGGTGTAAACAGATCAGATATTATCTGATTTCATCCAGATCTGAATCTGAAAAATTATCTAAATTATCCGATCCGTATCCGAGACTATCCGTATCTATATTTGTATCCGAAAAATTATAACGGATAAGGATATGGTAAGACTTTTAACTATCTGTATCCGACTGTTAACACTTTTAAACTACAACAAATATGATATATGTTCTTAAATTAATTTATTAAATTGCGTATTGTATCAATAATTTATTAAATTGCATATAAATATATATTTTGATGAATAATATAACATTATGACATAATTAGTGACTAATATTTTAATAATATAATAGATGTTTTGTAATCAACAAGCTAATTATGAAAAATATCCATATCCGTCCAATATCTAATCCGTATCTGTAATATTTAATATCTGATCCGTATCCGTATTCGTATCTGTATCCGTATCTGAAAAATTATAACGGATACGGATATAATAAGACCACTATCTGATCTGTATCCGACCGTTTACACCCCTAACATCAGATTTAGTCTTTTATCAAAATTAATGATTCTAAATTGGAAAAAAAAAAAAAAGGAAAAAAGATAGCAACACTTTGAAGACCAAACAGAATCAGATTTATTCAAAACAAAAGAGAATTTAAAGGGAAAAGTATGATAATGACTCTAATAATTAAATCTGAACAAACAAAAAGGATGTTCTGAATGTAAAAACAACTGACAATAAAAATATGCAAAAACTGCAGATTAATAAAAAATACTTCGCATGAATTATTTGAACCACTTCCCCAATCCATCACTAAAAGTTCAATATTCTTACCCAAGCATCAGAAACAAGAAGAATTTAGGACAATCAACATACATAGTGTTTAATTTTTTTATTTTTTTTGATAAAAGTGGATAACTCTCACTGATTTTCTATTGAAAATCAAGCGTTTGGGGATTGGTACCACACCCCTTACAAAAATCAACCTAAGATATTACATCATATAAGCCTTCCTAAAGAAAAGTCAATTAACAAAACAACTAGAAAATGCAAAACAAAACACCATAACATAATCCAACAACTAAGAAGATTAGAAAGTTAACAAAAAAACATAAAAGTCCTTCGATATGTATCACTCTTGGTCTATATCTCCTCTTGGCCTCTTCCATCTAAAAGAGGCAGGACCTCTTCCTCCTGAATAGCCACCTCTAAACCCTCTTGTATCATCAATCCATCAAAGATAATTGGAAGAATTGAAACATCACTAGGTAATATTAAAGAAAGTTTAAGCTTAGAGCCATCATTTTTAAAATTAACCCAAAAATTTGCCAAAGATAGAATTTGAAGCCCAACATTCCTTTGTGTAGTTTTAATTCCTAGAAAACAAAGTTTGTTTCTAACTAACCAAATTGTATATAGCACAGCATCCCTTACTAACTCTACCAATAATGCATCTTTCAAAGGAATACACCTTCCTATAAACCATAAATCCTCTATAGATGAACAATCATACTTAAAGTTATTATAATTTGCAATCCAATACCATATACACTTAACAAAAGGATAGTTAACAAATAAATGTGAAGTAGTCTTAGGCTCTCCACAAAATAAGCAACTCACATCCCCTTGCCAACCTTTGGCACTCAAATTTACCCTTGTTAGTAGTTTTTTTTGCTTAACCACAAAAACATTCTAACTTTAAATGGTATTCTACACTTCCATATTGTACAAAACTCCTGATTTTTAATACCACCATAATTCAACAATTGATACAAAGAGTGAACAGTAAATATAGAACTTGAAGTCCATCTCCACTTCAATACATCCAACTCACCTATATGCAATCTAACCTGTTGTAACATCGTTTGTAATTCGTACCACTCTTCCCTAAATGTTTCCACTAATTGTTGTCTAAATCCTAAAGTAATAGTACCTCAGTCCAAAACCTGAGCTTATCTAGAACACCATGTATTTCAGTTAATCAATTTCAAACTGAAACTGGATTGTTTCTGGTCGACACAAACTGTTTCGGTCTCAATTATACGAGGATTACATGAGTATCTATAGCTAAATTCTAAATAGTTGTTTGTTTGCTATCCTAAATTGCTGAAATTTGCATCTGCCTAATTACAAGGATTAAGCTAGATACCTAAATATCTAATTAAGCATTAGCGGTTAAATTTTTTAATGCTAGCTAATTTTCATCCTAAGATGATTTTCTGAGACAATTTCCCTATTTCTCAACAACGAATGAGGCAGTACATAATAAAAACAAGATGAATTGTGAAATTGTATCACATTCATCTTGGTTTAAGACCTTGCTAGCCATTGTCAAATTAGCACAAGTACAAACACATTCATATTGCAGGCATACTCAAAAACACATTTAAACAAGAAATATTGAAATTATCAAACATAATATGTTTTTATCTCAATAAAAAAAACTCGCTAGTAAAAATCACAAGAAACTCAACAAGAAAAGTACAAATAAAACATGAGCGAGCCCCAAGCAATTTCTAAATGCCCCAGATTAGTACCAAACTACATCTACGCAAAGCTTGACATAGCAGATCAATTTTTTTTTTTTTTTTTTGCTAAATAAGAAATCTAAAAGTTGTACAATCCACCCAACACATACATGAAGGCCAATGAGGAAAACCAGAAAGATAATATTTCTAAGAGATTTTACCAATTTTTATGCACCATGTGAGGCAAATACTTTATGCTTCTTCTTGCTTTGGTTTCCACATAGATAGGGCGTGCAGTGTCTTCCCTCTCCAGCCTAGAAGAAACCAATTGCTATCTTCTTCAATGAAGTATCGGTTGTCAAATATTGACTTTAATTTCTTCTGGGCATACTCCAATAGGGATGATTCAATTGGTATCTGTTGAAACCCAGCCCGCAAGTTCCTGAGGTGCCACTGTTTGTAGGTCTCCGGCCTCTCTACAGAAGAGACCCCCTCACATGCTATCAGATTAATAACTTCACGAGCCAACATTTCACTCTCTATTAGATGTCTCACCTTGTTGTCTCGAGGGATAAATGCATCTAATATATCAAACATTGAGGCATAGTGTAACATAACCTGTTTAAATCGTGTGACAAAGAAGGGGCTAAATGATGCACTAACGACTCCAAGGAGAAACAGTTTTGGTTTAAGCTGCCTTATCAAATTCAGAACTTGGTTCCGTTGGCTATCCAAACCAATTGATTCATCACCAAGTTGCCTGAAACGGTACATGCTGTTAACTATTAGCAGTTCATCTTTTTCAATTTTGAGATCTTCAATATGAATCTCCTCCCATTTCAACGCTATCCCATTGTACTCGAAAGGAACATTGAAACTTTTGGCATACTCTTCCAACCTCCGCCCGGTCTCATCTACCCGTTCAGTCGGGCGAAATCCTGGCTGTGGGAAATCTATGCCAGTAATTTTAAGTTTTACGGCCCCTCCCTTCTGTTCAGACAGGTCTTGAATTAGAGACGGCCATTGAAAACCAAAACCAATCCCAAAATCAATTATATGCAATTTTGATGCTGTATCCACCAAATTAAGAATCCTATCTTTCACAATGCAGTATGTGGCTCTCAGGAAAGGAGTTACCGTCATTAATAGGTACTGGATCTTCAAAATGTCTGACGTGGAAAACCGTTTTGCAACAGATCGATTATATGCCTCGCTCCCAGTGCCAGTCAATCGAGCTTCTAGTGCATCAGCAAGCACGAGAGCAAGCCTACTGGTACTGCCTCTGTCAGGCGTGGATTGCTTTCTTATCTGCTTTATCATTTCTTCGGCGGCTTGACGGTCACTTGTGGCTACCGAATGAGAGCAACGAATGAGTAGATCCTCGACATTCAAGAAATTCTCTCTGGCATTCTTTTTGATACACATGCTTGCTTTCATGGCTTCATTTAGACTGGCAACTTTATCAATATAGTCATCATTATAGAGGATCACTTCATCCAGCTTGTGATCTCTAACGGGTTCCTCAAAATAAGGCTGGGATATTTTACAGTTTCGTCCCTATGAGAACTCTAGATCCTCATTGTTCAATTTCTTTTTACTGTTAGACCCATTTAAGCTATTCAAATTGCAAGGAGGAGGAATTGAAAGGTTGTTCCCTTGGAATTCAGTCCTCAATTTTCCAACATTGGGAAGAAATTTCATTCCTTCTTCCAACCCTTTACTGTATTCCAAAGCCGGTATATTTACCAAACCAGGAGCGATTTGATACTCCACAAGGTGATTGGTAGAAGTGGGATACACTTGTTCCTCATTCGAAGGTGCCGAGTTATTTGGGGAAGGAGAGTATTTTTGGCCAATAATATCTAAAAGAATTTTCTCTGTGGCCGCTAGAGCTACTCCTTCATACAAAATATGATTCTCATCTATGTTTTCTTCCAATAGTATCTTGCTCAGGTAGCTCAAGGTTGCATCCAATGGTTCGCCCGAAACAGCATTTTGTGCAATGTTAGTATTTTGATGGTCCTTTTCATTTGTTAGTAAAAGCTCACATGAAGTTCTTCCCACCATTAATTAAAACCAAATTGACCTGTGAGTAAATAAATTAAGCTGATGCATCAGTTAAATGTAAGGTGATATGCAAAAAGAACTGTCAGAGTAACAAAACTGTGCCAAAAATATTCAAAGAGTGTCACAGTAAAATTAAGTGTTCCAATTGGAATAAGAAAAAGCACTTCCACTAGACATTTGTGATGTAGCTAAAGTTCGAAATTTTTGATTGCAACAGCTCGCCAACAACAGGTTAGCTATTCTGTAGAGAATTTTTTGCAATACTATACTAACAATACAATCCATCATTTGCATCTTTAAATAATTAAATTGAATTTGCTAGGATTCATAATTCAGGCCTTTATTACACATAATCAGGAGCTGAACTACAAAAAAACTGGCCTAAAACTTGGAATTATGAACTCATCATAAAAAGGAAAAAAATGGGACAAAGATCCAACCACTGTATTGGCAGTTGGCAAGGAGTTGAATTTTTTTTTTTGAAAAAAAGGCATAAAAAAAGGGAGTGTTTACAACCAGAACTGAAAGAGAAAAAACCAAGAAGATAAACTACCCCAGAAAAACCGGATTACCTAGAGGTCTCAGTGACACGGAAGCATATTCTCTGCAGAGTCGTTTCGTGTGGAGCTTTTAATCTGGTCCATTCGTTTCGGATTGGACGGACCCAATTAAAAGCTCCGCAAATTTTGAGAATTTTTTTTTTTCAATTCGGGCAAGATCTAATATGTTCCGTCCGATCCGAAATGAACTGACCAGATTAAAAGCTCCGGACAGAACAACTCCGCAGAGGATACTATTCCTCAGTGGCACACCCAGCATCACGGTAAGGACTTGAGTGGAATTCATTTTTCCTGAGGTAACTAAAATTTTGAGTTTAGATCCGAACTGTCTAATATGATTTCGCACGAATATTAAAGGGGCCACGTCCATTCCACCTCAAATAGGATTGGCTCAGATTCTCATCAAACTGTCTGGATCTAAACTCAAAATTTTAGTTACCTCATAGGGATCCGGACTTGTCTTAAATGCCCTTGTGTAAATTTTGGACTTCATTTCTTGCTTGACTGTGAACACTCATTGTTCAGAAGTAATCTGATCAAAATTAGACTTATTCGACCAAATTCATAAAAATGATTCTTACAAGAACCGCACTCCTATTTGATACTGCCAATTAGGATCAGTTGATTTCAATCGGATTGGAGAGAGAGTTGACCAAAACTAGCTGAAAGGAGGCACTTAAATTTACATTATTTACCCTTCCCACTACAAATGGTTCACCAAAACCTAATTTCAAGCGTAAATATGGTTGAAATCTTCAAGTAACTAACGCATTGTTGTCTAAGTGATAAAAATTGTTTTCATATCTAACTTCTTCTTTTTTGTTTGGGCAAAATGAGGTTACTTGCATTGAGCAGATGTACTAAGCTATTTGAAAAGTATATTCTCAAATCAACATCTGAAAGAGCTGATAAAACCATGAAAAAATTTCCAAGTCAAAAGAAAAGAAAAATAGAGAGAAATAAAAGAAGTGTACTTACCAGGATGGAGAAGAGATCGGTTATCGAGGTTGGAAGTTGTCTCTTCCCAGAAGACGAGGAAGCAGAAAATATCAAATTCGGATAATGCATAAATAAACTAATATTCTATTTTTCTTGAAAAAATAAATCAATCTCATCATCTTATCCGAAAAATTTCTCCATTGCAAGAACTGTTGGAATGCACTGTTCAGTCTGATTTAGACTACTAAATCTAAGATCAACAGTTGAAACAAAGCCTTCTCCTTGCACTTCTATATTGGCAAATCCTTTCCATACAATATATGAACCGTGAGATGTGAAACGAACAGCACAGATTCACCTGAAGCTCCTCCCCTGTACACTCTGTTTTTATTCTCCACTAGTACCCCAATTACATTATTTCCGCCACGTTCCCCCATGACCTATGGATCGGTCAACGCTTTGTGAAAGTGATTCTCAGAGAGATATTTGACTAAACTGAAACATTAACATGGTAAAATCTAAGATTTACAAGGCAAATACTACACAAATTAAAGGTAAATATAATAGAGATTATCTAAATTGAACCCTGACCAGAGATTTAGATGGAAAATCTAAGTAAATCTTAAGAAATTACCCTTTTTTCCAAAAATATTTGTATGTCAGAGAAAAAACAAAATTTAGAAACAAAGAAACAAGCATTTAAAAGATGTTCTCCAACGAGATTTGATTTTTTTTTTGTCTAAGCTTCTTTTGTATTAAATAGTTTATTTTGTACAATTTGAAGTTAATATTGCACGCGTTGTTTAATATTTGGGACCGATGTTGGGTATGAATCGTGCAATCCACATCGAGATTGTGCATGCATTTGATTGATTCATGAATAATTTATAATTTTAATTTTTGCACGAATTTTATCACTTATCAAACATAGTGACAAAATTCGCGTATTATATCCAAATTATATTCGAATAATTCATTTTTTTGGTGATACCAAACCAAACGTTGAATTATTCGATTGACCAGATTAAACCCGGATAATTCGTGAATTTCACGATTTTTTTTCATAATTTTTCCTGAATTTTCTCCGAATATATATTTTTTTTAATTTTTGCTCCCTTGTAGGACTGAGATATCTGATCCGGATAATTTTGAATCATTTTCGAAATACACCCGAATTATTCTCAAATCATGAATTTTTTGACCTCACCGAATCAAACCTAAATAATTCATTTATCACTATGACATCAAATGATCCAATTTAATTCGGTGTCTATAATATCTCCACTCCCTTAATATTTATTTTTTGGGACTATCATGTTGGGGTGAGAGAGGCTGAGAGGAATTTAAAAATCTAGAGTATCTCCATCCAAAAGTTTATTAGAGAAAATTACAGACCTTAAAAATTTTTTAACCCTTTTATCTCAGAAATTACGTTTTAATTTTTTATGAATTTCAATTTAGAAAATTTTCTTAATATATAAATCTTTATAATTTAAAAAACTTTGTGCATACCTAAAATTAAATTAGCAATTGTTAGTTTAGAATAGAACGCCATCAACAATTGCTACTTTAGATTAGAATGCCAGCAACAATTGTAATATAACAAATCATTATTTTTTGGTATCGAATAACTCAGATGTTGTAACAATAACTCCCAAGGGTTTGCACATATATTTTACAAAAAATCTTAACAATTATAAAATACACATATACGGTACAGTATATTTAAACCAGAAATTTTACAAGTTCTATATGAAGATGAGTAGCATAACACCTTTACGCTGCTTAATCCTTTGGTCTCCAGATGGAAATAGCATGCAATGTCCTTCCTCTCCAACCAATAAGCAACCAATAACTCTCTTCTTCAACAAAGTATCTCTTGTCATGAATTTCCTTCAATTTTTGCTTGCAATACTCCACTAAAGTTGGGTCCATTGGTACCTGTTCAAATCCAGCCCGCAAATTTCTCAGGTGCCACTGTTTGTAGGTCTCTGGTCTCTCTATGCAAGCAAGGCCGTCACATGCTATCAGATTCATCACTTGTCGAGCCAAAATGTCTGTCTCTATGAGCTGCCTTACCATATTGTCCCGAGGAATAAATGCATCTAGTATATCAAACACGGAGGCATACTGTAACATAACCTGCTTAAAGCGTGTAACAAAGAAGGGACTAAATGTCCCATGTGAAATTCCTTGGAGGAACAGATGCGGCTTAAGCCGCCATATAAGATTAAGAACTCGACTCCTTGGGCAATCCAAGGCAACTGTTTCATCCCCCAGTTGCCTAAACCGATACATACTATTAACTATGAGCAATTCATCCTTCTCAATTTTGAGATCTTCAATACTAATATCCTCCCATTTGGATGCTATACCATGATACTCAAAAGGAACACCAAAACTTCTAGCATACTCCTCCAATCTCCGTCCAGTTTCATCTACCCGTTCACTTGGGCGGAATCCAGAATGAGGGAAATCAATCCCAGTGATTTTTAGTTTTACAGCCCCACCCTTCCGTTTGGACAATTCCTGGATTAGAGATGGCCATTGAAAACCAAAATCAATGCCAAAATCAATTATGTGTAGCTTGCATGCTTTCTCTTTCTCCACTGAACCGAGTATAGTATCTTTAGCAACACAATACGTACCTCTTATGAACGGAGTTACCGTCATAAATAGGTACTGGATCTTTACAATGTCAGAAGTTGAAATCCTTTTTGCAACACACCGATTATACACCTCCATGCCGGTCCCGGTTAATCGAGCCTCGAGAGCATTGGCGAGCACAACTGCAAGCCTTTGGTTCCAATTTCCATCGGGAAGAGCTTGCTTCCTTATCTCTTGTATGATGTCTTTGGCAGCTTGGTGGTCATCAGCAGCTATTGAATGAGAACAGCGTATAAGAAGATCTTCGCAATCAGTATATTGCTCTTGTACTTCCTTCCCACCACACATTCTTCCTTGCATGGTTTCCCGAACACAAGCAACTTTTTTTAAATAGTCATCTCTTAAAGGTCCCCTCTCATAGTAAAGGATCACTTCATCCAGCTTTGCATCTCTTAAAGGTTCCTCAGAATAAACCAGTGGGATTTTACAGTTCCGTCCCTCTAATAGCTCCAAATTCCCATTGCCTGATTTCTTTTTGCCATTAGACCCCTTAATAATCACACATCCCTGATCTACATCCTCTTCTTCATTTGAACTGTGTGGAGAAGGATGTGCGAGCTTTTTCCCTTTAACATCAATCATTAACTTTTCTATGTTCGGGAGAAACTTCATTCCTTCCTCAATTCCTTTATTGTACTCCAAAGCTGGCAGGGTTTCTAAAGTGGAATTAAATTGTTCTTGCAAAGGTTCATTGGTTGAAGTTGGATATTTTTCTGGTCGTGTGTCGTGCTGAGGCAAGGAACTATCTTGGGGAGGTGGGTACTTTTCACCGATTATATCAGCAAAAAATTTCTCCATGGCCTGGAGAGCAGTCCCCTCTTTAAAAGCAATATCCTCCTCATCTACATTTTCCTCCAAGAGCATATTGCTCAAATAACTAATGGTTGGATCCAAGGTGATACCGGATTCATTGTTTTTCGCAATGACGGTATTTAAGCTGTCTTCCTCATTTGGTAAACCTAGCTCAGGTGAAGAACCTCCGACCATGATTTAACAAGAAAAACCAAATTAAACCTGTGAATGAATTAAGTTAGTAAATCAAATAATTATATGGAACTGCCAATGCAGGAGAAAAATTTATGGTTGAATTTCAAAGAGAAATGTCAGAGAAACAATATTTTACCAAAATATTTTAATATGCCATAGTAAGTTAAGTGGATGACTGGCAGTAAAAGTATGTAACTTCCGTATTATTTTTATGCCTATTGGCAAAAACTAGAAATTTGTGTTGAGCTCAATAGCAAGACCTTTATGTCTCCAATATTTCAAACTTTAATTCAACAACTAAATTCAGAGAGCAATTCAGTATTTGAAGTAAAAAAAAATAACTAAACCAAGTTTGCTAGTAATTGTCTCCTCAAACCTATGATCAGGGTAAGGGTTCTTGTGTACCGATACTAGCAGGAGATCCTTGGCAAATCTGATCAGCAGGTCTTTTTTTTTTTCTTCTTTTCCAAATCTAATATATGACTACTATTTTCAGGTTGGCACTTCATGCATAGTGCTTTCAAATACTGAGGTTGAATGCTTTTGAGTACTAGATAGAAAATGTCAGTGACTGAGCATGTGTGTGTGTCCAGATTAAAATCCCCTAAATTTGATATCTTTTGCATACTGAATGTTACTTGTACTGTTTTTGGTAGGATAATATTAGGTTTATGAAATCGGACCTAAGAGATGCATGAACCCTGATTACCCAGGAGAGAAAACGTTTTAACTTATTTTATATATGTACTTATCCGATCAGAATTGAAAGAAAGTAATGACTCAATCCAAAACCCAAAATCTATAATTTTTGAAGTTTTATTTTATTTTATTTTGAAGGTTGAAATCTATAATTTGAAGACTAACAATTCAAATAAGCTTAAACCTATCTGTAAATTATGTAAAAATTAAATTTTGGAAAGGAGATGCCAAGAGTTAGTTGAATTTTCAATATTTCTACACAAAATAGAACACGTGCAACACGATTTCAAGAGCAAATCTAGTGGAGATGAACAGATAACAGGATTTTTGGGTGCTAGAGGAATATTTGCACCAACTTAACCAAAATTATAGGGGCACAAATTAAAAGTACCTCCAATTAATGATGAAGAAGTGATCGTCTTCAAATGGGATGATAAATGTACTACTCAAAGCTTCGGCAGATTCGATCGAAAGTTGGATCTTTATCTCTTCCCAGTTCCCATAGTTGATGTAATTTCGAGACTAGGACAGGGAAAAGAGTTGGCTAGTGAATAAGTCAGGTAGGCTGGTTACTCTAGGTCCTTCCTTTGTATCCCCTTGTTAGACAAGAGATAGAAATATGAAACGGTTACACACTCAGGCACACATTTCTATGTCTAAGACTTAATATATAATTCATTAATTATTTTGTTTCGTAGACTGGTAGTCAAAGGTAATCCACAAAAAGCCACTTCTCCACTGGCTGCTAGCCTCAGTATGGAGACTAAATGAATGAAGACGCCAACCTGGTTGAACAAGTATTTGTGACGTCAATATGAAACTGACGGTATGAAAGTAAACAGGTTTTGCAGTAGCTATCCTGTTGGATAGGAACCCACTTTTGTCTATGGTAGATCAGAGGTCGTTTTTTATTTTATTGTTCTTCATTAATTTGGGATGGGGTCCTTTTTGACTTGCTGCCGATGGTTGTACGGTGACTTGGACGAGCACAGTAGTCTGAACAAAACAGAATTTTGGAAGTTAGATGATTTCAAAAGAAAAATAAATGCGGCAGGTAGCTTTCTATTTTTGACGATTTCGTGGTTTCGCCACAAATAAGATTCAAGACGTGCAAACGTGTCATACTATGTATGTAAGCTTTCAATGTCTTGATAACGTGTCATACTATGGTATGGATATATGTAGCTTTCAAAATCTTCTATCTAGAAGAGGTCAATGACTCTGTTTTTCCAAAAAAAAAAACGAAAATAGCAATTTTGATTTTTGCCCATCCTTTTTCTTTTCTCTTTCATCTAAATTAAACAACTTGGGATAATAATTCTTCTGTAGTTAATGTATTATTTAATTATAAATTTAAATTGTAGAACGTTGGTAAAATTTTGTAATCTGTTTCGAAATTTAGAGAACTTTTTGTGGTCTGTTTTAGGAGTCAACATCGTCTGCATTAACTAAAAAAAACATCTTTTGAGTTAATTGCATCTCAGTCATCTGATTTTAAACAAAGCTAATCTTAATCTGTCTCTAATGTAGGAGTCCTTTAATACTAATATGGATCTAATATGTATGAATCTTAACGAGAATCGGACGATCCAAATGTATTAACTCAAGAGATTATTTTTTTAGTTAATGCAGAGGATACAAATTCCTGTTTTAGAATAGAAGTTTTAATCTGTGGCTAGACCAGTGCATGGTCTAATAGGACCAACCATCAACGGACAAGTATCTTCTCAGGTTTTAGGCAACGGGATTCACAATTTTACGATCCAAATTTACTCAATTTGGTGCAAAACTTAATCCAGTGCCCATTAAAAATATAGAGGTCATGTTAAAAAAAGTCTAGATCTCTACTAATTCTAAAAGATTCCCTTTATGGTACCGGAGAGGATATATATTCACCCACAGCGCTTGCTCTCCTTATATTTCTCCATCATTCATTTTAGAGCAACACATTTTTTATAATATTTTTATAAGAATTTGGCTAGTGTGTTATTGGTGTATAACAACAAGCCGTGTTATCTGCTCGAAAATCTATAATACGAGACCTTATATTTCAACTAATGCGAGAAATGAATAGAAATATATTGAGAATACAAAATTTATTTAATAATAATGATAACTGACATAAAAAGTTGTTAAAGAGAAAGCAGACACCCTCCTGTCCCTGGGATTGAATCTCCTGCCCCCTGGAGGCAGGAATTTCCTGCCCCCAGGGCCCCATCTCTAAATCCTAAACTCTAAATCTTAAACTCAGCTCCACCCACCCTAAACCTGACCCCACCCCCGCAGTGACTGAGGGGGCAGGAAATTCCTGCTTCCCGGAGAGAGGTGATCTGCTCCCCCTGTCCCTGATCTGCATGCCATTGAACGAAGAGAGACTTTTTTATTACCTTAATTATTTGCTGTAATGCCTTACTTTCAAAGGGACATAAGCTCGCTGAACTGAAAAACCTTGGTCCGACCTAGGGCGCTGTTGCCTTACTAATTAAAGCACCATTAGAAACCTTAAAAAGAAAAAAAAAAAAAAAAGTCTATTATATATATTTTATGTGTATTGTGTATCAAATTATATTGTAAGAATTGATAATGTATTAAGGAATTAATTTTAGAAATCATTCAATGAAAATCCAATTAATTTTTAAATTACATCAAAAAATTTTAGTATACTAACTAAATAAATCACGAAGGTCAGTTATCACAATTGCAAATTAAGTCCACTGTGAAAGGTAATCTCTTACAACAAAAATATAAGATGAGTTAGATGAAATTATTTTCATACCCATACTTGTTACAAATTATCATTACTCATATTCTATCTTTATTCACTACAAATTATTTTATCCGTACTCTATTCTTACTTGTTATAGTTATCGGATAACGAAACGGTAGCAGATAAATAACGGATAATACTACTAAAATAATTATTTTTATTATTTGTTAAATAAAATATTAAAGCATATATATAATACTTATTAATATATATAACATTTTTTTTCTATAATTACTCAATCAGATAAGATGTGCAAAATAGCATTTAACTGTATCCTTACCCATACCCATCTTATCGGTACGGATCGCATAAAAGGGTGCCATTGACACCCCTAGATCTGACCAGGCCCCCAGTGCAGCTGACCCAATCCGGCCCATCCCAACTTAAAAACCCCAAGTTATTCCAATTCCTTTGATGGTAGGTCATCGCTGCATCTCAAATACTGGTGTTGCATCACATTTTCTACAACCAGATATCATAATAATTATGTTTTTTTTTTTTTTTAATGTTTATTTTGGTTATTTAAGCTGAATTGTTTCTTCTGTAGGCTCAACACCCTGTCTATAGTCTAAACTTGATCCAGAACCTCAACAAGTCAATTTCAAGTTAATGCTATCATACCGAATCAAAACACCATTACCATCAGTTTAAACATTAGGTAGATCTCATTATTACATGTAATAAATTATTTTACTTAAGATGACAGAAGGTTCTTATTCAGAAATTCAAGGCACTTGCTACCTTTCCTCTTTTTTGGTTTACCCCTACACATTAGAATCCGTATCCTCTCCGGTATTGCAAAGGATTACCCTCACTTTACAGTTTGAGATTAAACCTCAACCGATTTGGAATTCGGGTTGCAATAGGGGGCAGTATTTCTGAGCTTTGAGATTCATCGTGCCAAGTTAAAAAGAACAATTCAGATGTAATTGTAAAGATTTCCTTATCAGGTATTAGAGGATGTGAATTCCACACATTGCATGAGTTCTCTTGCTTCATAACCAACTTCATTATTTTACTTGAATGCCTTTTGAGAATAATACCATCCATCCAAAATTGCATTTCCTTCAAGCTTTTAAAAGATGCACCGTTTTCATGACAGCCCAAATAGAAGTCAAACCCAGTGTGTGTGCGTTGCCACTTTAAATCAAGGCCGACATGAAGGCCGGTTAAGAAAATAAATTGTCCCCTTACCGCTACGGTATCAGCATACTGCCAACTTGTTGATCCGAACCGGACACGCTTTCCAAACCTTTTTTATGAAAGACCTAAAAATTGTGTAATCACTGCAAAATGGAGACAATTTATCATATCATATAAATTATAGGAAGTAGCTAATAGTTTCCGACTCTCAGTTCTTTGAAAATTTTCGGACTTTTTACACTAATTTTATAAACAAGTTCATTAGATCCGGTAATACTATGAAAACAATTCTATAAATAAGTTCAATGGATGTGCTGCAAATAAAACCGCATGGTCCCAGATGAAAACGCATGAAAACTGTTGAAAATGCTTGATCAACGAACAAAGTATAATTGAAGTACAATCGGCAGTTAAACTGAGGACTACCTTCTGTGAACATATACATATTATCCTATTAACATACAAATATTATCCTGTGAACATACACATATTATCTTATAAACATACAAATATAATTTTGTGAATATACATATTGTACTTGAAATTATGGCAGTTGAAAGTGCGTGGTCGAAAAAGTACTTCTTCCATTACCGGCGGTTGAAAGCACGTCAGAACTAAGCTAAAAATGGAATGTTTTTATACGCGGGGATTTTTAGGGAACTGTAGCCCAAGAACGTTACCTATTCTCTAAATTATATACACAATTTTAAATTTTAAATTTTATAGATTTTGTGTTAGAATTACTACAAACTTGATTGCAATAAAATGTTCAAATTCTCAATGTTTTCCCAACAATAGTATGGCTTGTGTTGTTGTTAGCTCTCCATTCATGTCACCATAAATTCCAATTTCATTACGTTGACATTATTAAGTTATTTTGCTCTCTGGATCCCAATTTGAGTAAACCACACAGACGAGCTGCTGAATGTAACCAATTTTATTTACGAGCAGCCTATTAATTCAACTCCTTGTACGCCTAATTCTGTTTTCTTGCAATCATGAGTCAGCCTAACTGAAACCACAAAATTAAAAATAATGAGCCCGAAATTGGTACTCCTTTCTAAAGCCGAAATTTTTATTAATAACCTTCTAAAAAAATAAACAAAAAAACTACTAATTATGAGAAATTCAAAAAATACACGGGCCGTAATGACAAATGACGGCTCCTCAAGACTGGGGCCACCGTAAAAACTAAAAAAAAATCCAAAACATTTGTTGTTTTTAATTGATTTATTTAATGGTTTTCAAAAATAGAAAGAACAATTAATAATTTAAATATGTTAGAAAGAACATCAAACAAAATAGATAAACATCTTATAATTTAGATGTACTAGAAGGACTCCGAAATATTTTTCAGAAAGGATTTTTTCCGATTTTAAAAAAATAATATATTTCTTGGTGTATTATTACAAGAAAATAAAAATGCTTTGGATATGGCATGAATTATTGATCTCGGTTAAAAAGTAACTTCTAAGTGAATAAAGAAATTATCGTGATCTTTATAGTACATTCAAATTGTAAGGTACGCCATCTATTTTTGAAAAAACAAGTTTGATTTGACTTTTTGATGATGGCGAGGAATTTTTTTTTCAAAAGATGGAGTATCTTACAATTTGAATGTACTAGAAGGATTACAATATTTTTTTTATTTACTAGAAGTGACTTTTGAATCAGGATCAATAATTCAGTTTCAAAATATTTTTATTTTTTTCTATTGAAACACACCTAGAAATAGTTTATTTTTTTATAGCCAGGAAAAATCCTACTTGAAAAATATTTTGAAGTACTTCTAGTATGTATAAATTATAAGATGTTTTATCTATTTTTTGATGTTCTTTTTAACATATTTAAATTATTAATGTTTTTTTAAAGAAATCAATTAAAAACGACAAATGTTTTGAGTGTTTTTCGAATTAAAAAAAATAGATTTTTTTTTCTGAGAAGGGTATTAATAAAATTTTCGGTTTCTAAAGTAATGAAAATTATAATTCTGTTCGAAACAACTTTTGTTTGTATTTACACCCGCTTTGCAACAGATATCCGCTTGGAATTATTCCGTAAGTAGTCGTAATGAATTAACATTAAGATTAGTGCCTTTTGATAGAATACTATTAATGCTATTTTGATTTGAAGATATTACTTGAGAAAGGAGTCTAAAGAAGTTGTTGGAATTTTTCTGTGAAAATAATGTGACGAGATGCTCACAGAGATATTTAGATTTTTTTTACAGATATTTGAATCTATAGATTTGATTAAATTTCATGAGTATCTAATATCGGGAAATTGGGTGTCATGGCATGCCAACTCTAGTTTAAACACAAGCTATACTAATCTAGTTTAATTGGGTGTGATGGCATGACTTGTGTAGTCCAACTTTTTAACAATGGTTATATTTTATTATTTTATATCATTCATATATTTCTTGATTTTGTATTGCCCAATTTTCTATTAGGAATTGTGTAATTTCCATTGAAGAAAATTAGGACTACATTCTTATGCAATTCGGAGCATAAAATTTTATCCACATAGCTGATTTTTTTTTTTTTTGAAAGAAAGATGGAGTTAAGGTTTTAAATTTCATATCTTGTTATTATAACATTTTTTTTCCATCTGATTTTTTAATTAATGACCTCTTACATCATAGATTATATATGTACTTTAGTCACTAAATCAAAACCTAGTTCTCCTCATAATTTTTTTGAGTTAGGTTGGAGTGCTATGGATAGCATAGTGGTCTCTCGTGCTACGGCTCAATATTCAAGTTTTCAAAATTCAAACGGTCGATCCGAACCGTTCATTGTTTAATTCATATTGAAATGTGCTTGAAGACCAAATTTTACATTTTTTGGAATTTTTTTTCTATTTATTAAGATGGTTTCAAAATCGCTGTTTTTATTAAAATTCTGCACCACTGGAAAACAGCGGTTTCAAAAATGCTTAATAAATAGTAAAAAAATTCCAAAAAATATAAAATTTGGTCTTCAAACACATTTCAATATGTATTAAATAATGAACGGTTCGGATCGACCGTTTGGATTTTGAAAACTTAAATATTGAGCCGTAGCACCGGAGGCCACTATGCTATCCATAGCACCCCAGCCTAACTCAATTTTTTTTAGGGTCAACGACAAACAGTCATCAAAATTTATCAACATTTTATATTAATACGAAAATTATTTACAAGAGTTCTCCTGATAGTTGAAATTTAGTAACATTAGAGTAGTAACCCGCTCTATTATGGTTATTCACGTATTTATTGCATTAAACAATTGTGATAGACCATATATTTTTTTGTTTCCAAATTAGTGTCCGGACAGACGATGTAATTTATTTCAAACTAATTAATGATTTGCTTAAAATAATAGGACAAAAAAAACTATTCAAAAAAGGGTGCTACTGTCATTTAATGAAGGTCAAAAGGACCCCAATTATTTGTAAGAAAATATACTGTTAAACAAATAAACAGATTAAAATTAGGGGTGTCAACGGGTACGATACGGGTTGGATGGAGGTATTTTCATACACGTACCCATTATGATAATGAAAAAAAATCTTTACCCTTATCTATCTTTTTCAATACGGTATGAGTCGGGTAAATAGATAAAAAAAGTATCATTGACATGTCGATTTGTGCTTTTGATAAAATATTTTTCAAACCAAGAAAAATAATAATAATGAATACAACTAATTTTATATTATGAAAATTTAATAAAATATAAAATTTTATTGTATCATATATCATTTTCATACAAACATATATCTATATCTATAATTTTATTTTAAAAATTATTATATACGAAAACAAAACGGGTAACAACGAAAAAAATCGTTATTCTTAACCGTACCCAATAAACTAATGAAAAAAAATCTTACCTTATCTGTATTTTCATATACAATACGGATCAAATAAACGAGTAAAAGGGTGCCATTGACACCCCCTAATTAAAATATGTCTCCACAAAATTGCCTATGAATTCATTCATAGACGAGTCAATAGAATTGCAGAAGGTTAATTTTTCTTTTTCAGAATTTTTGTTGTCCCAAGCAGAATGAAGTTTATTTTTGCTACTTGTCCTATTAGTTTTAAATTTCAAAAACAGAAAGTTTACATGTTAAAACCGATTATAATATTCTTTTATTCCTGCTAATCTTATGTATCATGAATTTAGGAAGCCAGATGATCCTTTTTATGTTAAGAATCTTTAAAAAAATATATATAGGACCTAAATAAGCTGCAAAAGGCATGGCAAGGGAATCAAGTTAATTTTAAAAATGCAATCAAATTATTTAGGATAATCAGATCTGTCTGTGATGATGTGTTGTTAAATTAAGTTTAGATTACACTTGTTGACAAGTTTTAAAACTATCAATTAATCAACTCATGAGGAAGGAATTGTACTGTGAAGCCATCAGTTTCTGTTAGTTACTAAAGTTGACATAATCTAGCATATTGAAAAATTAATTTATACATTATGAAATTCAATTCCATGATAAAACCATAAATCAAATTTAGATATATATGGAAAATTAAGCAGTGATAAGAGATAGCCTATTCTATACCTTTATCAATTGCAAAACAGATGTTTCTAAACAGCAAATTAAGAGAAAAGACAACTTGTTTCAAATAAATTTCAATTAGCCTTCAATTAATTTTCCACCACAAGTACTGTGTCATTAAACTAATGACAAGAAATGGTCTGGTCTATGATATAACAATGCTTTAACAAAAAAAGCCAGACAGCAACATAAATTCTTTCTGATGCCAGCTCCCTTCACTTTACAGTTTAGACCCCAATTAGCACTAGTTAGTTCATTTGTTAATTTCTACGTGTTTGTGGACCTGACTGTAGTCATGATGAACTCAGGACCATACGCATTGGATTTTGATATATGCTCTCCATTGAAAAAAGCAAGGGACACATCCATTCTCGAGCCTCAACGCAAGAATTGTGGTACGTCCATCAATAGTGAAAAAACGAGCACAAATTCAATTCTTTACATACAACTATAATTAATGTATAGATAAAAATCCTTGTGCTGAATTGCTAAACATGGTTTTCACCTCAATATTATATTATATTCAGTATCTGTGAACAACCACAATTCATCATCTCTGTATTAAACAGTTGAAATTCACCAACTAATGGACATCTATGAGTATTGTAGATAATGGAGAGAAGAAAAATCTTTTTTCATTACCTATGTTAGGTCTTAAGGAAGGGTCCAATCTCCAATTAACTTGAATAAACTGACACGGTACCAACCATCACAAGTTCAGTTTAAAGCATACTATAAGGAGAGCGCTCATTATAAGCCAAGAGTGCTTATTAAGTCAAAGATTGTACCTCTTGTAACTTACAAACCAATTCTCTCCTAGCTTGCCATGAAGAAAATTAGTGTGATATTGAGGAAATGCAAGAGCCTCTCAAGGCTAGGCAGATCAAATTCCTATACTAGCCTAAGATCCAAATCCAACAGAGAACAAGACTTAATTTGGGAAGAGAGAACAAGTCAAATTACACTGAAGGAAAGAGACGAGGAGGCTGTGGTATTTGTTGGCAGCTCAAGGCGACCGTATGTGATTAGTTCAAAGCATTTGAAACATCCTCTCATATCTGCACTGATTGACCGGTCGAGGTTGAATACAGAAGAAGAGATTTCGGTGAAATGCGAGGTTGTCTTGTTCGATCATCTTCTCTGGATGCTAGATAATGCTGATTTCGAGGTGGATGCAGATGAGAGTGCTTTGAAGGAACTCACCGAGCTTTATGTTTACTAATGAAGGTTGTTAGCTAATTTTCTTTTTCTTTTCTTTTTTAGTTATCCAGATTTCTGAATTCTTAAAAGCATCTGTATTGGATTATAAGGTTTCTTCGATCTACTTTTGACCCAGTCGACTTAATTTGTCATGGTCGATGTTTTAAGTTCTCATTTGTGACTTCAATTTCACAATGTAATCAAACTTTCCTTATCAATGTACTTGATAAAACATGATTTTTTTTTTCTTTTTTCTTTTTTTGAAACCTTCGCAGAGGATAAAACATGATTTCATTAATGTAATAACAGAGGAGAATTCTCATGATATTGTACTTGAGTTCCTGTTCTTTGCTATTTAATTATTTCCATGAATGCATGATGTAACCATCTGATTATAAATTATGCAATTTTTATAATGTCATGTCATTAATAGGTAGATCAGAAGTTAGTTACCCAGCCAACTAAACAAAAAAGATTTCTCATTGGAATATATATAGCTAAATTCATGTACAGATAGAAAAGAGTTTATATCTTGAAATACAACATAAATGAACACAATAGTAAATAAAGTTTGGCCCATTGAAAAAACTTTTTAATGCATTATGTCCTCTCCTGTGTAATGCACACACTTCTCAGCCTAAAAAATGCATATTAATTGATTATTGATATATGATATGATTTTGTAGAAAATAATATTTTTTGTTTTCAACACTAGCTTCTTTATGAGAAATTTTTTTTTTTTAAAAGAAGTGGCATAGTCGTCGATTTTCTTCTTTAATTATGAGAAAATTGATGGTATATCTTTATTTTTTATCTTTACACATAGTTTTTCACTACTACATATTGTTTATGAATTATGATAGAGAGAAGGATAATCTCCTTTTCTTAAATAAAAGAAAGAAAAGGCACCAACCATCACAGTTCACCTTTCTCTCAATAATTTATAATTAATTAGTCATACTTATGCTACTTAGTATAAGATCATAAATTCCATAATGTAAAACTAAATGATGTTTTAAACTTCAGCCTTTCAATATCCAATAAATTTATTTGGTTTTCAGAACTTAATGAAAAAAATTCCATTAGTGAGTGCCAACAAAAAGTGTATCTCATTGCAAAGAGACAAAATGGGAAATCAATTATGGAACTTTTAATTTCTTAAATCCATGAACGTGTGAGGATTTAATTCTGTGTTTTGGTTCGTTGTATGTTTGCACGATCTGTTTTTCTGCCTTTTTGGTCAGCGTAGGCCAACAAATGTTGCGCAATAAAAAAAGAATCCAAACAACCGGTACCACAGAAGGAGACACGCTACCAAACTATTTCTAGATTTTATATGAAGGATTTTTGTGAAAATCTCAACACGTGCACGCATCTCAATGGGAATGTCATCTTTAATTACTTGCATGTCAATATATAATTGTTGCGGTAGGTTGATTCATAGTTTGGGAAGTGAAAATTCAGATTTTGTTTTTGGAATTTAAAATTTTGAGCTTTTCAGTGAAGAATTCGAACCGTTTGATACAAAATTTAAAGTATCTCCGTAAATATGCTCCGTAAATTTTCAAATAAGTTCGGATTGCCCCTACGGGTTTTCCCTAAAAAAAAATCGGATATTTAGAGAACGGTTCGAATTTCAAACCAAAATTAGTAGTGTATTGAAGCTGTGCCGTATCATATTTCGGCATGTTGTATTTAGACGTGTCTGGAATACATACCGTGTTATGTTAATATGTCAAAAAATTTAGACATGTTGTGCCCCGCTATATCGGAGATAAATACAACATATTTAACAGCACGATATGACTTAGTACGACATATTTGAACATGCCGTGTTAGTTTTTTTTTTTTCTTTTCTTTTCTTTTAGATTTTTTTAATAATGAGAACTAATGTCTAACGAAATCTGAAAAAATATTCATAAAATCAGAAATAAAATAAACTGCATTTACTTTAAGTTTTTTTTTTTTCTTTCAAATATTTTGTAGTATTTTTTGTGTTATTGGTATAATTTGATAAAATATTTGTAAGTTGTAAAAAAAATATCTAAAAGTAGGAAAATTAAATGTGTTGTAAATGTGTCATGTTGTGCTGTGTCCATATATAGACATGACGTGTTTAAACGTTCTGATTTCGAAAAAAAATTAAGACACAAGATGGCTATAAATATAGCACAGACACGTCTTAAGATGTATCGTATTGTATCGTGTCCTTAGTTATGTATGCCAACACATGCCAATACTAATAATAAAAATAATAAATTTCTTTTGAGAAGTGAGATACATGTTAAATTTTCACAGAAAATTTTAAAAAATATATATAGATGTATGAATTAATTAAATTTCTTATATCTCCATTTTTATATTAAGCACGTAAATGTTATGATCTACAACGACTGTAATTAAAATATTCAATTTCAAATTGAATATCAGCCTTCCAATCAAATAATCTGTCTTTTTGTGATTGTATGCATTTTTATTTTATTTTTTTTACGTGTAAAAGTCTAAATTTATTTAGACACATACCAATTTGTGTCATCTTTGTGATTAGTCATGATTTCTTTCCATTTTTTAAATGTCATTTATATATATTTTTGGATTAATTATGTCTTCATTTTTTTCTTATTTTTATATCATTTAAGGAATATTATTTGTCATTTTATATGAGATTTTTTTTATAAAAATATGTCAAAAAGATAATATATATATATATATATATATATATATATATATATATATATATATATCATTTAATATATTATTTAAAAAATGTTATTTATATGTTATTGAATATGTCATTTAAGGAATATTATTTATTATTTAGTCTAAATTTTTGTATAAAATATATCATTTTGTATGATTATTTTTTGTTCTCTTATAATATATTTATTTTGTGACGTAGGAACACGATACTAGTAAAACAAATATATACATATAGTAAAAGAAATGGAATATATCGATTTTCAATAGTTATCTAAGTGACTATTTGTCAATATGAAAGTTAGAGAATTGTTAACCTACTACTAACTATATATGCATGAATATTTGTTAAACAACTTCTAACTATATGTCAACAAATTTACTTATAGCTATGAGCATATAAAAACTCATTTAGTCAATTGTCAACCTATCATATTCATATCATTTGTAAAACAAGATTTGAAACTAAACCAAGTACAAGTTACTACGCCTAGCTCCATCCTCCATATACCTACAACTAGGAACGGAGTCACTTTTAAGTTATGAGGTCAAATGTAAATAAAATTAATTATATAAAATTTTCATAATGTGAATGAAAATCATCAATATTATCACATCTATAATATTTTGGTCTAAACTATATATAAAATTGTGTATAAGAATATAAAAAAATCAAAATCAATTAGAATCAATTGACACTTTTTCTTTTAATGTAGCTCCCCTTGTGCCTACAACAAAAGATCTCAACCTTTGAATGACCGAACTTGACGTAAACTTTCTTTGACAGCATTCTCTTCATCATATTATGGATAAATAAGATCCATCAATTCAGAATTAATTTGTGAATAATTCACAAATATGTAAAATTTGCAAAGAATTTACTTATAGTTCAGAAATAATGTGAGAATTCATTTAATTCGTCTATTCATTCATATAGGCATTGAAAAGGAATCATTTTTGAATAATTTGCAAAACTTTTTTTAGTATAATTATGTTCGGTACAAATTGTTATTGTATTGTCTGTAAGGTACGCAGATTATTAGAAAGAAAAAATATACTTTGCATATATAGCCACTCAAAACAAAATTAATTAACACCTTTTTCCGAGCACTTTGATAGCTGTTTATATAATGGCAAGTGAGCGGGCAGTATTTACAGCAAAGAAATTCCTAAAGCCAATAGTGGTGTACATTCAAGTAATATGTTCATCATCATTTCATATTTACTAAAAATATCATGCATAATTGGTAAAAGATTTCTTTCCCACACAACCACTAAAAATGAATGTTTTCTACAATTAATATATATATAGAGAGAGAGAGATGGGCTATGATGCATTGCAATGCATTGAGGAGTTTGTGTATTGGACCATAAATCTAAAATTCAAAATCCAAATGGCTGATCCAAATCATTCATCTTGTTCTCTATATTAATATGTGCTTGGAGACCAAATTTTACATTTTCTGAATTTTTTTACTATTTATTAAGTATTTTACAAAATTGTTAATCCAACGGTGGCTTAACAAAATAGTAAAATCAGCAGTCACCGTTGGATCAACAATTTTGTAAAATACTTAATAAATAAATAAAAAATTCAAAAAAAATGTAAAATTTGATCTCCAAACACATATTAATATGGAGAACAAGATGAACGGTTTGGATTGGTCATTTGGATTTTGTATTTTAGATTTATAGTTCAATGCACAAACCCCTCCATGCATTGCAATGCATCATAGCCCATCTCTCTCTCTCTCTCTCTCTCTATATATATATATATATATAGAGAGAGGAGGAATCAAGTTACAACATTTTTTGAGTTACAACAAGTTACAACAAGCTTTTTTTTTTATTTTGAAAGTCCAAATCGTCGATCCAAACCATTAGATATGATCTCTACAATAAAATGTGCTTGGAGACCAAATTTTATATTTTTTGAAATTTTTTTACTATTTATTAAGATGAGTACAAAATTCAATGGCCTGAATTTGACTAGTTTTTGTACCCATCTTAATAAATAGTAAAAAATTTCCAAAAAATGTAAAATTTGGTCTCCAAGCACATTTTATTGTAGAGATCATATTTAACGGTTTGGATCGACGATTTGGATTTTCAAAATTAAAAAAAAAAGCTTGTTGTAATTCAAAAAATGTTGTAACTTGATCCCTCCTCATATATATATATATATATATATATATATATATATATATATATATATATAATGAAAATAGGCATAATAACTGGGGCAGATCTAAAATCAATCAGATAATGCGTAGCACCCCAATATATACTTTTAATTTTTTTAAATTATATATTAAAATTTAATTGAACTTTTTTTTAAGTTTTTATATAATTCAACTGTCTCATAAAGTAAGAAATGTATACTTGTAACTTAGTGGTTGTGTGAAGGCTTTAGTTTAAATTCTAATTATACGTACATTATGCATTTTAAGTTTCAAATTCCTCTTTAATCTAAATTTGTAGTTTCGATCATGTCTAATAAATAGAGCATGAAAATTAGAGCAGAGTAGGTCCTTGGTTTGATGAGTTTCAAGTCCGTCTAATTCGCTTTACTTTCTGTACACTCCGCTTTAATATTTATGCTCATCCGCTTCAATTTTTGTGTACAGATCGTAAAGCGGATTAGAAGAACTTGAAACTCTTTGGACCAAAAATAAATCTGATGTCCATCGAACCTATTCCGCTATACATGACAGTAGAGCCCATTTAGCCATAGCACATTTATTATAATATATAATTAATATATACCGTCTTAATTCCCTCCCTGCAGCTCTCAATTACAATGGACAATTTAATGCTTTTTGAAGGCTAAAATCGACAAATTTATAAGCAGTGTTTCGAAGAATTTGTTAATGATAGGGGTAGGCATGATAAGTTTTAGATCCCTTGAAGGTAATATTAAGTTGTAAAGATACTTTTGGTTCTGAAATATGTTTGCATGGTTGTATTTCTTGATAGAAACTGAGCTTTCGCGGCGCTTTGCAACTCTATGCATGACAACTATTATTGCAAAATTTTAAAAATCATTTAGTGTCTTTTTAAATAACTATTCTGAAAATATATGCTTGATTAGAAAAAAAAAAAAAGTGAGGCTATGGTAGCATGTATAGTGCAGATTAGGATCTCTACTGTGAACCAATATTTTCATTTGTAAAGTTGAAATAATCGATTTAAAACATTCAACACGATTTCCATGTGAAAATATATTACAAACAAAATTTTATATTTTTACTTTTTTTAAATTAATTGAAAATCACTACTTTTGAATGATCGAGAATTTTTAGATCAAGTAATTTTCTACCTATTCTAAAAATAAATAAAAAAATTCAAATTTGTATATTTTCATATGGAGATCTTGTTGAACTAGGATTGTAAACGGAGTGAATTTGGAGCAGATAATGCTAATATCAAATTGTTATCTAGTTTTCAATGGACGGATATGACTAGAGATATAGATAGTAAACAAATGTCAAAATTTAAAATCAAATCCGCTATAAATACGGAACAAATAATTTAAATTCGAATACAAAATGAATAATTGTCAAATAATTGAGTCATATGAATTAAGATACAAATACTAGTTAACAAAATTCAAATACGAAAACAAATGAATAATAAATATGAAATATGTAAAAAAAAAATGATTAACAAATACTAGTTAACAGTTTATTTCTGCCACAAATTGGTTGGACATTATTTCAAATAAATTTAATTAAATATGAGTAAATTAAATTAACAAAACAAAACAGTCGGTATATCTCCAACACAAAGTATAAGATAAAATGTAAAATAACAGACAATCAATGATAGTATTCACAAATTACAATCGTCACAGCTATACTAAATCTTGAAACTATTATAGAAGAAGAAAAAAAAAATCCTGAATAGGATAGTATATCCCTTTACTCAACTCTTTTATGGTCATGGTTAGGGGAAATAAATCTGCTAAGATCCTACAGGATCGCAGGTCCCTGTGATTCTAATCTCAACCATTCATATATTTTGCGATCAGTGCACAAAAACTCTCTCTTTTCAAGATTCGTACATTGTAATAAATGAAGGGTTGAAATTGGAATCGCATGACCCTGCGATCCTGTAGGATCGCAGCAAATTTGCTTCCCATGGTTAAGATAGTGTGGGATTATGATTAAGATTGTGGAATCATGAGACCATAGTAACAGGGTCGGGTATAATTCGCGAATTAAACGTTTTGGAGTATCCAACGAATCAAATCACGTTTAATACGTTGATTCGCGTTTTTAGCGAATTTTACGAATTAAACGCGTATAGTTCAGAAAAATTCGCTGCTTTGTCACGCGAGAGAAATTGAATTTTTGAGCTGAAGTCACGGGAAAAATTAGACATAGAAAGTTGCGCTGGGCTTTAAGTCTTCAACTTCACTTAGAGAGAACACTTTTGATGCTCCTAGACAATCTGAACCGTTTATTTATAGTTTAAACCGTTTAGATTATTAGTGTGACAAAGAAAAGTTCAACATAGAAAATATCTTATGTTTTTATGTGTTGTATTTTCGAGGAGCATCTTTACCTCCAAGATTTGTGTTCTTATGTTGATGAATCTGTATAACGTTGTGTGTTGTGTTTTGAATTTTTCTTTTAATTCTTTATATTTTGTGTTTAAAATTTTAAAAATAAATCCGTATAATAAAAGAATTATTTCCAAATTATACCCGAATTATATTGATTTTGTGTTTACAAAAATAATTTATTTTTAAATTATACTCAAATCACGAATTTTAAACTCTACTGAATCTTTTCCTAACTATTAAGTTGTCACTATGATCATGACCATAAAAGAGTTGAGTTATAGTTCAGACTAAATAAACGGGATTAACTTACGGGATAGTCTATGGCGGACATGTGTAATCGTATCTATTTCCGATATTTTTTATCTCTGTTAATAAAAAATGGGGAAGTTTTGAGTCCCTCAACGGAAAAAAAAGGAGCTGCGAGTCCTGGAGCAATTCCAAATGATAATATCATTACACGTAACGCATCTCCGCGCCAGAAGGATTTGCCCACTTATTATTATGAATCCATTTATGGAGACTGGGGAGAAAAAGACAGAGAGAGAACCGACGGTATCTCGTGACGCTAAGTAATGATGAAGGCAGCGTTGTATCCAGCTTACATTATGCGAACAATGGCGAAGAGGGTTTTCTTCTCCACTTGTGCGGCTAAATTGGAAGGAGGTGTCTCTATGGTACAAGGCGCCTCCAGAGGAATTGGCCTCGAATTCGTTAGTTCCTTTTGCTCTTTACTGTTTCTCTATCTTGTTATTATCGCTTTATGGTATTTTCTTGGAGGCTTCTAGAGGAATTGGCCTCCTGTTTATCTGTCTTGTTTTTAAAGCCCAGTAAATTACTGTTAATGCAAGCAATACACATATTTGAAAAGATCATGTATGTTAATTTCTCATGTAATAATTTCTGGTTGATCTGCACAATTTGGAGACCACAAATCATATTTGTTTATTTAACCCTTATTGGAAGTCTAGTTTAATAGTGTTGGCAAAATCTTACAAAAGCCAAACCCCTATGCCATATAACCCGTCTGAACCTGAGCCTGACCTATATTTTGAAATTTCAATGACCCGTAACCTCAACTCGACCTGAACTCAAACGCAAACCCCCACATGGAACCTCAGTTTGGTCAGTCTAACTTACAACATGGTTTGACTCAAGAAAACTCAACTATTGGTCTAGAGTATATTTTAAGTGGCAATAACTTGAAATTGGAATTAACTTGAACCCCGAAAATAATTGCAAACCTGAAAAATGTGAATCAGAAGGACCTGGCATGGGATGACCCGAAATCAAAACTTGAATTACCAGAGACCAGAAACAACTGAAACCAAACTGATCCAAATTGTGCATTTGACCCAGCTTGCACTGCCTGCGCAATTGCTCACTTTAGTTGTATCCTCTTTTGTCATATTTGTACAGATGCTGTAAATCCAGAAACTCAAGGATCAAGTGCCACCACTGGAAATTATAGTATTGTAATTTTCAAGGATTACTTGCCAAGTTGTTGTATTTATTGTTATGGAGAATGGAATGCTCCATAGTCATGCATCTCAATATCTCCACACATTATGGCTTTTCATAGGGAGTTCATTAAAAAAAATTACATTTTGAGTCTATAGAAATTTTAACACCAACAAAGTACTTGAGCATCAATGCTAGGCCTTCAAATCATCTTGCGTGATTTCTACAAAAGTTAAAGACATCCAATATATTAATTAGTTTTATGAAAACTTCTCAAAATTTGCTCCGCACACTTATTCTTGTCGTGAATGAATAACAGAGAAGGGTCATTTTGGGCATTGTTCAAAATTAAAAATGGAGTAGCACAGGAATATTTTCTAGATTATTTGGTTATGCTAAATATGTCTACAATGTTGTGACGATATGTTGCAGGTTTTACAAGGCAGTAGAAGGAAATTTCTTCATAAATTTGATTAACAATGATGGGTTCCAGAAAATAGTGGTTCTTATTGATCATTAATTTTGTTGTCAGTAGGTGAGGCAATTACTGCATAGAAGAGAAACGGGGCATGTGGTCGCTACTTGTCGGAATCCCGACAGTGCAACTGATCTTCTAAAGCTGAAAAGGGATTATGCTAACCGGCTGAACATTTTGCCCTTGGATGTCACCAATGAAAGCACCATAGAGGTACCATTTAAAGTTATTATATAAATTTTGTTTTGTTTGCATTAGGCTTTGTTTTATAAGAAAATATCTGCCTCCATTTGAAATTATTTTCTTTTCTTTTTGGCATTCTATTTGGAAATAGGCAGTGTAAAGCTGTACTGACCAAGCAGAAGATATATTTATTCCCTGCTTAACAAATGAAAATATTATCAAAATTATAAAAATGAAAGTGTAAACTACAACTGACATATGCAATATTAACTGTTATAATTTCAGGCAGCAGCAACTGCCATTAGAGACACCTATGGATATCTCAACCTTCTTATAAATGCTTCTGGAATTTTATCTATCCCTAATTTACTACAACCTGGTGAGTATTATACGATTACTTTTGTTTCTAGTCTGAGGCTTAAATACTGTAATATTAAGAGTTTTTCAATTTGTGTTGTCATATCATAATACAAATTTAAAGTCAAATTCATACCTATTGAATTGTCAAACAAAACTGACAGCCTAAAGATCTGGTAATGCTTCTATAATTTATTTTTTGAAGTTCTTTATGATGAATATAGGATAAATAAGTCTCTCCGTGATCCTTTTATGACTGTAAGTCAAAATGGTCTCATTTTGTTGGTGCAGAAACTACACTAAGCAAAGTTGAGAAGTCTTCATTGTTGTTGACATATGAGGTCAATGCCATTGGCCCAATTTTAGTTGTCAAGGTATGCCATCCTAATTTTATGATAAAATAGTCTGGCAATTAAAAATAAAAAACTGATAGAAAGAGACCTACTATCATTGGTGCTGTTCGGCTGGAGAGGATTAAGCTTCCTTAAGTTCCTTAAGCTCTTAATCCACGTTAATCCATCCGAACAGATGCTCCTTTAGCAAGATTAAATGATCCTCCTATTAGTTTTTAAATTAAGCATTTCAGTTGATAATTAAATTGGAAATCTTTTTGTGCGTCCTATTTTACTGACAAATAAAGCTGGTGCCATACGAAGATCCAAGATTGCTCTACCTGGCAGAAGCTAATCTATACAATGAGAGAGTATATTAGTTAGAACCAACTGTTAAAACAAAATTCAGCCTTCCATTGTATAAACCTAACTCAATCATAGAATTCTGATTTAATGATTACTGTTTAAACCATGACCAGATAGATTTGTGTGACCAAGCAGAACCAAATCAGAGTTAGGTTTTCCCATTACTTATCTACAATTATATAGGACATGTTTGTAATTTGTTTGGGCCTTAAGTGTTCAAGTGCCTTGCCACTACTGTGTCAATATCATAATCAGCTCATACAGTACTATAATTACGAAGTGGTTGAGCTTGCATTAAGATGTTATCTGTACATAGCAGATAATGTGGCACCGACCATTTAAGTTATTTAGTAACCAGGATTATATTTTTTGGTACGTAGCATATGTGGCCATTTCTAAAAGTGGGAGGAGGCGCTGGTACTGATAGAGAGGTTGCTGTGGTTGCAAATTTAAGTGCCCGTGTCAGTTCTATTGGAGACAATGGGTTAGGTGGTTGGCACTCCTACCGTGCATCAAAAACCGCACTAAATCAATGTATGGTTTCTTTCTGTCTAGTTATACTTAGTTTTGTTGTCTTCTTTTGTTTTTGGCTGGTTCGTTTACATATCTGTACCTCAAAATCCCCGTCAGCATTACTAACGTTATTTTATTTTTATTTTGTAAGAGGTATATTCGGAGATTTTTAAGAAAAGAAAAATTATGTCATATTAATACTAAATTGGTTTGTGATTGTTGTTCGGTTGCTTTTCTTCTAAGAGATATGATTAGTAGCCACAAATTCTTGAGAAATGTTAAACAAAAGTTTTGAAAGTATTATCAGTAGATCTCATTCATTAACCTATGTTACAAGCCAATAGGCCCACTTAAAGAACAAAATATAGGTAGCAAGCAGTTTAACAGATGTATTATTGACAGAGGAGATCACAACTCACAAGATGCGACAATGTTCCACTTCCACTTCTTGAACTTAATAACCTAATGCAACGCAGACTATATTACAAAGAATGTGCTTAAATATCCATTCTATGTTATCTTTGAAAATTGACTCCAGTGTACATAACTGAATAAAGCTATGACTCTTCTAAATTTTATACTAGGTAGGTCTCAATAACACAGTTATGCACCAGAAAAAACATAAAAAAAATAAATGAGAATATTTGTTTATTTTGGTCGCTCAGTATAATTATCTTACTGCTGGTTACATTCATATGAGCAGCAGAATTGTCCAACAGCAGGAATCTCATAGATTACTATTTTTTTATATATTTTTCTATTACAGTGACAAAAACTATATCAGTGGAATTTGCTCGGAAAAAGGACCCAATATCTTGCATTTTGTTGCATCCTGGTACTGTAGATACCGACCTATCAAAGCCATTTCAGAGAAATGTGGCACCTGAGAAGCTCTTTACCAGAGAATTCTCTGTGCAAAAGCTTCTGAACATTATTGACAATACCAAAAGGAGTGACAATGGCAAATTCTTCGCCTGGGACTCCACTGAAATTCCATGGTGATCTTTTTCTTAGCTATTGGCATTTCTGAAAATGTTTAATTTTTCTTTCATATTAATTCTTTTGTTTAATTATCTGTGGAAGCACCCTTTATTCTAGCATTGTGTAATTCAGTAATGTTTAATTGTACTAAAGATATAAAAAATAGATTAATTCTGCCAATTGTTTTGTAATTTTTTTGTCATATCTTATACTAAAATTATCCAAATTATATCCAATCATTGCATCCATGCATTTTTCTGTCAATCTTATGTTTTGTTATCAATTTCCTACTCTCTCTCTTTTTTTTTTTTTTGGTATGTTGTGAATGACCTAAATTCCATGTTGAAAATTGTCTAAATTGAATATTAGCTGTTCAACATGGCTTTCTGACTGCATCAGATGTTATACTTTGTTCATAATTCGTCGTAATTGGTCCTTTCAACTTTGCTAGATGTTTAACATTTGCCTTTTCTGTTCTTTACCAACATAGCTACAGCTGGTAGAATCCTGCTGAAGTCAACTTTAGTACAACTAAGAAAAATAATCTTCCTAGTACTGAGCCCTCAAAATAAAAGCTTCCTAAATACATACATTGAATAAGTATCAAATTACTATCAATGCTGAAAACTGTGTGGGTCTTTACTCTGTTTTATTGATAACTTATATTCCACTTAATTCCACTTAACATTTTTAACCTTTATATGAAAGTATGAAACACTTATAAAGAAGAATTTTAAATAAAAGCTTTGTATTTAGGTGTACTCATGACCTTGACCTTGGCTTTTTGAATCAATTATCATTATGTTTCCTTTTTTTAGTCCTTTTAAGATGTCATATTGTCTGGTGATAGTCCTCGAATGGAGGAGCATCAATTTTCTCAGAACTGAGTGTCTGAGAATAAATAATCCATGGTTCTATTCTTTTATCAGCTGCTGATTGCACTGTTTGGATCGGAAAACAGATAAGGTTTGGCAATCCAAGTCGGTGATATACCTGAGCCGTCCAGTCTCATAGAAGAATATATGTTTTTCATAGCTTTTCAACCTTTCAACTAAATCACATATTATATTTAGACTCAGATAACTATTATTCTAGTATATATCATAGGTGACAATTGGGTTTGGGTCTCAGGTTATTCAAATTTGGGTTTGCATTATCATCATCTCGGGTCTTGGCATTTGGGTATGGATTGTCTAGTGTCTCAGGTTATTTTAGGTTTCTGGTTCTGGGTTGGGCATTTTCAGGTACCATGTCTAACCTGGTCTGAGACTTTGATAGGTCTAAATTACTTTTTATCATACCCTTTGGACGCATCAGACTTCTGAATTGATTTTAGGAATGCAGACTGCAGTGAGTTTTTGCAGAAGGAATTCTTCTGATCGGGTTGGATTTTCCCCCCTCTACTGTTTATCAACCCTTGAATTGGCACTGTATTGGCCAATACTGTAGTTGTTTGAGCATTACAAAAAAGAGCATGATGCATGGCTACTTTATAATATGGCAAAGAAGAGAATCAATTTAAACTTTATGTAGAGCAAAAGTCACTTTATATTATGAAATGTGAGGGATTACACAGTAGAATATTGCATTCAAATAGCCTGAAAATTGCTATCTATTAATGCAGCTTATTATTCATTCTTCATGCAGAAGTTCCATTCTTTTTTTTTCTTCTTTAATTGATCCTGCAAACATAAAAATGTAATGGTATTTAGTGTAAATGACAAAAGCGACTTTAGTTACACGTAATCAGTGAAAGATTCTTATTAAAGGCAATCAAGAGAAAACCTAGTTGTTATGCCTTCTGTGGTTCATGTGCTTGCCAGATATCTATTTTGTTTAATAGTTTCTAAAGAGTGTTAATTTAGAAGGCATCAATTATCGAGTATAGTGTTAATTAAATGTCATATCTGTGTAGATTAGCAGTATTGGAGAATTAACGAGCAAAAAATATCGTCCCGCATATGTCAGAGCATTTTATTATAACAGTCATATCTGAGTATTTTAATGAGGATTTGCATTTTCGTGTAAGTGAATATGCTGAAGAATTTTTTTTACATAAAATTAGGTGGAAATAACACATTCAACAAACAATTATCTTAATTTATGATCTAGGAACCAATCTGCCCCTTGTGCATTGTTATTTATCCGGTGTGAAAAGAGTTAATCTCTTATCATGCATCAATAGAATGAGTCTAGGTTCTGGTATTCTTCTTCAAAAACATAAAGAGGAAACAACATGGATATGAACATCCACTGATGAACTCGCAACTATAATAAACCTTCTTTCAACGAGGCTGAATTTTAAACCACGAACCTATTTAAAATTAGCAATATATGTCACTGTAACAATCAATTACCTGTTGCAGTTGGTGTTAAGGGAAACAGGAAATGGGATCCTGATGCCGCAGAGGCGGGGAATCTGGCTTAGATATTTGTTCTTCACCCCGGGGAATGCATTGACACCTTCCTTCAAGCACCGGCATATGGCCCGCTTATCATTCACAGTTTTTGCACTACTGACCAGCATTTTCAGATTGTTGCAGCACAATGGAGTTGGTTTCAGCTGTTTTCCTGTCGCGAATGCCACACAGGAGAGTGCCTTGGTTGCCACGTTGCCACATGTCACGGCAGCATTGGATGTGTGGGAAAAGAGGAGAGATGTAAGTAGCAGAGACAAGACCAAGAGTGTGGTTTTCATGTTGGAAGATGTTATTCTTTGTTCTGATGAGCGATAGTGCATTGTGGGATTAGGGGACTTTATGTAGGGTTGGATATGGTGCTTTAAAATTCGGGAAATTGTTCTATTCAATGCAATAATTGCTTGGATAGGAGCACTATCATGTATCATCTCCAAACTCCAATGCATCTGTAGTGCATGGGGAATGATGAATGGATCAAACACCAGCCTAGTAGAGTTCGGTTCTTTGTGGCAAGATGTTTGAAAAACTTCATCTAACGTATTGAGCTCACTAATTTACATATATGGTATTTTGTTTAATAGTGTAATCTATTACCAGTAGAACTAAATATTACGTGTTCAAGTGTCTATGTTTTTATTAGAAAAATATTGTTGCCTTAATTTTAAATATCTGAATTCTGAAGGTTCAAGGGCAATGGTGAACAAATTGTTATGAGGGTAATCATAACGGCTAAATTTATACCACAAATCACAGTGATAGTTCATACAAAATACCATCCAAATAAGGGAAGTACTTTTTGTTATGATCAAAATGTTTATTTTTATTTTTTATTTTTCATTTTGGTAAACTAATTAATTCTATAATTTATAAAATAATTAAAATCAGAATTTTAATTTGATCAAATTCAGATTATGGATTTTGTCTTCGATTGTTAGAAAAATATGAACTAACAAACTAATTTTAAATCTGAATTTTGATCACTAAATAAATAACAATTATATTAAAAAATATAATCAAGAATATAATTAAAACTTTATTATCCGGAGCTGCAAAATGCGGATCTAAGGCAACTTTTCGTCCTAAGTGCAGGAATAATCGGTTAAGATTGCCCCAAGTTATGCCGGTATTCCTCTACCTGCGGGCGCAACCGTGGTAAAGATTGATGTAGCTTATTTTAACAATAATAGCATAATAATATGTTTTCTATAAAAAATATATTTGTTTGTGGAAGAATAGAAATTGAATTTATGAAATATGGAGCTAACATGAAGAAAAGAGTAGATCAATCAATTTGTGCATTCATGACTATTAAAAATTATATTCAATGTATTACCGTTTCTTTTAAAATAAATTCAACAGTATAATATAAATCAAAGAAACGGTATATTTGAATAAATGGTAATTAATCACATCCACGTACAAAACACAAATGGAAATTGGATCTTATTTCCTGCGCAAGGTGGTGCAATTAATTCAATTGATTATGAGTAAATGCCAAGATTTAGAAATTGCATCACGCACAGCTAGCTTTCTACCATATCTATTTGATTTGATTTTTTGTGGCAGTGGAAATAAGTTTCGTGTAGAAATTGGATTAATCAAATAATTCACAATTAGCTCTATAATTCATAAAATTAAAACATTAATATTAACATAAATATTTATTTAAATTTTGTGTTTTCAAAATATATTTCAAACAATCCCCCACAAAACTCAAAATTTAATTAAAAATAAAAAATAAAATAAAATAAAACATATATATAAATATTTATGCTACCATTATTTATAGTGTGCATTGGACAAAATGTTTTGATTTTGCTTAGTGTCAATAATTTCAGTCCGAGGAGATCGGAGTGAACTAGGTCTTGAACAACGATTCATTTGATCGGAACTTACATTATTACACACACAGTACAGAAAACTACATCGTGGGTTGTGCGTTTGAGGCCATGCACATTAACTTGATCTTTTCATGAGAATATTCTACGGGTTACCTAAACTCAGTAGCCGCAGCCTTTTATATATGGTCATTCTCATATAGAAGAGTTCCCTCTTGGATGTGTGTAGAGTCACATCTCGCGAATTACCGACTTGAGATACTCATCTTATTACACTACACAGAAGCACTAATCACTATAGGAATGGGTTTGGAACAAAAGTTCCATATCTAAATATTATTGTGCTCCTTGGCCAACCTATCTACTTGTTCTTACCCATTGAACCCCCTTCAGGGGATCGCCCATCACAGAGGTTGGATTCCCACACCAGATTAGCCCATTAGGCTAAATCTCATCTCCCTCAATGACTCTAAGACTTTTGTCCTATATACACATGGACTTAACTTTTAGTCCATTAACATTTTCATGTCAATGAATTATTATTTATTGCTCAAGCATGCAAGGTATTTTTTTTTTAATTTATAAATCACTTGCAAAATAATATTCACCAAATAATTATTAGAAATTATGCTTTTAAAAATATTATTATTAATTTTGTAGCATCACGTGACATAAGATTAAAATTAATCACATATAATAAAATATATGAGCTAACAACAATAATTATTTTCAATAGAATGTCAAAATCAAGCATTCTATTACAATCAAAATAATTTAAGACATCAAGATAGATTAAGCATAGTATATCTCAATAAATTTTTATCACCTCATATCATAATATATGATAATTTAAATTCTCATATTTTTGGCAACATACAAGAAAACTATAATGTAATCTCATTTAATACATATTAGCTATAATCATAATTAATATATCAATAATTAAATGAGTACGTTTTATTTCAGCACCCGTACATTTCATTTTCTTATTAAACTTTATCATGATTTCTCATAACATTAAAATTAAGGACATATATTTTATTGCAAATCAATGCAAAAGAATTTAAAATTGAAAATTCCCTAACCCTTCGTACAATTTGCAAACTGAAAACAATAACTATCTATTATTTTTTATTACTTAATTCAATTATACATTTCATATACAGAAGAATCATTAGTAACTAAGGTTAGCATTGATGTTCTTATTTTACATAAAATTATTATTTATTTGTAGCAATTTTCCACAGATAATCTTAAAAATTTACTTGCCGGCGATCTTAAATTTGTTTTTATTACAAATAAGTCTAATTACTATGCAACTGTTTTTGTTATTTTATTTTTTATGACAAACATAATTTAATTTTTTTCTCAATAAACTAATAACTCAAAAAATTAACTCCTTATTCCAGAAAATAACAAATGCAAGACTTTTAAATCTGTTAATAATTTTCAGATTAAATAAATTAACAAACATTATTTCATCAAAGGACTTTGTTAAATTTTTATATCAAATAAATGCTAACAATTGTTAAGATTTCTGATAACAAAAAACACTTTTTTAATTAAGTATTAAATTAATCAATTTAATACTGAATTCATTCTTTTAACTTTCCGTTACAATTTCAATTATATAATATTTCATTGAACAACCACTACATCAACTTGAATCATTTAGTTTATTATTCAATTATCCATTTACTAAAATAAAATTTACATTTTAGTAAGAAAATTTGAATCTCTAGTAAGAAATCAGATTTTGATTTCCGGTTATGATTGGAATCAAAATAATATAAACAAATGAAGACAAAGTTTTTTATTTTTTATTTTTATAGCAGAAACCATTCTCATACTTAGAAATTAATTATTAAATATAATTTCCTAATGCATTCAATACATAAAACTTTAATTCATATATAATGGACTTAATTTAATTTCATAAATTGCAACATCTATTCAAACTCCAAATTATATTCCTAACTTCTCCATTTGTAATTTAAATCAAATAATAATGATTGAATGCAATTTCATAGTAATCATAACGGCTAAATTTATATCACAAATCACAGTGATAGTTCATACAAAATACCATCCGAATAGGGGAAGTACTTTTTGTTATGATCAAAATTTTTATTTTTATTTTTTATCTTTCATTTTGGTAAACTAATTAATTCTATAATTTATAAAATAATTAAAATCAGAATTTTAATTTGATCAAATTCAGATTACGGGTTTTGCCTTAGATTGTTGGAAAAATATGAACTAATCAACTAATTTTAAATCTGAATTTTGATCACTAAATAAATAATAATTATATTAAAAAAATATAATCAATAATATAATTAAAACTTTATTACCCGGAGCTGCAAAATGCGGACCTAAGGCAACTTCCCGTTCTAAGCACAGGAATAATCAGTTAAGATTGTCCCAAGTTACGCTGATATTCCTTTACCTACGGGCGCAACCGTGGTAGAGGTTAATGTAGTTTATTTCAACAATGATAACAGAATAATATATTTTCTATAAAGAATATATTTGTTTGTAGGATAATAGAAATTGAATTTATAAAATATGGAACTAACAGGAAGAAGAAATTTCCAAATGGTATATGCTATTTATAGGCAAAATCATAGATATCAATTAATTTGTGCATTCATGACTATTAAAAATTATATTTAATATATTACCGTTTCTTTTAAAATAAATTGAACAGTATAATGTAAATCAAAGAAACGGTACATTTGAATAAATGGTAATTAATCACATCCACGTACAAAACACAAATGGAAATTGGATTTTATTTCCTGTGCAAGGTGGTGCAATTAATTCAATTGATTATGAGTAAATGCCAACATTTAGAAATTGCATCACGCACAGCTAGATTTCTACCATATCTATTTGATTTGATTTTCTGTGGCAGTGGATAGTATGTTTCGTGTAGAAATTGGATTAATCAAATAATTCACAATTAGCTCCATAATTCATAAAATTAAAACATTAATATTAACATAAATATTTGTTTAAATTTTGTGTTTTCAAAATATATTTCTAATAACAACTTCGTAGCTTCTATGAAGATTTTTAAAAAAGGAAAAATCCAAACCAAATTTCACTTTTCTTAGTTCCGTAATTTTACTCAATTATTTTCTTATTCAGCAAGAATAAAACCTCTCTTCCACTGTATTCCTTTACTCCACTCTTGTTGAACATGCCATACGAGATGATACCAAAGGATAAGAGTTAAAATAGGCTAGTACAAGTAGAATAGTAAATAAATGGTACCATTCTGATAAGAGTTAGAATAGCAGTATTCTTGCACTTCAGGGGAACAAGAAATTGTTTGGTAAAAATATTAGTTGAAATCGTAGAATAATAATAATAATAATAATAATAATAACAACAACACGGAAAATTTTACAAATTATTCTATTTTTAAAATTTTCAAATAAAATATCCCTCCTCTAAAATAATATGTGCTTGGAGACCGAACCGTTTATCTTATTCTCCATATTAATATGTGCTTGGAGACCAAATTTTACATTTTTCTAAAATTTTTTTACTATTTATTAAGTATTTTACAAAATTGTTGATCCAACGGTAACTTAACAAAATAGTAAAATTAGCCGCCACCGTTGGTGTTTCTCACTATCAAGTTAATATATGTATTTATAACATGAAATAAAGATCAAAGTTCTCAATCCACCTCCAACAACATGCACTAGATTTTGAACTGTAATCTCTCACACGCATAGGAATGTGTTAGCCAACTTCATTAGACATAATTCTCATCGTTATAGTGCTTTTGTATTTTTAACAATGGTACTTATACCACACTAGCTTTGAATCAATCAAAGTTTTTTAATTAATATATAATCCAACAATGCGATAGTAAGTATTAATAGGCAAAAAAATTGTACAATTGAACATAATCCAATCCTCATCCAATAATTTTGTTCCCAATTAGCCCCAACACAGTAATTGTGTCGCTTACCCTCTTAGGAAAGCACAAGCAGTCAAGCACTCTTTTGAAATAGAATAATTATAAGGAACCCCCCACTCCCATCCCTCCATTTTTTCCGCACTCTCTCTCTTCCTTAACTGCCATATATCTCCCCACTAATTTCACTAAAAGTTTTATTTTATCCCCGCATTAAATTACACTGCCATTTAATACCAATCCCCGCATTAATTATGCCTTCCTCTAATAACAAGTTCCGCATTAATTATTTCTTTAAAAACAATCTCCGCATTAATTATACTGTTATCTAATAACAATCTCCGTTAATAAATGCTTATCTGTTAATTGATGTTCAAAAAAGTATTTATCATTATTTCTGAGAAGTATTTACGCTTGTAACATAGAGTATTTATCATTATGTCTGAGAGTATTTATCATTGATATTTTACTGTAAGTTGCAATTATATCTGAAAAGTATTTATCTATGTAATACAAAGTATTTATCTATGTAACATAAAGTATTTATCATTATGCATGATAGTATTTATCATTGATGTTTTACTGAAAGTTGCAAGTATGCATGAGAAGTATTTATCCATGTAACATAAAGTATTTATCCATATAATGTAAAGTATTTGCCCATGTAACATAAAGTATTTATCATTACATCTCAGAGTATTTATCATTGGGTGAGGGGATTGTTTATTTAATGGTCTCCAGTTGTGCGGGGACGATTCAAAAAAAAATGAAATTTTGTGCGGAGACAATTAATGGATTGATTTATTATTTCATAAATAGAGATCATTGCATAGGATTTAATACCTGACAAATTCAAGTTAAATACTTTGATGTTTCAAGTTAAATACTAACAGTTTTTAAACTCTCATTAATGATTGAGTGGTCCCCCCATGTTTAATGATCCACAGTTGTGCGGGGACGATTCAAAAAAAAAAAAAAAATTCTGTGCGGGGACAATTAATGGATTGATTTATTCTTTCATAAATAGAGATCATTGCATAGGGTTCAATACCTGACAAATTCAAGGTAAATACTTTGATGCTTTAAGTTAAATACCCGTAGTTTTTTAAACGCTCATTAATGATTGAGCGGTCCCCCCATGTTTTTTTTGGCAGTATCTGCGGGGATAAATGTGGGGATTGTTATCATGATCCTTTGAAATAAGAGGAGGGTTCAAATGCCTCCATTTTTTGTGCCTCCACCATGTTTCTATTTTTAAAAACTTTAATAATTCAAAATTTAAAACTTAAAAGTCAAAATAAAACCGTTGAATATGATCTACATCATTTTATCTATGCACGTGTAAAAAATTATGACATTTCAATTTTATTTTGGTTGTCATCAAGAGCTTGTAAAAAAATATACTAATTTGGTTGATTTATAGACGTTGATTTTTGAACTCATTGATTCACATAAAAACAAAATTAAAATGTGACAATTTTTTATGAGCACATAGTGAAAATAAGATAGATCACATCTAACGATTTTATTTTAACTTTTAAGTTTTAAATTTTTGAGTTATTAAAGTTTTTAAAAATATAGGTATGGTGAAGGCACAAAAAATGGAGGCATTTTTACCTTCTCTTGAAATAATAGAAGTTGAAATATAAACCCTGATGAAATTCCAGCATGGACCAATTTGGGCTTGATTGGGCTTCATTCGACTTGATCTTGGAAAACCCAAACAAAAATAGCAATTTCAAGCAATGTGTTATTGCCTGCATAGTGAGTAACAGTTTAACTGATAATACATTTGGAAATCATGAACGGAGTTGGATGATGGACATAAAGAGCAAATCAGCAAAGTTAGACAATGAGCTCTTTTTTCTTGCACGTAAGCTGTTTGACGATGGGGTATTTCGTCAACCTGGTTCCAGACCTAATGCATCTCATAAAGCAGTAAGCATCCCCAACCTGGTCCCAGAGACCCAGACCAAACACAACCCACACAACCCATTTTAATACTGGACTCTGGTTCACTGGCCCAATACTGCATGGTAGTCTGGTACCAAACGTAACTTGTTACACTCATTTTCATGAGTTGGAGTAAATCGCATTAGCAACAAACACTAACATATTGGAGAGATTCTACACCCCCCCCCCCCCCCCCCCTCTGGAATGGTCAAACTGTTACTTGCAGATTCGTGAGCCTCTGAAAATGCCTCGATCGCAAAAAATTGGAAATTCAAGCAGAACCTAGCAGTTGGTGGAAATATACTTTTTTTTCATAACAAAACAAAACAGAGAGAGAGAGATTAGGACCACAGGAGCTGAAGGTGGCGCATTTTGTGCCAAGGAACAATAAAATAGTGATGGTACTGCAACTTCATAAAAATATAGCCTTCCACGGATGCCCCTTCTAAGGTTGATTGTCTTCGGAATTGATAAGGGTTTTTTTAGCTTCATTGGGTTCGTTTGGATCACCCAAGAATAGAGCTAAACTTGAGTTAGCTCCACTATTCTCAAACTTTTTGGTAATTCAAATACAAATTAGCAAATCGGATTAGCTCTTCTACTAACCCATTTTATACATATTTTATATATATACTTCCTGGCTTGCATCTTAATTATTCTTTCATATTGCGAGACGTTTAATTGAGACTATAAATTGGTAATTCACTTTAATGCAGGAATTAATACGCTAGCTGAAGTCGTGAAAATGGGAAATCCTTGAAAAAAATTATCTAATCCTAAAAGGAAAACTAAAACGAAATGATCGGTTACAGTTCTAGGTTTTAATTCCCTGATCCATGCGCCTCATTGACCATGTATTCTACATGAATACCATGTGCCATCCACATGCTCTGATGCTGCCATTCATTTGGGTCTGTTACAATTGGAGAGATAAAATGAACCCTCCCCCACCCCCACCAAAAAAAAAAAATTCAGAATCATTAAAAAGAAAAGTCACAATTAGATGATACAACCATTCAATATTCATATTATTTTTGTCTAATCGATCAAATATATTTGTTCCTGTATACTTCATACAAATATGTAAAATGAATTAAAATTATCATATTATTTATTCCTGATGTGCAAGAGCAAAACCAAACATTAAACCCATGAGATGCATATCCCTTATGCGCTCTTTCCACATCAAAACTACATCAGGCTCTTTGCACATGTCATAACAAGCATGTAACGATCATTCTCCGACGCATTCTTGTTCATCAAGAACTTCCAGCACTCAGGGTGGTATGTGTCCAGTGCAACCGTAGCATTGCAGCAATCACGGCTCACATGACAATAATCGCCACAGCCTTCACGGGGTATAGCTCCGATAAATTTCAAGACATCGTTTGGACAGTCATCATTCTTGTTCTTCACATCTAGCAGATCAAAACAAGATTGATTATTTAATTGTGCAGGATTTGGTGTTGGGGCTGTGACCCGATCAGTTTGGTTTGTTAGATCGGCCTGTGAAGGTATGATGGTGAGAAGGAGAAGCACTGCAGCCACATTTGCAAAGTAGAGCTTTACCATGATATATATGATGCCTTGATTGTCGAAGTTTAATTAGTTTGTTTGTAAAGAAAAAGAAGGAAAAATGGGGTATTATAGGCAAATTAAAGCACTTGTTTGAGGGGTTTATGAATGAAGGTCGAATGTAAGTTAAATACTGTGAGCGTTTTCATTTCGTGTGATATAAATTGAATATAAAAACTTCCGTTTTTACTATAGCGTTTAAAGGGAGGTTTTGTTTCTACTTTTAGATATGCTAATCTAATGGCTGTATGTAATCTGGTAAAATAATGTATTAGATGTCTAGATGTTTGTATTGGGCCTAAATTATTACTGAGAGAATCGTTGACGACCCACTTCACGGATTGCTGGTCGGACACCAAAACAGTTCTTTAAAAATAATTAAGAACAGGGGCGTTTTCCTTTTCAGTAAGGAAGTTTTAAGAAAAAATACATAAACTTCCCCCGAAAATTGAAAAGCAAAATAAATAGGTGTTATCAGAAAAAATAAAACAAAGAAAAAGCACAAAAGGTAATATGTGTTAGGTTTATATATCTAACACTCAGTTATTATTAAATACAAACCCAATTTGACCAATGCATGGGTTTGTTGCCGTTGTTTGGCAAATCCATATCGCTCTGAGGTAACAGAATATTTCTGTTTAGATTTCGACCGTCCGATCGGAATTCAGGCCAATCAAGACTAGCTAGGTGAAACGCACGAACTCCTTTAATATTTGTGCATATTCGGTTTGGACGGTTTGGATCCAAACAGAAATATTTTGTTACTTTATGTGATACGAATTCATTGTTAGCATGGTATTGCAAGTAGCGTCTTCGTTAATGTTCTCAAAAGTTAGAAGAAATTGCATATTTTCTTCCTAAACTTGTGGCTTTTTTTTTTCTTTTACAAATCGGCCTCTGATTTTATTTCATTTTAAATTGGTCCTACACTTCTACTACACCGTAATCTACACCAGACTGTAAATTATGTACACTAAAATTGGGCATTTACATCTCAGCCCATGGAATTTTGCTGCGTTCATTATCCGCGGCCATTTTTATTAATACCCCAAAAAAATAGATAATTCAAAAATAATCTCATTTTTTTTTTATTAATGCCCTAACCGCTTGAAAGCGGAGCGGCCCAATATCAACACCAAACCGCCCATATAGTGGGCGGTCCACTGTTTTTTTTTTTTAATTAAAGTTTTTTTTTAAGTTTCTTTTTTTTAAACAGAAATTTTTTTATTTTTTGTATTGAAATATTAAAAATGTTGAATATATTTCTTTAAAAATAGATGGAATACAATATAATTTGATTTATTAGAAAGACTAAAACAAATAACCCGGATCAATATTTTTCAGGCCGGATTTTTCGCGGCTGTAAGAAAAATTAATATATTTTTTTATGTGTTATTGGACAAAAATAAAAATACTTAGATTCCGAGTTATTGATCCCGGTTCAAAAGTCACTTCTATGTAATCTAGAAAATATTATAATCCTTCTAGGACATTTAATTTATAAAAAGTTGTATCTATTTTGAGAATTCTTTTTGAATAACAATTATTAAATAACTTAAAGTTTTTATTTTTTTTCAAAAATAGATACAACTTTTTATAAATTAAATGTCCTAGAAGGATCATAATATTTTCTAGATTGCATAGAAGTGACTTTTGAACCGGGATCAATAACTCGGAATCTAAGCATTTTTATTTTTGTCCAATAACACATAAAGAGATATATTAATTTTTCTTACAGCCGCGAAAAATCCGGCCTGAAAAATATTGATCCGGGTTATTTGTTGTAGTCTTTCTAATAAATCAAATTATATTGTATTTCATCTATTTTTAAAGAAATATATTCAACATTTCTAATATTTCAATACAAAAAATAAAAAAAAATTGTTTAAAAAAAAAAAAACTTAAAAAAAAAACTTTAATAAAAAAAAAAAACAGTGGACCGCCCACTATATGGGCGGTTTGGTGTTGATATTGGCCCGCTCCGCTTCCAAGCTGTTAGGACATTAATAAAAAAAAAATGAGGTTATTTTTGAAATTATCTATTTTTTTGGGGTATTAATAAAAATGGCCGCATTATCCGTATTAATTAATGAATTGTCTATTGCATTCATATTAACCAAATATTAAAGAGACCTCGTATACTACAGGCGTAGATCGATTGTTCTGATTGAACAGTCGAAATTTCAAACTCAAAATATGAGGTATTGCAGAGAAACAGTTCCATATGTATCTTTCTTGGAGATCTACATAGCCTATTTGATTGTTTTAATGAGTTAGACTAATATAATACTAATGTTATATCAAACTAAATAACACCACATCTTAAATCTGTAGATTTGTTTTAAGATTCGTACAAAATAAAGTACTTGAACAGTAAAAACAAATATTACGAATCTTAAAACAGATTTAAGAATTTAAGATGTGGTGTTATTTAGTTTGATATAACAATAGTGTCATCTTAGCCTAACTCTGTTCTAATGATTTAAACTTTAAAAGTATAAACTTATTTAGTTATATGTCATGTGAATCCGTGACAGAATTTGAATGAATAATATAAATTTATTTCTTATAACCTGAATAAGCCAATAAGGGATTATATAATTAAATACTAACTTTATATATTGTAATATTTAATGCATGTAAGAGGAGAGCAACAAAAGGATAAGTTTCATAGATATGACTAAAACATTAAAAAGATGCTTGTACGATTTAAGACAAAAGCAATACTACAATCCAAAATGTGTACATATGATATTACAAGTTGATCATGACACCACTTGTGCACTTTATATCATAGAATACTTCATAATACTAAAACATTTGAATTAAATGCGAAAGTGTAATTTATATTTGTCTTTTTCGGCACACTCGTTGTTTCTTAAATAAACAAGTAGAACTAGTGTGTTTTGAACGTCACTAAATTTGTGGTGAGTTTAATTCAAAAATTTATTGAATTATTTTAAAATAATGGATTTAAACTATTTAAATCAATTTACTTTCCGAATAATGTGTTTATATGTAAATAATATAAAGCTAATATCATCTTCATTATTAATTAATATTATTAACTTTAGAATTCAACTTATAATTTTATAATTCAATTTAATTAATAACTTATAGTTTATCAAGTACAGGGCAGAAAAAATAATAATTTAGGATAAAAAATCGGAAAATGTATTAGTGTAGAGTTTTGAACCAGTTCAAATCGAAGCAAACAATATACGCAATTTATTATTCAAATAAATAGCTCAAAGATTCAATTTATTTATAAATTAGTTCGCTTTAATGATCATTTCCATTAAGACCAGTAGAGATTTTTTGTAATATCTCAGGATTTTGAGAAAGAAAAAAACAAATTAACACTCCAGGCTCCTGGAATTCATATCATCTGAACCGTCTGATCAGAATTCGCACGAGATACGCTGGGTCCGCCATCCGGATCGGATTGGTCGGAATTCTGATCCGACGATCCGGATCTAAAATGAAATACTGTTAACTCAGAGAATATGGACTTCCTTGGGGTCCCTGGGGTTATCAGGAAACGGAGACGATAAAAACCACGGCTGGGGGGGTTTTGCTTCCCAGTTTCCTGCCCACCGTCGATCAAAACCGGCTGCTGTCTGACTGTCTGAGTCTCTGAGAGCGCTCTCTAATTCCCGAATCTTAAATCAATCTTCTCTTGTCTACTAACAAGGTTTCTCCCATGGCGACCTCTCTCCTCACGAGAGCTTTCACCGCTCTGCGCCCGATCCGTCCATCGTTTCCCTACTTTTGCGAACCTTCTAGAAGCTTCCGCTCTGCTAGCCACGCCACAAAGGAAACTCTCGTTCTCTTCTTCACCATTGTCGCTTTTCTCTACCCCTCCTTGGTCTCTGTCTAACGTTGTCTTTCCGATCCCAATGTTCTTTTTCAATCTCTTAGCTGATTGGTATTTTTCTCTCTCTGTGTTTTTTTCAGATTAGAGCTAATTATATAGGCGAGAATGGAAATTGCAAATTGTTTGCTGTGCCATCGGCCGGATTTGGGAAGTGTAATTCAACAGCAACTTCGGGATTGGGTGTGGCCGCATCATCTGGTATCCATTCTCTTCCGAGTACCGATCCTGTTGTCTCTGCCGATTGGTTGCATGCTAATTTGAAAGAACCTGATGTGAAGGTAATTCAATTGGGCCTAATCAATCTTCAGTAATTATTTGTATTTATGTTTGTTTGCTTGAGTCCGTATCAAAAGAAAATTTCCATAGCAATCTACTTTTTCTGTTTCAGCTCCATATTACTGATGAAGTTGTAGAACTTAGAACTCACGATTAAGAGTACTCTTTTTGTATTTTATAGGTGCTTGATGCATCTTGGTATATGCCAAATGAGCAAAGGAACCCACTTCAAGAGTATCAGGTTTAAATTTTATGTTCAATGTTGTTCAAAGTTTTGGGCTTTATATAAGCAGGTTCTTTGTAGTGACAATTATACATGGTAAATGTGCCCAACATTCATATGCACCTCTATTTATCCATAGGAAAGCACAGAAAATAATGTTTTCAAAAAAGTTAGCAGGGTCTTTTAAGTCCATTTTAAAAATGAGCAGGTGGCCCACATTCCAGGTGCATTATTCTTCGATGTGGATGGAATTTCAGACAGAACATCAAATGTGAGTTACCTTCTAACCTTTTCTGTTTGATGTTTTTTTCTTGTCAAACTTCAGCTTAAGTTACGCAACAGAGGAAGAACATAAAACAGCAGCAGTTGATTCTGGTCCAAAATAAAAAAATAATTAAGGTCAATAATCTAAGTCCGCCGGTCAGACCAAAATGTATCTTAGTTTATTCTCAGTTTAATTTAACCTGGCTTATTATCATTTGAAACTGAGCTTGCACTTGACTTAATTAAGCCAAGAGGGCTAGTGCAGCAGCATAGGTTGATTTATGAGGCTGATACTGGTAGGTGATCTTACTGATACGTTATTAGATTCTGGCATGATGCAAGTGTATCTCATTGTACCCTAAATTCAGCCTCAATTTATCTTAGTTTGGCCTCATTTCACTCTTCCTTGGCCTTGGTTGTCTTTATTCTAAACCATCAACTTATGAGAAACAATAACTAGAGAAGTAGAGAAAAATAAAGATCTGCAGAAGTTGGTCAAAAGTAGCAAAGCCAGCACTGCTATAAATACCTGTTTACAATGTCTTTTTACATGTTGGAAGAAAGAATGGTTTTGTACTTAATATTTGTTTACTTCTCACATGTTACCTTCTTCTTAAATAGCTCCCACACATGTTGCCGTCGGAAGAAGCATTTTCAGCAGCTGTGTCAGCACTTGGCATATATAACAAGGATGGCATCATTGTTTATGATGGCAAGGGTATTTTTAGTGCCGCTCGTGTTTGGTGGTATGTGGTCCTTTTCTCCTATGTAATTTACACCCCGTGTTTACTTATTTGCAAACAACACCGAACAGTTCTCATATTTGCAACCATCAATTACTTAGCACAGCGCATGAGGGCAGAAATTTACTCTTGAGTCATGACAATTTTGCGCTTTCCTTTAGTGAGCTCCTTTTTTCTGCCAAATGGATCAAGTGCTTTGAAGAGTTGACTATATTATTTCCTTCTTTTATATAAATTTAATGAAAATTTCTTCCTATATAATTAGTGTTGACCTGGTTACAATATAAATATTGCTTGGACTGACTTTAGTTCAATTTGAACTTGGAGGATAAATATTAACCTAGAAGGTTGGCGACTGCTTGCAGAGAGATGAAAAAGCTGCTGGTGTAATTTTTAAATATATGAGACCGTGCCAGAAATCATTTTTAAGGAGCATTTAACAAGAGCAGATAATATACATGGTCATTTTTAACTTATCTACCTGTGCTTTCATTTTCTGGGAAAATGACAGGATGTTTAGGGTTTTTGGGCATGACAAAGTATGGGTATTGGATGGAGGTCTACCTCAGTGGCGCTCTTCTGGATATGATGTTGAATCCAGCGCTTCTAGCGATGCTATTTTGAAGGCCAATGCTGCCAGAGAAGCAGTCGAGAAAGTCTATAGTGGCCAGCCTGTATGTTTCCAAAATTTGTATAGATCTTTTACCCAAGATTGTTTTACCATGGAATAGTGATGAGGTTGGCATGTATGGTCTATTGGAAGTTTGGAACTGTCATTTGTGTTCAGACCCTCTTCCCTACCAGCCCGGTAACAAGTGCATAGACCACTGAATAGAAACGCTATCATGAACCATATAAAAAATGTGGTGGCATCCCAGGCAGGGGTTAATAGACCATTAGATCCTTGCTTCATGGTATTAGTTACTCTTGTATAACTTCTGCAAGTTGATGGTTATGAATTTTGTCTTTCTCTAAAGACGGGCCCTACTACATTTGAAGCAAAGTTACAGCCTCATCTCCTGTGGAACTTAGATCAGGTTTGTTATTAATTCATTTAGTTTAATATGTGTGGGTTGTCATTTTCATTTTCTTTTCTTTTTTTCACTATTTTTTAACTGCAGCTCATACACCATAATTCATGATTATGAGCAAGTTCACTTACAAGAGAATCCGCATAGTTTAAATGTTATAACGTTTATTATAATTTTCAGATTAAAGATAACATTGACCTCCAGTCTCATCAACATATAGATGCCCGCTCAAAAGCTAGGTAAACTTTTAGTTATCTTGTATTTGATGACACTATGTTTCTGTGTCAAACCAGTAGCTGTTGATGACTTATATTGACCAGTTCATCTATGACTTTTTTTTATGACTTGGCCATTTTTAGGAATTAGAACATATATTTTGCATTTGCTTATTTGTAGTTGTTTGAGATTTATCATATGATACTATTATTTATGCCTCACATAATCCTAAACTTGCGAAAAGGGTATTGTGGTTTCTTTTATTATGTTATTACATGAAACTACTTATGCCTCAGAATTGTTTCCAGACACTTGTAAAATCAGCTGATTATTTCTTTCTTCTTTCTTTAGATTTGATGGTGCAGCTCCAGAACCAAGGAAGGGATTACGAGCAGGCCATGTACCTAACAGCAAATGCATTCCTTTCACTCAGGCAACTTTATGTTTTCTATAACCAATTTATCAGTTGGAACCTTATTTGTCCTCTTCATTTCCCATGCTTGTGTAAACTGATCTTGTTGAATAAGCTTTCTACAGTAATTTAATGGTCTCGGACACATATGTTTTAGTTTTCCGTTATTACGCTGAGATGTATTAATTTGTCTTGCAGGTGCTGGATAGCTCACAGATGTTATTACCTGCAAGTGAACTCCGTAAAAAGTTTGAGGATGAAAGTAAGTTACTGCCCCATAACCCCAGTCCACCCAACATAATTGTCTAAATATCATTTTGATGTGCTATTTTATATCAAAAATCTAAGGAATATTTATCAATGTGTGCCTTCAAAGATAAAAAGTAACTATAACTAAGACATGTTTATGAATAAATAATAAAATACCCTGTATGGTATATACCTTACTTCCCCCAGTTAGATATTTTGGCAAGTTTTGTCATATTTTGATATCTAAGTAGGATGTAGTGTTCATAATATATAGAGACAATTTACGGAATCTAAAAAGAATGCACGAAAAATGGCTAGGAAAATAAAAAAGAATGCTGGCATTGCTAGCATCCTGTAAATTTTAGACATCATAATGTGATGAAAATTTCTTAAATTTTTATTGTTTCCCATGCTCAGATAAGAAAAATAATGGTTGCTTTCTATTATGATCAAAAGATAAAGGTGAACTTTCTGATGTGTTAGACTGGCAATATGGTGATTTTATGTTTAATAGGGGAGGAAATTGGGTCATAGATATTCCATTTTTAATAGGACCATATGGTGTATATTCCTTTTCTGCTGAGCCTTAATTATATTCCGCATTTTGGGGCATGTTCAAAATTTACTTCTTTTTTTCTAGTCCTACATTGATAGTTCCTGATATAAGAAAATCAGTGTCTTATTTTTCCCAGCTAATATTTGGGCAAACTTTTTAAATGTATATTTTTGCTTGTGAATCTGATACACTACAGGTATCTCTTTGGATCGTCCAGTGGTTACTTCTTGTGGAACCGGTGTTACTGCTTGCATCCTTTCTCTGGTAAAAGATTTTTACAACAACGGAATAAACAAGATAACTTAGTGCATGCTCATCTTTATAATAACAACTGTAATTACATTTATAATTATTAAGAAATTACATGGTCACACCACTGCAGGGTCTTCACCGGCTTGGAAAGACTAACGTGCCGATATATGATGGATCATGGACTGAGTGGGGTGGCCATGCTGACACCCCTGTTGCTGTAAATACTGCTTAAGTTTTGCATAAACTGTGCTTCTCCTGCGTATTCTTGAGAGGTCGAAAGAACACATAGGATGTGTATTTTGTACATGCGTGGGGAAAAGACATGCCGGTTGTACTTTTGATTATTTAAAAATGAAATTAGGTTTTGCTCTTGTTTTTTTTTTTCTTTCTTTTTTTCTTTTTTTTTTTGAATAATTGGCAGAGGCTTTTTTTTTTTTTTCTTATTTTTGAAACAAAGGATCTGCCGATCTTGTCAATAAGAAATTGAATCCTAAAATTCTGATTTTCATCACATTGGTTCATTGAACGAGGACGGGCTATTCTCAGTGGTCAAACTCACGATCAGATCAGGTACGGGAGGTACCACATTCTGGTTAGATTCGGTTCCGGACTGTTCAACTTTGAAGTTTGCACGAAATTTTAAAGCAGATCTCCGATATTCGGAATAGGTTCTAAAAAGACTTTAATTTGTGTAGCTATTTTTGGGCTTTCTATGCTTTTATGGCCTGTAAATACCGCAGGGAAGCCCATGGTTTTGGACCTAAACAGCCGAAACTATTTAAGTTTATTCTGATGGCTCTCGGTGGTTTGGTCAAGGGAGGGAAATAATTTTGTTACTTGTTAGTGGAACTTATTTGTTGGTCATTATAATACAATAAGAGAATATATATCAAGTGAGACTTAATTTATGTATGTCAACATATATATACCTGAATGCCATGGTTTCAAAGTATGTTTACAGATATAATAGGAAGTTACAAAGTTAAGATCAATATTTGTCAATAACGTTCGTACTTAAAAGGTCCAATGGTAGTACATACTTTTCGTATGATATTTGGCAGCAAACCAAATTGTAAATTGAAGAATGCAGAAAAAAAAAAGGAATAGATCTCTATTTCATGGTTTCCATGGTTAGCAAACTGCAAGAAATAGCAATCATATATTTCTATGAATAGCACTATTCTATCACTATATTAATTGAGTAGAACTAGAGTGCTCTTAAGCTCACCAAAGTTGTTGGTGAGCTTAATTTTAAAACTCATAAAATTGATTTCAAATGACGAATCCGAACAGTTGAAATCCGCTTACCTTACGTGTGATGCATCTACATGTGAAATTTTTAAACATTCGAATTAATTTAGTATAAAGTCAAGTGGTTAAAATTAGAAGGTTAATAAATTAATTTTAGTGCATTCATTTTTGAATGTTTTTTGACCGCTTGACTTTATACTAAATTAATTCGAATGTTTAAAAATTTCATATGTAGATACATCACACGTAAGGTAAGCGAATTTCAACTGTTCGGATTCGTCATTTGAAATCAATTTTATGAGTTTTAAAATTAAGCTCACCAATAACTTTGGGGAGCTTAAGAGCACTCTAGTTCTACTCATTATTTTAATTATTATAACTCTTTAAGCAAATTTGGGTATTCACTGGAAGCAAACAGACATAGCATGTTACTAAAAGCTTTTATTAAGGATAAGTTTCACCTAAAGTCATTAAACTATGCACCTTGTGTCCTTGTGTCTTGAATCAATTTGTCAGTTTTGATTTGTGTTTCAAAACCATTTATTATTCGTTTTGTCCTTAATTAGATAAACACGCCTCTCTACTCTCTAGAAATGAAAACATGGGACCCGGTAAATGCATTATTCCACGTGTTTGTTGAATGGTGGGGGCCATGGGGCAATAAAGTCATCTAATCCTTGACAGAATAAAAAAGGTTTAGTTGTGTCACAGAACAAGAGCAGAGGAAACACTGGGAGTCTGGGATCCACTGTTAATTACTATTTAGTGATAAAAGTATCCATTGTAATAGTGACTACAGTACAAACAACAACAACTGAATATGAAGATTCACCATTATAGAAGAATGCCATGTGAAAGAATCAAGTTCTAGTTAATAGGTGCCTGTTGTTTTTTGCTAGCAATGTACCTTTAAAAGTGACTAAAGCCAGCATATATCACTGAACCAACAATATCAAGTTCCTGTTTCATTACTCTGCCACAATGTTATCGATGCATCATGTATTCATGTGTTAAAAGAAAGTGAAGGAAAATTAAAACAATGTAGATATTAATTTTAAAATATTGATATTAGGTAGTAGTAAATATATAGTAAGAGTCTGGCTAGTATAATATCAGTGTTATATGACACTAACTTTAAAAATAATTAAAGAGAGTTCAAACGACTAATTCAAACCGTTCAAACTAATTTATTTTATGAGTGATGTGTTTAGATATAATTTTTTTATATTTTCGAGTTATTTTAGTATCAAATCAAGCAGTAAAAATGTTGAAAAATAAATGTATTAAAATTAACTTAAAAACTCACACATTTGACCGCTTGCCTTGATACTAAATAAATTCATAAAATTATAAATTTTGATCTAAATACACAACTAATGAATTAGATCGATTTGAACGGTTTGGATTTAGCGTTTAAAGTTGATTCGATAGGTTTTGGAGTTAGTGTTATATAAGCTGAAATGACACTGGTATTATACTAGCCAAACTCTAGAAGAATATTAAATAAAAAAATCGAAATGTATTGTGTATAATGATAGTAAATAGAGTAAGTAATCTTTCTTATATATTAATTTTGGATAGATAGGTACTATTCACCTACAGTGAAATCTACAGTACTTCTCTATAGTGAGGCTTACAACTGGATCCCACTATCAGCTTCAACTTTTTATTTGCTCTGTTCTCACTCAGCTTCTCGAAAGTTCGCACACTAACTTTTTACCTGTTCGTTTCTCTGAGTAAAACTAAAGTGTTCTTAAGTTCACCAAAGTGTTCATTGAGCTTAACTCCAAAATCTATTATATCATTTCAAATAACAAATCTAAACCATTAAAATCCATCTACTTCACAAATGATGAATTTACATGCCAAAATTTTAAGTTTCCGAATTATTTTCGTATAAAGTTAAGCAGTCAAAATTAGAAGGTTTATAATTTAATTTTAGTGTATTCATTTTTTTTAACACTTTTTGACCACTTAACTTTATACAATATTAATTTGAAATTCTAAAAACTTTACATATAAATTCATCACTCGTAAAGTAAATCGGTTTCAATGATTTTGATTAATTGTTTGAAGTTCATTTAATAGATTTTAGAGTTAAGCTCATCAAATATCTTGGTGAGCTTAAGAACATCCTAGTTCTACTCCGTTTCTCTTGTTCGTTTCTCCTGCCTTGTAAGAATAAAAATTGATAGGAGTTAAGAAATTTAATGTTTTAATTTTTACTCCACATCTACATTTGCTTTAACTTCATTTCATATTAAAACACTCTTAATGCATTTCCATCTAGTGCACTAAAGCACCTTAAAAGTACTTAAATCACTATTACTCATCAAATTAATGGAATTTGAAAACATGACCTTTATTTTTCTCTCAAGAAGGAAAAGAAAAAAGAGATCTAACATATTTGTGTAGGGAATTACACCGGTAGCTATCATCTTGCCACGGGTTTCGTCTTTTTACGGAAAAATAATGCATATAAAAATACGGATATCAAAATTAAAGTTGATCTGATTTCAAACAAAAAAAGAAAAAAAGGAGGAATTACAATCAATTCTTTAGTTTGCATATGGTTTCGCCTAAAGCATCTGCTGCACGGAATCAAACCTTCATTTAATATCTAGTTTGGCAACAGATGATACGGCTACTTGATGGATCGTGCATACACATCTCATGTGTCATTATGAGCCCGACACATGTCTATCTTTCACTGTAGGCTCCGGGTGTTGCTTGGTTGGACAACTGTTTTTTGTAAAGCTTCTTGCTTGCATCCGATGTCATTATTGCATGGTGCGGTGCGTCCTAACCGTCCGATCAAAATTCGGACCAATTCGGTTCGAGGTGGAATGTACGGTTCCTTTAATATGTGTGTCAAAGCAGATTGGAGGTCCGGTTCTGGTATAAATAGCAAACGGTTTCGATTTGACCAATCAAGAATTGTTCCGGGCTGCAGCTATTATTGACGGTTTGATTTTGATTAGGAGGAAGAGCACGAGATTTTGGAATGCTCAATTTGAATTCTGCATCAAACTTTTTATGGATGGATGATTCAGAATACCAATATGAGTAGTTTGAATTTAAGTATCTATAAAAAATCTAAGATCAAATTGGTAGTTTATGAATTTTGGTGTTACCAATTCGTTTTTCAATTTTCAAAGTCTAAAACGTCGATCCGAACCGTTTAAGTTGTTCTCCATATTATATTGTACTTGGAGACCAAGTTTTACATTTTTTGGAATTTTTTTACTATTTATTAAGCCAATTTGAAAATCGCTAATCCAATGGTGGCTTAACAAAACAGTAAAATCAGAAGCCATCGTTGGATTAACGATTTTCAAAGTAGCTTAATAAATAGTAAAAAAATTCAGAAAAATATAAAATTTGGTCTCCAAGCACATTTTAATATAGATATCAACTTGAACGGTTCGGATTGACGTTTTGAACTTTGAAAATTAAAAAATAAATTAGTAACACAAAAACTCAGGAACTACCAATTTAATCTTAGCCAACCCCTCTCTCTCTCTATATATGAAGATGGGCTATGGTGCATTGCAATGCTCAGGAACTACCAATGCATTGATTATTTTGAGTTAGATTGACCAAATTTGAATAGCAGTATCTTATTTATTTTATACTTAAAAAAAAAAAAGGGATCCAATCCATAAGCTGATGCATGTTATCTAAGGAGGCTCATGCAGCTTGTTTGACGTTGGCAAAAAATCAGATTTATCACATTTGTGGCATCACAAAAAAAAAGCTAATAAAACATTACTCTCTTGTATTACAATATGACCTATTTTACTTTAATAAACCGAAATCAAGGGCTATTTTATATTCATCCTCTTTACAAATTATCATATATATAACAAATTTGGTTTAAGAAACTGCAGTAACTGATATTAAAATCTAATTTGATGTATAAAAAATTAGAAATATTGTCATGTTTTCTTTTGTCATTTTGTAGGCTTTTATCAAATTTGATGCAATTTTAAAAATGATTAATCATCCATCTACTTTTTTTAAAAAGAAATTAATGACTGGTTTGATTAATGTATTTTATTCATGACCAAATTTTTTTCAAATTATATCAAATTTGAATTGCGGTTTATTCAAGTAATAAATTTGACATTTCATTAGCTCTTATTACGTGACAAAGCTGGTGGTTATTAATTAATTTGATACTTTATTGTTTCTTGTTATATTTTTAAGATAAATGTTCGGCTGCTAAAGTGTAGCTACACCAGTAAATTTGCTCTAAACTATAATTATGTTATTATTTCAGTCGCATTCCGATTTATTCATAACTACTCTCCGTATATTGTGTATTTTTTTAAAACAACAACATTGATTAAATATATTCAGATTCATCTCTTTCAGAATACAATATTTGACTACTTAGTAATAGCAAGTACAATGAGTAGAAATATGGTGTTCTTAAGTTGACTAAGTCTTATGGTGAATTCAAATCTAAAACTCATTGAATCGGTTTTAAATAACGAATCTAAACTGTTGAAATCCGCCTACTTTGCGAGTAATGCACCTACATATAAAAAATTATAATTTTGAAATTAATTTTGCATAGAATTAAATAATCAAAACTGTTTAAAAAATGAATGCATTAAAATTAATTTATTAATCTTCTAATTTTAACTTATTGACTTTATACTAAATTCATTTTTTTTTTAATTTTCACACGTAGATACATTACTCTTATAGAAGGAGGAATCAAGTTACAACAAGCATTTTCTACATTTTTAAAGTCCAAATCATCGATCCAAACCGTTAGATGTGATCTCTACAATAAAATGTCATTGGAGACCAAATTTTACATTTTTTAGAATATTTTTACTATTTATTAAGATGGGTACAAAATTAGTCAAATTCAACTCATTAAACTTTGTATCTATCTTAATAGATAGTAAAAAAATTTCAGAAAATATAAAATTTGGTTTCCAATCACATTTTATTGTAGATATCATATCTAACAGTTTGAATCGACGATTTAAACTTTATAAATATAAAAAATAATTATTGTAACTTATTATAACTCAAAAATTGTTGTAACTTAATCCATTCTCACTCCTACGGTTCGGATTACAAATATATTCTCGCCAATGCCCTGCTTCAAAGTCAGACAGCTATTTTCCAGCTGTTTTTAAAAATATTTAACTATATTTTGTTTCTCATAGACTCGTAGTCATAGGCACGCTGAATTAGCTAGCCCAACAGCACAGGCAACAGCAATTAATAGCATATTCCAAGCATCTAGACATGCTATGGATGGATTTTTGTCTCATATCAGGCGCTGTCAACTAGATAAAGAATTTTAAAAGGTTGTTTACAGATAAGTTATGAAAATTTTCATATTGTTCAAATAATTGAGTTGCAATGTGCAAACTTCAATGGTTCAATAAATCATCAATCAATCCACATGGGATTTTGAAGAACAGCACATCACAGTTAAGTTGAACTTGAAGGCTGATTGATTAAGCAAACAAGAAGGAATGTATAAAAATTGATGGGGTCCCACCAACCAATGACAACAAATCATTATCTCCATGTTAGGACTTTCAAAACCACATCTCATGTGTAAATCCGGTGCACCTAATTGTTATTTAATGCTTAGCGCCTCACCGGTATTTGCGTAATTTTAAAATTTTATCCTCATTTTTTTAAAGAATATATATAATAATAAATTGATAGATAAGTATTTGACTATGTGTGAGTCCATGGTACTATGCATATTACGATTTGTTATCGTGTTACGACTCTATATTCGAGTTTTCAAATTCTAATGATCGATCAAAACCATTCATCTTGTTCTCCATATTAATATGTGTTTGGAGACTAAATTTTACATTTTTTGAAACTTTTTTACTATTTTTTTAGATTTATTAAAAATCACAGTTTTTGGATGGTCAAGAATTTTCAAATCAAGTGATTTTCTAAATATCTAAAAAAATAGTAAAAAAATTTCAAAATATATAAAATTTGGTCTCCAAACACATATTAATATGGAGAACAAGATGAACAGTTCGGATCGACCGTTAAAATTTAAAAACTCGAATATAAAACCGTAGCACAGTAACAACCCGTGATATGCATAGTACCATAGACTCACTCTTTAACTATTATCAAATATCAGGGTTTCAGACTTTCAGTATCAAAATTTATGATGACTTCTTTTATACATAATTTATGTTATGATTTCTCATCTCATATACGTAAATTAGTAAATAAACAGATTTTTTTTTTTTTCATCTTGGTGGGATTCTTACGTTGCAAATAATACTAACAGAGGTGCGGGAACAATATATATACATGCGGATATTAATATTATTATTGACGACAGCGTATATCAATTTAACAAATACGAGCATAGGCTTATGTGTTTATTATTATGAACTAATTAAGATATAATTTCATGCATTCTTACCTTGGATATTGTTATGACCTAGATGGTAATGTCGATTTGTATTCTTCTTTAAACGGGAATTGATAAACCAATAGGATTGATTTGATATAAAATGAAAAATTTCAAGGATTTACATATAAAATAAAAGATAATCTGAGGTACGTACATTGACAGTTCGGAGATGGTTATCAGCTTCTTCTTCTTTTTTTGATAAACTGATAGAAGCTATCAGTGAGAACAAAAAGTTCGGAGATGATTATCAGCTTCTTATAAAGTTTAGCCGTACTTTGTTTGTTTGTTTGTTTGTTTTCTCTCTCAGAACAGTCAGTGTCAGACTGGTAGCATTGACTGTGTGGAAAGGATGAACCAGATTTATTTACTTCTCTCCTTTTAATTACGACTACAAATCGATATGATTAAATTACTAATTACCATACATCGATATGCATGCATTTGGCTTGGATGCTCAATGTTTTAGACCAAGCTAGCTGCCAACTCTCTGTCTAGAATTATTTTATTCAGACTCGTTTATTTTGTAGAACGATGTTTCACGTGTGAAATTGATACGAAATACTGAGATAACTACAAAATTTTAGTAAAACTTGGTGTGTTTTTGAGCTCGCTCAAGTCTTTTAGTGAGCTTGACTTTAAAATTTGAGTAAAACAACAGTGTTTTTAAGTTCACCAAGTCTAATTTTAAAATTTATTATATTGATTTTTAATGACAAATTCAAACTGTTGAGACTGATATACTTTATGAGTTATGCGTTTACAAATTTATAAAAGTTTGAATTAATTCAGTATAAAGTTGAGCGGTAAAAAAAGAGGTTAATAAGTTAATTTTAATGCTTTTATTTTTCAATATTTTTTAACTGCTTGATTTATATTAAATTAATTTGAAAAATAATAAATTTTACATTTAAATTTGTTACTCGTGTTCTAGATTAATTTTAACGATTTGAATTTTTTATTTGAAATATTTTTTTTAGTTAAGTTCATCAAATTCTTAGTAAGCTTAAGAACATCCTAGTTCTACAATTTCCATTATCCAGATAATTTATATATGGTGTATACATATAGCTTTACTTTATGAGATTCAAAATATATTGTTCTTCTCACCCTGCTCTCAGAGAGAAAAGGAGAGAAAAAAAAATGAGATTGCTTGACAAGGTTTTTGTAATAATAATATTTTTCGGAGTTTCGATTAATAATATAACACATAAAACTATAAAAAGCTTATATGTTTTTTGTTTATTATATTATTATTTTTAGTTTTTACACTAGAGCGCCTAGAGTTATTTTTAAGTTGACAAACTGATCATAATTACAGAAATATGCAATGATAATTATCAAATATAGACTAAGAATTTGAAATATTTCAATATTTCATCAAAATATACACAAATTAAAGATGTGTGTTGCATGATTCAAACACGATCTGTTGATTTAATGTTTTCATAATATTCTAAAATTTGAAATAATAAAAATAAGAAGAAGAATAATTATTTATAATTATAATAATTATAAGACTTTCTCTGAATTATATAGGATAGCTAGCAATTTTTTAAATAATATAATAAACAACATAAAAGTAATAAATAAAATAAGGGGGGATTTGTATCCTTGCATTAACTCCAAAGAGAATATTTCGAGTTAATAAATCTCAACTATCTGATTTGTTTAAAGATTCGTGTGAATTAGATTTACACTAATATTAAAAGACTCCTTATATTATAAGTAAGAGTCAGATTGACTCCGTTTAAAATTAGACAATTAAAATTTATTTACTCAAAATATTTTCTTTCGGAGAGGGGGGCTCCGTTTGTCTCTTATTCCAATGCGGAAAAAGGTCAAAAATATCAAATTATTATTTTCTTTCGTGATTTATTATATATTTACTTAATCAGTTATACTTTGTTTATTATTTAAAATAAGAAAAGGTATCAATGATATAAATTGAACTAAAATCAATTTACGAAAGTTAAGTATGAAATTCTTTTAAATTAATTTAGATTTACTTTGACAAAATGTAAATATTTAATTAATTTAGATTTACTTTGGCAAAATCTAAATATGTAATTATAATATATTTACTTTAAATTATCTTTTAATAAATGAAGATGAAATTCTATGCAAAGTAAATATAGCAGAGAACCAAAAAATCAACTAAGGATCGAACCGATTATAGTAACGGATTTTAGATATGTAAAATTAATTATTTTAAACTAACAACCAAACAAACGCTTTCGTTATAATATTATGTTCGACAGATATATTATAGCGGCTTGTTGAGCGAGAGGAATCTAAGAACAGCTCCGTCAACCTTTCGCTCCCACCCCACTACTTTTGAAGAATTATGCAATTATTTGTGAAAAGAAAATGTATTATGCCTCCAACGCAATATGCAAAGTATTAGGAAACCAACCTTTTTTTTTTTTCTCTCTTTTCATTTTTTTTCCCATGAGAGAAGGTCCAGAGGAAAACTCTCTTGTTTTGTCCTCACTACTCTTATTTATTTTACATTTTAGATAGTGTAATTTATGATAAGAACCTGATAATTGTATCTCAAACAAAATCTTTGAGTGTGTCTCTCAAGTAGTTTAATAGAAAAAACTTCAAATATTATCTAACTTTTATTTTCAGCGCTAATATCCAAACATTTAAAGTTCTGTTTATAATATTTTACAATGATACTCGCAAGCATTTAAACCTCTATCTGCAAGCATTAAAATTCTAAATATGTATAGTTTTAACTCCTAACTACTTTTGTTTTCAAGCAAAAAACGAAAAGATTAATTTCATCCACTTTTTTTTCTCTATTCATTCTCATTCATTTTCTCGACGATCTATGATAAATTTTACAAATCTAAAAATATGAACATTTTTTACACTATTTTATCTTTCAAATAAGATCCATGAAGAATAACTTTCAAGTTATATTTGTGTCGTATTTTTATTACCACTTTAAATCTCTGTGATTTTCAGTTTTTTTTTCTTTATTTTGCTTCAAAATAATTTAAACCTCATGTACAAGCATATAAATCTCATTAATAACACTTTAAATCTCTAAACTAAAACATATAAATCTCATGTACAAAGAATTTAAATCTCAATAATAACACTTTAAAGCTTATAAATATTAACAATAACACTACAATTACAAAAACATATAAACCTCATGTACAAAGTCTTGAAAATTTTAATGGCTGTAGATTGAGATTTAAAACTTGAAAATTGAAAGTGCTCATGAGTTTTACTTTAAAAAAATAAATGACTTTAAAATTACTCAAAAGTATTTCTTCATATATTTTATTTGAAAGATAAAATTGAATATAAAACATTTGTATTTTTAGATTCGTAAAATTCATCACGAATAGTCGGAAAAATAAATTATAATAATCAGAGGAAAAAAATTAAAAAAAGTGGATGAAAATAATCTTTTATTTTTTGGCTTGAAGACAAAAGTAGTTGAGAGTTAAAACTATCTAGAAATGATTTTAGGTAGAGGTTTATATGCTTGCGAGTAACATTTTAAAATGTTATGAACATAGCTTTAAATGCTTAGATACAAGTATTGAAAATAAAAGTTAGACAATATTAAATTTTTTTTTTATTAAACTAATTGGAGACACGCTCGAATATGATGTCTCAGGATATCAAAATATTTCTCTTTATGATATAGTATTTTGAATTTTTGTTTGTTGTTTGAAGTACGGTCTTTGCAAGCTTACTACGTTTATATATTACAAGCAAAACACTATCTACGTAAAAGATTCATCAAGAAGAAGTATAAAAATAAAATATATAGAAAACTAATAGTAAGAAAGAAATAATAAAAGTAAACTTTTACCTAGTTTTTGCTTTCAAAAATTAAAAATTATATGTTAACGTTTGACATTATTTCAGTAAAGTATAATTAGACAAGAAATTGAAAACTACTACAAGACACGAGTAAAGCAATATTTTTTTATATCACAATAGTTAATACAATTAAACTCTTTTCTTGTGAAGAGAATTGAACTTCAATAAAAAAATTAATAAGAGAGTATTTTTTTTTTTAAATTTTCGCAGAAGCTATGAAATCTTGAGAGGCTTGAACTCTCAAGTTTTAGATAACCACAATCTTAGAAACTTTTTTTTTTCTAGTCAACTATACTACGGCCCTTCTCTTCTAATAGAGACTTAGAGGACATATTTGATGCAAATTAAAATTTAGAAACCAAATTTATTAAAGTTTACAAGTTAAATAATCTATATTTTATATAAAATATTAGAAATTAGTTTTACGCAGATGAAATTTTAGAGACTATCTTGGCGTTCTAAGCTTAAGGTTTTTCTATTACAAGAAGAAAATATATCACAGAAGAATCCACAACGGAATATCAATATTTTTAGGGAGTCAATCAGAAATAAGTACATTTTTGTTATTTAAATTACTGTTTTATATACCCGCAAAACCCTTCGTCTCTCGTCGTCTCTCCACCCCCTGCCACTCTCTCTCACTCTTCGCCATGACCGCAGAAGTACAATCCAACGGCTCGCAAGCCACCGACCCGGTCTCAGTCGCACCATCTGAGCTAGTTAAGTCGGTGGCCACAGAAACAGAACCCGACTCCGCCACCGCCACGCATAAACCAAAAGAAGAAGAAGAAGAGAAAACAAAAGAATCGACCACATTGGGCTCCATCATGGAGAAGAACTCGTCTTTTAGAGAAGAGAGCAACTTTCTCAGTGATTTGACGGAGCCCGAGAAGAAAGCTCTGTTCGAGTTGAGGTCACTTGTAGAAACGAAATTGTTAAAGCCGGATGAAGGAGAGGAAGGAGAAATGAAAGAGATGAGTTTGTGGAGAGTGCCATTGCTCCCGAGTAAATGTCCTGAGAGTAACAATGTTGTTCTTCTCAAATTTCTCCGTGCGCGAGAATTCAAGGTATTGAATGGTTCAAATTTTTTGTTAATATGCCGTGCTTAATATATGGTGTGTTAATGCCCGATACTTAATTTATTTCAAAAATACGATCTCTATTTTTGGGAAGATGTTCTTCATCCGAGTTTTTTTGTGTGTGTGGTTGTGAAATATTGCCAAAAACCCCCAGATAAAAACTGCCAAAAGGAGACATTCAATTGCAAATTATGTTCATAGTTTCTCCACAAAAAGAAGGATAAAAGCGGAACTATGTTCACAGTAAATTGTGTATCAACATAAACAAATCTAATATGTATCACATCACTAACAACATTTGGACCAAAATCCTTTTCCCAGTTCTTGAAAATTTTGAGCACATTTCAATTGAACAGGTTAAAGATGCATACAAGATGCTTGAGAAAGCACTTGAATGGAGGAAGGAATCCAAAATTGACTCAATTCTAGAAGAGTCTTCCTTGGGTGAAGACCTCGGTACCACATTTTACATGAATGGTACTGACCGAGAAGGTAGGCTGGTATGCTACAACTTACTTGGTGCATTTAGAGACGAAGAGACGTACCAAAGGGCATTTGGGTCAGAGGAAAAGAAGCGGGATTTTCTTAGATGGAGGGTTCAATTAATGGAAAAGGGGATTGAGAAGTTAGAGTTTGGGCCTGGTAAACCCTCTTCGTTTGTGCAAGTAATTGATTTGAAAGATGCACCAGGTCTGTCCAAGAAAGAAATCAGAGTTGCCATGAAAGAGGTTGTGGAGTTGCTCCAGGATAATTATCCCGAATTTGTTGCAAAAAATGTGAGTAAATTTTACCAAAAGAAACTTTTATGCAGCAATATGAAAACTAAAAAAGATATGTTACAAGGTATGCAAGAAACTACATGTGCACCTGGCAAATATAGAATTTATCATGCATAGCCCTTTGAAAAAATAATAAACCATCCTTTCCCCTTGGTCATTTGTTTTTTGAAAGATTCCAAAACCTTTTGTTTCTTTTAGTATATATCATGTTCTAATTATACAAGTAAGAAATGTGAGTGATATTGGGTACTTCGATAGTTCAACCAAACTTAGAAGTGGTATGGCAATATTTGCATGTTGGTAGTATGCAGTATGCATACCATTCCTTATATACCAAGATTTGAGCATCAAGTAGTGCTTTTTGGCATCTTAAACTTTATTTAATCTGACAAATAATTTAATTAAGTCGTTTTATTTAAGTAATTCAGATTTTTATAAATGCACCATTTTGGTACTATGCATTTGGCGCTCTCGTTTCACCATTTCTGACCCAAAGAACAAGAAGCAAATTTGTATTTGCACGCCCTTCCAGAGTTACTGAAACACTTCTCAAGTAAGTTTTCTCCTCCTATTATTTTTTTCAAATTTATTGTATAAGGATTTTATGGGGAAATAGTAATACTCTTGAAAAGAAGCCATTTTTCATTGGAACACTAACAAGGGGTTAAAAAAACACCGTGCGTAGAGTGGAAGTTCAAAAAACAAGAAATTAAAAAGCCTGACAAAGTACCCCAACCAAGGAGGCTCGACAATAAAGATAAAAATTTCCTAACCTTGCATTCTTCTATTTCTTGTGGGTGATGCAAGATATTTGTTGTTCTGAACAAATATGGGCTATAGTTTGATTTGTAGATATTTAGATGAAACTTATTTTGCAGTAATATCATGTGTTGTTTTCTTCCCCCAAAAATGCAGATACATTCCAGTTGAAAACATTCCTGTTTCATTTGGAGGATTAAAAAGAGAAGATGATAGTGAAATTTATGGGGATGGCAGTGGGGTCTTGGAGCAAGTACTGAAAGCAAATTCTGTCGAAAGTATAGAAATTCCTTTGCCACAGGTATGCTTTCATTTTGAAGCTGAAGTTATAAATATATTCTCTCAAAGAAAAGAGCGCTTAAAGAGCATCAACAGAGCATTATTTGTTTAGCAATTGACCAAAATGGTACAAAAACCAAAGCTGTTGCCTGTACGTTATATCAGAACCAAAAATATACCTGAAAGTCTACATTTCATATCACTTTTGCATCTTTGGAAAAGTTCAATTAAAGCCACTTTCAATTGTGCAAAATGCTCCTCCAGTTTTCAATTTTGTACTGTTCCAATAGCACATTTTCATGAAGCTGACAACAATAGAAACTGTTTAGTTTGATATTCTAATCAAAATATATTTAGGTTGGAACTACACTTGTATGGGACTTGACTGTTCTTGGTTGGGAAGTGCACTACAAGGAAGAATTTGTACCTTCTGATGAAGGTTCTTACTCAATTTTAATCCAAAAGGAGCGTAAGTTGACTTACGAGGAAAAAACGGTGTGCAACTCATTCAAAAACAATGAGCCTGGCAAGGTTGTTCTTACTATTAATAACTTCACCTACAAGAAAAAGAAGGCCTTGTATAGGTACAAGATTAAGCACGGTTAAGAATAGTTTATCTTGGATCTTTGGTTAGTGGGTTGTTTTGGCTTGATATATTGCCTTCCTTTTTTGAGAATTTTTGTAATTTTGTTGTATATGTCATCTTTACATTTTCAGCTGCTGTTTCCTGTGAGAATTATCTGATGTTTTTTTTTTTTGTTTAAAGTTAAAAAGCTCTTTTGCTGTACTCGTTTGCAATATGCAGTATTGCTATAATTGATAGTTATAAATGATTGATACTTGGTACCACTTGATAAATCATATTCTCTCTATTTTAACTTGTGTTTGGTGTTTGTTTTTCTGGTCTCTGTTCAATTTTTATTGTCAGCAATGTGCCATTTACAGTTTGCGACTTGTGGCTGGATGAGTGTTTATATAAAATATTTTCTGACTTCATTATGTCAGAATTCTCTTTATCAGCTTGGCAACTAAACTAAGTATCCATTTTTTTTCCCTTTCATGTAACACTTTGCGTGCTAATTGAAGATAACTTGCCGGAAAGCTCACTATCTTGAATTAGTATGCAATGCTGTTCACAAGCACAAGTGCACAACCCTCATAAATACTAGGACTTCGTGCAGAGGCTGTTGCCTGTTTGGTATTGTTAGGTTGTCTTCGACGAGGCATGCCTCAGGAGTCAAGATAAAGGGGTAATGCAAGGCGTATGTAAATAAATAATGTAGTTTTTTTTCCTCTTAATACCTCTATATTTTTCTTCTTTTTACACTGTACATTCCCACCATGTAAATATTTTCATAGTTAACACATCCGCAACACATGATTTAAGTTATTCGATGTGCTAATGTTCAACTGGTCCTCAAGATTTTAGGGTTGAAGAAAATTTTTGACCCTTTATACACTTTCATAAGTACTTCAACACTATATGTCTATTAAGTCATTTTTGCATTTTTAAAGTTCAAATAATTGATCTGAACCGCTCAATATGATATCCATATCAAAACGTGCTTGGAGACCAAATTTTATATTTTTTTTTGAATTTTTTTTTTACTATTTTTTAAGATAGATATAAATTCATTGATTCAGAAAATTTTGAACCATAAAAAATAATTATTTTCTACCTACCTTAAAATATAGTAAATAGATTAAAAAAAATATAAAATTTGGTCTCCAAGTACGTTTTAATATGAATATCATGTTGAATAGTTTGAATCGACTATTTAGACTTTTAAAATACAAAAATGACTTATAAGTAAATGATGTTGAAGTACTTATGGTAGCGATTAGTTGATTTGATTTTTTTATTGATATGTCGATAGATCATACCTATTTATAGAAAAATTTGAATCCTTATATACAAAATTTTGGCTCTAATTTTTTATTTATTTTTAATATTTCTTTATATATATATATATATATAGAGAGAGAGAGAGAGAGAGAGGCTAATACACTTTCGGCAGCACTTCGGTCGAAGTGCTGCCACCCCATTTTCGATTTTTTAAAATCCAAATGGTCGATCCGAACCGTTCATCTTGTTCTCTATATTAATATCTGCTTGGAGACCAAATTTTACATTTTTTGGAATTTTTTTGCTATTTATTAAGCTACTTTGAAAATCGCTGATTCAACTGTGAACCCCTGATTTTACTGTTTGGCAAGCCACCGTTGGATCAGCGATTTTCAAAGTGGCTTAATAAATAGCAAAAAAATTTCAAAAAATGTAAAATTTGGTCTCCAAGCAGATATTAATATGGAGAACAAGATGAACGGTTCGGATCGACCATTTGAATTTTGAAAAATTAAAAATGGGGTGGCAGCACTTCGGCCGAAGTGCTGCCGAAAGCGTATTAACCTGTCTCTATATATATATATATACAAATACATTTTTTTGAGGTCCCTTGGATCTCGGGCCCCAAAGCGGTCGCCCAGCACTCGGGCCGACCATGCTAATGTTCATACTACCAAATGGTATATTCACGAGTAAAGATAATACTATACCAACAAAATGAAATATGAACATCTACTCAGCAATTAATAGTAGCGAACTGCATACTAGCATGACAAAATGACAAGTCCAGTGGATGAAGCCTCTGCTAATCTAATCCAACCAGTCCGATATTATCATATATCATCAGATTTAAAATTCCTAGGCGTTCAAGTAGAACCAAACCAGACCATGTGGTGAAAATCAATGATCCAGAAACTGAAACCCCACTAATACAAGCACCAGTGCACCACCATAGATAAACTTTTTAAAGAATGAAAAATGCGAAAAACATGGGCCATGAAACCAGCATTTTCAAAAGAGTAAAAGACACTATGATTGCATGCGGTGCGGCTGCGACCAAAAGGAAAAGAAATCTAAATGTGCATGCCTGCTCTAAAAGGGAGCCTGTTAAAACTAATGAACTTTTCTAAGCCGATCAATCATGAATCATGAAAGCATTTTAGACATAATAATTGAACTTCATTTCGATCCTCATTTCCTTATTCGGCCAGTGGGCCTAGATTACTTCAACATAGGCTTTATTTTCTCAGAGTTTCTCTCAATTATGTATTCCTTTATTGGGTCCATGGATCATGGGCCATTTGTTATTATTTTTTGTCTTTTGATTAAAGAGTTCGGTACACTTCAATATTTTTTAATATGTGAATGGACTTCTGTCATTAAGTCTTCCAATTAAAAATAAAAATAAATAAGAACAGAAATCGGAAGAATAAGTTGGAAACACGCAATCCATATTCGAACCAGTCATTAAAAGCACCTTAGCTTAGCTTATGCTGAGAAGGATTAGCTGAAAGAAACATCTATCATTTGCTAAATAAAACACACTAACTAATGTCAATAAAGATCTATCAGAAATTACATCAATCAAACTTTCCATCTTGATTGTAAAACAAAGCTGGGATTATGTGGTGGAGAAAAAAACTTAAAGATCACACGTCTCTGCCAGTGTTGTTAAAAACATCCATTTAGACCGATTAATCGGCTGATTAGTCATTTTTTCTAGACTAATCGGTCAATTATTTCCGATTATAGCTAATTATTATTGATTATTCTCGATTAATCGCTTAATGATACTTTGTCTGTCTGATGAACGCATACCGTTATTTACAACACTAGTCTATGCCTTTCTTGCTATAGTGAGCACAGATCTAATAATCCACTAATATATATATTTGAATTTATTATAAAATATGAGTCAAGACCTAAAATTAATATATGATTGTGATTGTTAATTTATAATAATTATTGGGAAAAAAATAATATTATTTAAACATTTCTTTTCCTGTAATTTCTTCTGGATTTATTCATTACAATATTTATATACATATTTTTTTAATTTGACAACAGCTGATCTTAATTAAATTTTTTGTTATGAACTCTCGAGACTTGTCCATAACATTAACTATGATTAGAAGGTCTTGCCTTACTATCCTGCTGACGAATTACGAGAGCCGCTATGTACATCCCTTCTTGATTTAATTAATGGATTTTAACTTTAAATTATATTATATAAAAAAACAACAACTAAATACATGTCACTGAAGACCATTTCAAAACTTTGATCTCCGTTTTATGCATGCTAATAGAAATTAAGCCGATCAAGTTCCAAGTAAATTTAATTATTGTATTTTTTTCTTTTTCTACTCTTTTATATCAATTTGTTCAAGCACACTCAGGGAAATTGGCAAGTGGACCATGGCGGCCTAGTGAAGTAGTGATTAGGCCGAATCGATCTACATGTCAAGATAAGATATATAGCATTCTATATTCAAATATTATAAAAAAAACAACCTAAAGCAACCTATGAGACATTATTTATACATGACCCAGCAACATTACCTTCAAGCACCAAAGCACAAACCAATAATGGCCTATTCAGCACTCCTTCCTCTTCTCATCTCCTCATGCCTCCTCTTTGCGCTAGCCAATGCCGCCACTTTCACCGTCATCAACAAATGCTCCTTTACCATCTGGGCAGCTGCTTCACCAGGCGGCGGTAGGATGCTAAACTCTGGCGAAACATGGACTCTAAATGTGGCACCCGGCACAGCCGGTGGCCGAATATGGGGCCGCACAGGCTGCTCATTTGACTCTCAGGGCAACGGCAAATGCCAAACAGGTGACTGCGGCAAGCTAGCTTGCACTGGCTATGGGGTCCCACCAAATACACTCGCGGAGTTCGCACTCAACCAATGGAACAATTTAGACTTCTATGATATCTCATTGATAGATGGTTTTAACATACCGATGAACTTTGTCCCTGCCTCGGGATGTAGCAGTGTTGGTGCACACTGCTCAGCTGATGTGAATTCAAAATGCCCGAATGAGTTGAAGACCACCGGGGGGTACTGCTTGAACGCATGCCAGGTTTTCAAGACAAACGAGTATTGTTGCAACACGGGCAGTTGCGGGCCCACTAAGTACTCGCAGTTCTTCAAGAACCTCTGTCCCCAGGCTTATAGCTATCCAAAGGATGATCCAACAAGCACGTTCACTTGTCCAGGCGGAACCAATTACCAAGTCGTGTTTTGCCCGGTGAAGCTACAACAAGTAGCCGGCTCGAACGATGATAATATGTCTAGCTAATTAATTAAGTTGTTTTGTTGCATTAATAAGATTTTATATGTTGATGTAATCATGTAACCATGTCTAAAGAAGTCTTATGCAGTGCACTTGTGTGAGATATGAGTGCTATCTAAAAGCAGGATTTATTGAATGAGACTTCGTCCTTTTGGGGGGCTTTGAAATCATTGCACGACTGGATGCAAATTAAGTTTCTTTGTTTTGTTTTTCCCATTGTTTTTCTCAACCTGTGGGCAGATTAGACACATACTATGGAAACAAATCTGCTGCGATTCATATAGTTTCTGATGATGTCACATATGAAACCAAATTGCTACGTACCTCAATATTTTTTGTATTAATATATAGATTGAAACTTATACATCTGTTCAAGGAAACTCGACCCTGGACGTCTGATAAAAAAGTTAACGATCCTTTTATAAAATGTCTATACCTTTTGATTAAAATCACAGAACAAATTATTTCACACATTCAAATTTTTTCTCGCTCTCCCTCCCACCCATTTGCTCCCATTAAAATATAAAGAACTGCCATTGCGTAAAAGCAATGCAGATTTCACTAATGACAGATCATATTGGGCTAATAAATTTTCATGTTGAGGACCAGGGTAGGGAGTCAGATTCATCCAATATAGGATTTTATTATTTAAAGGTTCTATAATTTATTTTCAAGTTCTATTAGGAAAGAGAAATCTAGTTAAGGTGTTTTTTTCCTTCTCAAATTTCGGTGTTTTCCTTTTATTTTTCCCTTTTTCGGTCTAGAAGTCGAACAGTTTTATTTATTTATTTTCATTTCAGAACAGTACTATAATTAATTAATTAGTGAATGGCTGCTCTAAGGCATTAATTCAATATTCTCCCGTGCGGAACTCCGCCATCTCTCGCGCATCTGAACAACTTCGCCCCACCTGCTCCCTCTCTGTGTCACTATCTCTCGACGCGTCATCTGCTTCTCCTATTACTTCTCGTAGGAAGGGAGAATATGTACTAGTCAAAGAAGAACCGCGTTTGTTTATAGGGAAGAAGGGGTGTCCGATGGGCACTGGACTTACTTTTGGGTTCAATGCATGGATTAAGAACCGTCTGATATACTTTAAAATCTATACGCACAAAAATTGATATGAGAGCGTACATTAAAGCAAAACACATAGATCTTAAAGCAGATCTAACGATCTTGAAGCGCATCAAAGAATCTAAAGTAGATCTGATCTTCATTGACTAGAGCTACTTTGCAATCCTCTGAATTAAATATGAATTCATATCCAGTGCAATACCTGACTGAATACAACTGATTTAATTGGATACAAATTTTAAAACAAACCTCTATATCTAAAATATTCTAAATAACTAAATTTCAATCGATAGGATTGCAGGAGACCTAACTGTATTGAGTCAGGTACCTCAGAGGATACGGACTCCTTCCAATGTATGGGTTTCTTTTTGTTTGGTAGCTTATTCTCAAGAGCAGATTTTAGTGTAATCTAAAAGTAACTAAGCCATCTCCATAATTCTAATTATTTTAACTATGTATATTATAATTTAATTGAATTTGTTTTTATATAGTTGTCTTTCTTATAAAACTTATAAAAAATAAAATGTTATTTGTTATTTAATAGTTAAAGTTGTTCATTAGATTATGAAATAACTCAAATTCAAAATTCATCTCATATTATATCTTTTTACATTTTAAGTGTTTGACTTGGGGGCTTAGAGCGCCACGATTTCGTTTGACTGTTGACTGATTGACTAAATCACAACAAACAAGCAGGCTTGATTTGACGGGAGGTTTGGTGATCTAATTTGGAAATATTTACCAATTTAAAATTATGTACTTAGACTAAAAAGGATTAGATTTTTTTTTTAAAAGGTTAAAAGGGATTAGGATTACGTCGCTCCAATGATTATTATATATATAGTACCACTGGATTTCTGGATCTATCTCATCAGACAGTTCTCAAGGAAATAAGGTATCTGCTAGAATAAAAGGTCTAATTTCATATTTTTATTTTAAGAATTAATAGGAACTGAAGTTCGCTTTGCTTAAAAAGAACCACCTTTTTGATAAAGATTAAAAGAGACATTAAACTCGTTGATTTGGCAAAGGTAGATCTAAATTCGTCCTGCTCATATTATTTTATTCCATGCAGTGTGTATATATATATATGCCAGTGAAATCTGAACAAAAAATTAGCTCCATAAGGTTTTAATGCTAATTCAATTGGCTCAATATATATATATAATCACACAGCACGTACAAACTTTCGTTGGAATTGCATTATAATTAATTTACGAGAAATTAACGCTAGGGAGTCTCATAAAACAAAAGACCATGTCTCATGTAATGCGTCATGTATATGATAAATAAACCTCACATTAAAATTCTCGTAAAATTTTTATTCAAAAGACTTATATCTAAGGTATGATTACATCAACTGATCAACCTTATTCTTGCAATATATATAAAAATGGATGCATGTATCCATCCTTGCAACCTGCTATAATTTCCAGCTTCTAGGGGCAAAACACAACATTGTAATTGGTTCCGGCGGGACAAGTGAACGTGCTTGTCTGATCGTCTTTCGGGTAGCTATAAGCCTGGGGGCACAAGTTCTTGAAGTACTTTGATAACGTAGTGGCCCCACAGGTGCTGTTAGGATCGGTGCAACAATACTCATCTGTCTTGTAAACCTGGCATGGGTTCAAGCACCCGCCAGTTGTCTTTAACTCGCTTGGGCAATTTGCATTCACATCAGCTGTGCAGTGCACAGCGTCAGTGGTACATCCCGAGGCAGGAACAAAGTTCATCGGTATGTTAAAACCATCAACCAACGAGATATCATAGAAGTCCTGGTTGGCATATTGGTTGAGACCAAATTCGGCGAGTGTGTTAGGTGGTGACCCATAACCAGTGCAAGCGAGCTTGCCACAGTCACCAGTATCGCATTTTCCATTGCCATTTGAGTCAAAAGAGCAGCCGGTGCGTCCCCAGATGCGACCACCGGTTGTACCAGCTGCCACATCTACAGTCCATGTATCACCAGAATTTAGCTGTTTACCGCCACCTGGCGTGGCAGCTGCCCAGACGGTGTAGGAGCATTTGTTGGTGACAGTAAAGGTGGCAGCATTGGCAAGAGCGAGGAGGAGGGAGGAGAAGAGGAGAAGGGGAAGGAGAGCTGAAGAGGCCATTTTTGGTTTGTGCTCTGTTTGAGTGTAGATTGGTGCTTGTAAGAGATCCTTTTGGGGTGCACGTGCATTTATAGTTGCATGGTGGCGTGCCTGCCTAAGCATTCTGTTACATAAATTTTTATGTTATTTTGACTGGTAGATTTGGTGTAGTCCTTGATAAACTTGTTAGGGTTGGCTTCGTTTATTTCCAGTTATATTCCTCAATTACTTCGAAACTAAGAAAAGATTAGGTCAGATTTTTTTTATTTAAACAATGAATAATTTTTCTAATTCATGTCAAAAGAAAAAAAGAAAAAGAAAAATGAGAAACCAAACTTAGGTGAAATTTAAAGAATAAAGATTGATATACCAACCTTTTTTTCGTCAAAAATACGAGAAACCAAACTTAGGGTGGAATTTAAAAATAAATCTAAGTGATAATTAGTTTGTATAAAAAATGATTACAAATTCTGGCCCTTGTAAAATTTTAATATTTGTCCACTAATTTTGTACTAATTTAATTTATTATTTTATATTTCTTAAATTAAAATAATTATCCAACTTTGACTATTTACTGACTAATTATCACATTCCACAACTAATCTGCCGTGATTCATGTGGGTGTCGCCTTCTTTGAATAGAGATCCACATGCAAGGACGAAATTTCTCTCCCGATATTTATTAGCGGTTTCTATAAACAAAAACAAAACAAATATGCGTAGTTGATATACATTAGTCATGCATGCGGTACATTAGTGGACCAATATCTCAGTGTTTGCTAGGGGGTGCTAACCCCTTATACATTAGTGTAAGTTAGGGGTGTTAAGCTACCTCTATCATTTCAAAATTATATTACTAAGTATATAGAAGTACGATTGAATTTTACTTTTTATACACAATAGCCCCTCCTATACAATATCACAAATTTATAAGGTCTTGAATGATAATTTTTTGAAAAGCAAACTTCTGACAGCCTTTTCCATTTCCATATCATTTCTATTATAAAAAAAAGAAACTTTTTATTTTGAAAATATGACAAACGTATATAAGAAAATAAATAAAAAAGGAAGTGTCCAATGAAGAAAGAAAATCTTCAAATTCCAGCGGACTAATATCTCCAGTTCATTCAAACAAAAGCAATAAATTAATCTATCTTTAGAAATCAATAAGAGTTAAATTAACAGAAAACAGACAGTGAAACAATATCTCCGATTCATTCAAATAAAAACAACAAATTAATCTATCTTAAGAAAATAATAAGAGTTCAATTAACATAAAACAAATAGTGAAAGATGTCAAACCTTTTTCTTTTGAATTAAAGAAAGGAAAACTTTTTGCCTTTACACTTCTATTGTATATATTTATGAAATCAAATAGTGAAAGAGTTTATTATTTTGTGTTATATAAATTTTATTTTCAATTAATAATTTTTTAATATAATGTTTAGCCCCTCCTATAGTCAAATTCTGGTTCCGTCCCTTATGGTTGTAAAGTTTTTCAGAGTATTTTCTTTTTTCATTTTGTTAATTTATAACAAGATACGAATTCATAATTCAAGCTACCATTCCAAAATGGAAACACAAAATCTACCTGCAGAGAAGCTGTATGTAAGAAAGAAAATTTAGAATTGATCCATAAATAATTAGGGTAATTATAATATTCCCGTCCAACAATCCCCTATCTATCTCCCGATCAATCTAACCAGTTCAACTAAAATCATTAATGACTTAAACTGTCGTTGTCGGTCTCACTTTCCCGATCCCCCGCCTCCCTCTTTCTTTTCCTCCAAACCTCCTCCCTCTCGTTTTCTTCTCTTCCGGCTAGATCGCCTCATCTCTGCTCGGTCTCTCTCTGGACGGCGACGCGATACGGCTCCATCGTTTCTGCACTCAGACTCTCTCCACTCGACCTCCGCCCCTTTCACGAATTGGTTGTTGTTTTCGGGAAAAGGCGCAGTCAACTCCGTTTCTACCGCTGCCACCTCAGACTTCGGATTGCCAGGATGTCTCCGCCTGGTGCCTCCGTCGACGGTCTCCATCCCCAACCACGCCAAGCCCTGCTCCAAATCCGCCTCCATCACAGATGAAGATCTTGACGATTGATCCAGATCTAGACATCTCCAGGTACTCTGTGACATTCTTATGTTCATTCCCTTTTTTCCAGTAGATCTATTGCTTTATGTTGATTTATTTGGATTTTATCATTTTTGCTTCAATTGCTTCACGTATACCAAGTGTTTGTTAAAATGCCTCAACGAGTTATCAAGTATGCAGTGATCCATATTTCTCTCAACAATTTCTCTGTTCATAGAAATATGTATAGATTGACAATACAATTCACAATTCTTTTCTAGAACTCAGGTAGATACATTCAGTGGTGAGGTTTTCATGGGAAACCATGTATGTTGGAAGACAATGCTGAGGTGGACAAAAAATGGATGCTATCCAAGTTCGACACTCTTGTCACTGCCTTCCTTTCGCGACATGTTTTCAATTCACATGATGCGAAAAGTAATGATGACAATGCTCCTCGGTTTCGTATATGGTGGTTTACCGTAACTGTTGAGGTGTATCATATATGTCAGTAAAATATTATGCAAATTCATAGTCCCATTAGTGCTTCTTTATTCAAATAGCAAGCACTCAAATGCATAAGGTTTCTTTATTTTTAAGTACTAGAAGAAGAAGAATTACCAAAGAAAATTGGTCATCGCCAGATAACTTATTACTTACCATGAATTAAGGATGTATGATTTTGAATGTACATGTACAGTAAAAACTCGTGGTTTTCTCTTTTATCCATTGTTTTCTTTTATTATAAACACAAATATAGAAGAGGTGCTGATGCATTTAACTTGGAGCTTAATTAATTGGAGAATTGAATGAAGTCAGAGGTGCTGATGCATTTAACTTGGTGAGTGGATCTCTCTCAATATCTGAAATTTTGCATGAGAATTTAAATTGTATTTCTGTTCTAGCTACCTTTATTTTTCTATTAAAAAAATTAATAGAATTTGTTAAATACAAACCTTGATGCATGAACTGTTTACATTTGTTTGACGAGATATGAATACTTGTAATACTTGAAATTAATACTATCAAACATCATCCGGTGTCATATGGAAAAAAAAAATATAATTTGTTAGATACAAACACTTGATGCATGGAGTATTCACCTTTCGTGTCTATATTCCTCTTGCTCATGCAGTAGCGAGTTATTTGAAAAAAACAAATATTCATTAATGGTGAATTAGATCAATGCTTGATTGTGATTGGGTTTCATTTCTAGCCTACCCCAACTCGTTTGAGACTAAAGGCTTGGTTGTTGGTGAATTAGATCAATGCGTACTAAGTACTAAGAAATGACAGAAAAAATAAATTTTGAAAAAATAGATGTGTATGGGTGAATACTTGATGTCTTAGGTATGAATACTAAAACGTATATGAATGAATACTTGATATCTTAGGTTTGAATATTTCAACGTATATGGATGAATACTTTATATCTTATATGTGGATACTTCAATGTATATGTATGAATACTTTAATGAAGTATGTTTTGTTTCTTTTAAATATTATTTTTGTTTGTAACATTTCAATTACATAATCTATAAAATTTGGTATATTATTTTTGTTTCGACAATGAAACATATGATAACTATTTTTTATTTTCAAAAAATAAAATTGAACTAGAAAGCAATAAAGCAATGTTCATAACTATTTGGCTACTCGTAATACTCGTAATACATGAACTATTTGTTTCGACAAGGTATGCACATATGCTTGTAATACTCGTAATACATGAATTATTTACACTTGCAAGACGGGGATGAATACTTTCTCGATGAGGTATGAATACTTGAGTGACAAGAGATGAATACTTTTGCAACGGACAACTCGAAAGTATGTCATCATCGATCTCATTGGAAAGATAAAATTGTGTAGAAGACGTTCGTGGTTTTCGATTTTCAAAATTCTTCACAGATCGTCAGAAATATTGGTTAGATTGAACGGACAAAAAAAATCCACCTCTAAAAACGTGTAAAATATGAATGAGTGATGTGTCAACTTTTTATATTTGCACTTGCACAACGAGAATGAATACCTTCTCGATAAGGGATGAATACTTGTGCAACGGACAACTCGAAAGTATGTCATTATGGATCTCATTTGAAAGATAAGATTATATAGAAAACATTCGTGGTTTTAGATTTGCAAAATTTCTCACCGATCGTCAGAAATATTGATTAGATTGAACAAAGAAAAAAAATCCACCTCTAAAAACGTATAAAAGATGGATGAGTGATGTGTCAAGTTTTTATATTTGCACTTGCACGACGAGAATGAATATTTTCTCGATGTGGATGAATACTTGTGCAACGAACAACTCGAAAGTATGTCATCATGGATCTCATTTGAAAGATAAAATTATGTAAAAAATATTCGTGGTTTTAGATTTACAAAATCCTTACCGATCGTCAGAAATATTGATTAGATTGAACGGGGAAAAAAAACCACCTTTAAAAACGTGTCCAGTTTTTTTTTTTAAAATACTTGATATATTAGGTATGAATACTTGATGTGTTATATATGAATACTTGATGCATTATAGATGAATACTTGCGCGCGCCAGTTTTAAAATCTTTCAAATATTAGATGGTCCCCAAATGGTAAGTGGTCCCCCTAGGTAGTTAGTAGTTATCCAGGTAGTTAATGAATGAGAGATAAATGGGAGATTGTTACGGGGGATAGCTAGGTTCTCCCAAATAATTATTGATATTTTTATTAAAGAAAGAAAATTTATATTAGTATATTTGTATAAGAAAAATATACAAGTACGTACGATTTCTGGGAACTGCCATTGAATGAAATCCTTTTTAATCTCTTTATGTGAAAGACATTTTCATATTAAATATAGTTACTAGCTTATATTATTATTTTCTGATATAAGCTAGGACCAAGGTTCAACAAATACAAATAACTTAATAAAATATAATAACAAATATTGACACAATTCAAGTAAAAAACGATTAATTTAATGACACAGTTATTTGTATTTTAATGGTAGTAAATTAGAGGAAGACGTGGAAGAAGAAATTTAAGTCCACTTGAGTATTTGTTTATAAATCCGAAGAAAAAAATATTTAGTTCTATGTTCTTAAAAAATAGGACATTATAAAAACTTTTCATATCCAAAAGGCCTACATTTTAGGAACCGAATCTTTTGTCTCTCTAGAGACAGGAATTTTCCTGCCTCCAGATTCACTGTGTGTGAGTCCGAGGTGGATCTTCAATTTAAAAATTAAAAGTGATCGGTCCCCTTTAACAGTGACCGGCCTCACACGCAGTCACTGAGAGAGCAAGAAATTCTTTGCAGCCAGGAGGCAGTGAATTCGGAGTCAACATTTTATTCCTGCATTTCTTAAACCGGTACTTTCTAATTCTAGAGAACATGTCTAAATGACTAAAATGCGCCTGGTTTAAATGCAGATTATACCAATGAGCCTGATCATATTGGGCTAATTCACTTTCATGTTGTGGGCCATGGGAGTCAGTTTCATTCAATCTAGGCTTTAAGGCTCTATTATTTATTTTCAAATATTGTTCCGAAAGGGAAATCCAGTTAGGTCCATGGGCTGTATTGTTGCCGTTCCCTTATCAAATTTCAGTGTTTGTTACTTGAGTGAGGTTATGCTACTTTGTAAATTACGGATCGTTTCGTGTATTTAATTTATATCTCTCTTTAAAATTTAAATAGTCGATTCGCTCAATATTATTATCATATAAAAATAAATATGGAGACCAAATTTTATGTATTTTTTGAAACTTTTTTGCTATTAAATTTTTTTTGGTAGGTAGAAAATCACTACTTTCGGATGGTCCAGAATTTTTAAATCTAGTGATTTTCTAATCGTCTAAAAAGTTTAAAAAAATATAAAATTTAGTCTCTAAATATATTTTCATATGATAATAATATTGAGCTGTTCGAATCGACTATTTAAATTTTGAAAATAGATATATGAATCCAATATAACAAACTATCCTTGCATTGCAAAGTACCATATCCTCACTCTTGCTGCTGCTTATTTTCGTCACTGAATCAAACAAACTTCCTTTTTTTTGTATTTTTTTTTTCTTTTTTATTAGTGAATGGACTTGAATGCATTCGATAGTTTACCAATTAATTAAGAAAATTGTTATGATATAAACGGGCTCCACATGAACTTCTTGCTTACTAATTTTGCTCAACACAAATGTTCATCAAAATGCATTTACATACCTCTTATGACATTAATTCAGGTTAAGTGAATTTCTTGTGCTCTGTTAAGTGAATTGATACTAAGCACTAATTCAGGTTAATATATATACATATCAATTCCCAGAAAAATTAATGTGCATTGACACGTTAGATTGAGTTTGCACAAACTCTTTTGCTGCTCAATTATATATTTTTAATTATATTAACCATGTGTTAATCAATTCCTGTACTGTTCAATTCTGATTGGGTATACAATGGATCAAACCAGTATTATATAGTTCAGTACATATAGATAATGCTACTTGAATTTTTATTGAAAGACAAGGGTAAAATTGGAAAAGAAATCCTAACTGTAGAAAATGTGAATTGAATTTAAACAGCCGAACAGAAATAAAAAAACATCCATAAATTAATTTTCCAAAAATTCCCGTAGGAATTGAACAGATTCTTAATTTTGCACAGAACAAAGTGCCGACGTCCTCTTATCACACTGATCAGCTAAAGTGAATTGCGAATTAAATGCAAGAAAAAATGGCAAGCATTTATAATTTAGTGGACAGGTGGAAGGGCAGAGCAATTCCCAACAAACAAACTGTGGCACCACGTAGGTTGGAAAAAACGTGTGGTGCTGTAATTAAGTGAACAATGATACGTGCTGTGTTGTGTTGTGATTAAAATGTCGATGTGAGTCACATTAATGATCACGCCACGTGCCGTGATCATTCTCGTGTCATATTCAAACGTAATTGGTTACGTTTCTCATGTTTAATTATTTTTTTATAATTTAAGTTAGTTTATTTAAGATTCATCATTTGATTAAGACCTAATAGTTCTAATTATATGTGACTCGTATGATTACGTGCTGTGTTGTGACCGGATCTTTCACGTGACGTGCCATGCGTGCTAAATTTTTAAAAGCTGATCACAACATGCGAGGCATGATCACAGCAAGGGACACACAAGGCATGATCATGCCATAACCGTGCCGTTCTGTGACGAAACCGACTCTGTCGTGCCATTTTTCCCACTCTAGCACCACGGATGTCTCTTTTAGTCTTTAATCGAGTACTAATGTTTTTTTTTTTTTTTTTGTGTTGTCATATGTCAAAAAAATAATCCGAAGAAATTAATAAATTAATGGGAATCTTATAAAAATGTGTTTCCAATTTGGAGTGGTACGTTGAACTATGACACTTTCATTCGTTTTACTCGTGATAATTATGAGATGGTATCCAAAAAGAGATGTTATAAATTAACAAGAAAAGAAAAATAATAACTTGGAAAATTACAAAAGGGACCAAAGCACATGCATGACCATAAGACCATTGACCAATGTATGTCAACTACGCATGCATATTTCTTGGTTTCTAGAAACCGTGGAGATAGGGAGAGAAATTTTGTATATACATATGGATCTCTATTCAAAGATGGCGACACCCGGCTACATCAATCACGCATGGATATTGCTTGTGGAATGTTGATAATTTAGTGAATAATTAGTCAAATTTGGATGACACGGAATTAATTTGATTTGATAAATATAAAATTCTAAATCAAATTACTACAAAAATAGTATACGAATTTAAAAATTGAAATGGTCAGAATTTCTAATTCGATCCTAAGTTTGATTTTTCATTTTGTTTACAAAAAAAAGGTCGGGATTTGAAATTCTTATTTTGTGAAGGGTCAAGCTTTCGAATTTCTATTATTGAAAGACGAATTTTCAAATTCCTACCCTTTAATTGATGGAATTCATATCACTTAAATAACTCAAAATTTGAGTTATTTTTTTTTAGAAACCAAAATTTGAGTTTAGATTTAGATTGTCAGATTTATTTTTGCATGAACTTTGACAGGACATGTGCATTTAGATCACCTCGGACTGTTTAAGTTTGGGTTATAATCGGACGGTCCGGATCTAAACTCATTATTATTATTTTTTATTCTTTCTTTTAACTAAAAATATACATGGCCATAATTGTTTTATTTCTGTCTTTCTAAGTTCTTAAGTTTATCTAATATTTTCTAAAGGTTTAATTTTAATTAGAAAATAAAAAAGTTTTGGGTAATAATCAATATTTGCTAGTTGAGGTGCATGCTTTCAGTCTTAATTTGAGTCAGCACCTACAAAAGTGGAGGCCCTTATCTCAGAAGAAAAAAACAAGAAACTAAGTTAAAGGTTCCAACGTCGCGCGTGGAAGAGAAAAATTGACATAGCAAGTTTAAAAGGTGTTTCTTTAACCTCTTGTGGAAGGAAAATATTCAGAATATTTTTCCATATTAGAAATAGTTTTCTTCTTTACAGAATGTATGGAGAAAGGTGTTAATCTACTATATATGGATCGACATATGCAAGGTGTTAATCTAACATTGATATCGGCACACTGACACTCCATATGGCTGCTTAAATAACTTGATTTAGAACAAAATAATGGAAGTTCTTAAGTAATAATGGTTATGCCATTAAATATTTTTGTAACAATTGCTTCCTGTTATTTCTTCGGCTGATCGAATTAAGCTTCTGACAAAAATGGGAAGCAAATAAATGTTTGTAATTTGGCAAATGCTACAAAAATATTTTTCTTTTTCACAAAGTCGTACCAAAGGAGTTATTCTCAGAATTTATTTTGTTCCATGGGCGTTCAACTGGTAAAAAAACTTGCTTGATTGATATCAGAATATGGGTCTTAAGCATAAGGATCGATCAACCAAGTTATAATTATTTTTTTTAAATAAGGACCAAATTATAAATTTATGACAGGTTTTTTTGAACTTGAACTAGAAAAATCCTCCATGTTTTAAAAAAAATATAATAAGCGAAAAAATATTAAAGGATGAACCTTCCTGAGTTATTTCTTTCCCCCCCCCTTTTTTGTGTAGATTTTCATGCCAAATGGACCATTGCTTCGCATTTAATTAAATTCATATTTTTTATTGTAATGTAGATATTATTACATAAGATCCAGTATGGTTCTCAATCAAAAAAACAGATCATTTTTTTTACCTTTTTGGTTGTTTATCTGATCCGTATCGTATTCGATAAAACAGATATGGGTAAAGTTTTTTTCGTTAGCTTATTGGGTGTGGATATGAGTATGAGTAATAATTTTTTTCGTTACCTAAATGGGTAATATTATGGCCGTATGGGTACTTACTATTTTGTATCCGGTAGGATAATTAAAAAAAAAATCTAAATATATATATTAAATTCAATATCCAACCCACCTAAATAAATATTTATATTATTGAATTTTCTTCCTTTATAAAAATAATTTAGTTGAAATTGATTGTACATTTCTTTTTATTAGAAATGCAATTATATATGTGTGAAATGAATGAGTTTCTTATATTTAATTTGTAAAATATAATAAAATTAATTATTATATCAGTATTATCCGTTATTCACTCGTTACCGTTTCGTTACCTGATAATATTAGTCGATAACTAAGAATATGGTAGGATAAAGTCAAATTTTAATAAATATGGATAGAATATAAATAAAATTAATTTTAATGAATATGAGTATGAGTATGAAAAACCCATTGACCTCCTAGATAAAGTCTCCAATATTTATGTTATTAAATAAATAATTTTTGTCATTTAAATTTCGAAGTCATAACTTTATTCAGAACATTATCTTTCATTACTATATCAAAAAGATGATCCTTAGTCTTGTCTTTAATTTGGATAGTTGAGGAATTTGGAAAAACTGAAGAAAAATCTATAAAAAATTTATCAAGTAGCACCAAATTTACCGGTCAAGATAACATTAAATATTTGTAAAACAGATGCCTATCAAGCACCGGAAGCAACCGTGCATGCAACTATAAATACACTCCAACGGATCTCTTACAAGCACCAACGCCTACAGTCAAACAAAGAACAAACCAAAAATGGCCTCTTCAACTCTCCTTCCCCTTCTCTCCTCCTTCCTCCTCTTCACTCTCACCAATGCCGCCACCTTCACCGTCACCAACAAATGTTCCTACACCGTCTGGGCAGCTGCCTCGCCAGGTGGCGGTAAACAGCTAAACTCAGGCCAAACATGGACTCTAAATGTGGCTGCTGGCACAGCTGGTGCTCGCATCTGGGGCCGCACTGGCTGCTCTTTTGACTCAAACGGCAACGGAAAATGCAATACCGGTGACTGTGGCAAGCTCGCTTGCACTGGTTATGGGTCACCACCGAACACACTTGCCGAATTTGCACTCAACCAATTCAGCAACTTGGACTTCTATGACATCTCATTGGTTGATGGTTTTAACATCCCGATGAACTTTGTTCCCGCGTCAGGATGTAGCAGTGCCGGTGCACACTGCTCAGCTAATGTGAATGCTAATTGCCCCAGCCAGTTGAGGACAACAGGCGGGTGCTTGAACCCGTGCCAGGTTTACAAGACAGATCAGTATTGTTGCACCGCGCCTAACAGCTCCTGTGGGCCCACTACGTTTTCAAAGTACTTCAAGAACTTGTGCCCCCAGGCTTATAGCTACCCGAAAGACGATCAGACAAGCACATTCACTTGTCCCGCTGGAACCAATTACAACGTCGTGTTTTGCCCATAGAAGATGGAAATTATAGCAGGCTGCATGGATGGATATTTATACATGTAGCCATATATGTCACTTTTTGCAAGAATAAGGTTGATCAGTTCATCAGTTGATGTAACCATACCTAATATATATATATAAGTCTTACGAATAAAATCTGTACGACATTTCTAATTAATATGAGAGTTATAAAATTACAAGAGACATTACATATTAACATGAGACATGTATGGACAGCATATACGGTCTTTTGTTTTATGATAAACTCCTAGCGTCTCGTGCATTAATTATATATAATAAACCTCTTCTGGATCGAATACCATTTCTAATAGAGTACTACCGAGCTTGTAATATATTTCATAATTATAGAGATATATGTAAATAATTAGGATGTGCTTTATAATTAACTCTTTAAATCAATCAAAACGTCAGCTTTGCTGACCTTATTAAAAGAAAACATCATCGAGCTATTTTTTTGTTCAGATTTCACTGACATATATATATACTGAGTGGAATAAGATAATTTCACCAAGACGCATTGGATCTACCTTTGCCAAATCATTAAGTTTAATGGCTTTTTTAAATCTTTATTAAAAAAAAAGGGTCATTTTAATCAAAACAAACTTCAGTTTCCTATTAATTATTTAAATAAAAATGTGAAATTAGTCCTTTTATTGTAGCAGATACCCTATTTTAATGTGAAATGTGTAGATAGGTCTAGTGGTACCTACAATAAGTCAATGGAACAGAACCACAGAATTCTAAACTCTTTTTTTTTTTTGTCCAAGTACACGTAATTCTAAATTGACAAACATATCCAAATTAAATCACCACGTGACCACGTCCATGTAATCTACCGTCAAATCAATCCTGCATTCCTGGTTGTTTGTTGTGCTTTTCACTTTACGGCCATGTTTGGTTGTGGAGTAAGAGGCGGAGTAAATTTTTTACTTCACATTTAGGTTATGTTTGGTTGTGGAGTAAGAGGTGAAGTAAATTTCTTACTCCACGTTTAAGGAGTCAAACGAGGAGTAACTTAAGTGGCTTAAGATGGAGTAAGATTTGAGATAAACCGAAGTAACTTACACCACCTAGAGAGGTGGTTTAGCTTACTCTACTAAACACGGTTAACTTACTCCGATTTAGCTTGGAGTAAGAAATTTAATTCGGTTTAACTTTACTCCACAACCAAACATGACCTTAAGGAGTCAAACGAGGAGTAAGATAGGCGGTTTAAGATGGAGTAAGATTTGAGCTAAATTAGAGTAACTTATATCACATAGAGAGATGGTTTAGCTTACTCCACCAAACATAATTAACTTACTCCAATTTAACTTGAATTAAAAAAAATTAATTTGGTTTAACTTTACTTCACAATCAAACATGACCTACAGCTTTAGTCCATCAGTCAACAGTCAAAGCAAATTCTGAAACTTCCAAGCCTCCAGGTCAAACATTAATGAGCGGCCCAACGGCCCACTTTATTTTTTTTGCCTAATTTAATAAAGTACAAGCTCTCAGACAATAAACAAAAAACAAAAGGCCCATGACCGAAAGCCGAAATCTACTCCACCTAAAATTTAATTCATTTTAAATCTTTTTTTTGAAAATATTTACAGAAGCTGTGAAGTTATGAGGGAAAATTGAACTTTCGACCTTTAAGTATAATAATTTTAGAACTTTTTTCTAACCAATTATACTACCTTTCCTTTCTCAATTCATGTTAAATCTTTACTGTAAAAAATATATATTATTCTTTATATTTATTTTTGAAATGAAAAGTGAAGGTCTAATCTACCAACTTCCTTCAAACTTTTGTTTATATTAAAGAGAATTTCTTCACTTTGTGAGTTTTGAACCCATAATCTTTCACATGGAGACCATGCACCTTCGCTACTAGATCAAAAACTAATTCTCTATCATTGTTTATTTTTATTAATTGAATTCAAAAATATAAACGGGGTATGGGTATTATTAGTGATAATACTAATACCCCCATTTATATTATTTTTCTACTATTACTAAGAAAATTGTAATATTATAAACGCAGGTCAATATAATCTTAAGAAACTCCACAAATTCAACAACAACAGAAGGTTTTAAAAAATCCGTATATTTGCTGCGACCAAATGAATTTCTTGCTACTAATTTTTCTCAAACCATTTCTGTAGGTGGAATTTGTGTTTCCAATTTGGAGTGGTAGGTTGAATTATGACACTTGTATTTATTTGACTAATGATAATTATGAGAAGGTATTCCAAAAGAGGTGTTATAAATTAACAAAAAAATACTTTGGAGAATTACAAACGGTGACAAATTAAGCGCATACATGACCAATGTATGTCAACTATGCATATTTCTTGGTTTCTAGATACTGTGGAAATAGGGAGAGAAATTTTGTCCATGAATGTGGATCTCGATTCAAAGATGGCGACACCCTCATGAATCACGCATGGATTGGTTGTGGAATGTGATAATTAGTCAATAAATAGTTAAATTTCAAATTTGGATAAATATTTTTGATTTGAAATGCATAAAATTTTGAATTAAATTACTACAAACTAGTAGACAATTTTTAAAATTTAGAAGGGTCGGAATTTCTATTTACTTTTTTGTATACAAATTACAAACTAATCAGATAAATTAAAATTTCACTTAGATTATATTTCTAATTCCACCCTTAGTTTTGTTTTCATTTTTTTTTTTTACGAAAAGAAGGTTATTGGGATATCAAATTATTATTTATGAAGGATCAAACTTCTAATTTTCTTTTTTTTTTTTTTAATAAAATTATGAAATTTTATATTCTTGGAAAAACGGGTTTTCAAATTCGTACCCTTCAATGCCCAGACTTTTTAAGTTTGCATCCTTCAAGATCCAGACTTTTGAATTCTTATCCTTCAAAAGCCAGATTTTCAAATAGCGATTCTTGAAGGGTCGGTTTTTCAAATATTTATTTTTAAGGACCTGATTTTCATATCTCTATCATTGTTATTTTCTGTATTCTTTTTTAGCTAACAGTGTACATGGGCCGCAATTTTTGTATTCCAGACTTTCTAAATTCTCAAGTTCATTTAATATTTTCTGAAGGTTTAATTTTTAATTATAAAATAAATAAGGTTCGGGGAATAACCAATTGTTGCTAGTTCAGGTGGTATGACTTATGAGTCTTTGAGTCAGCTCGTACAAAAGTGGAGCCCCTCTATCTCAGAAAAAAAAAAAAATTCAAGGTTCTCATGGCGGTGAAGAGGAAATTCACCGAATTTTTTATTTATATTCAAAATATAAATCAATTTTCAAAGAACAACCGATTCGGATCTGTATTTTCAAAAGTACTCAAAACGGAAAAAAAATTTCCGGAATCAAACTCTAAAATCAGAAAAAAAATTCCGGAAATAGAATTCCAAAAACCGGATAAAAATTTTCCAGATTTGATTTCCGAAAAAAAAAATTTCCAGTCTTTCAATTCAATTTTTGGAAAAATTTTTTTCCGATTTTTCATCGGAATTTTTTTTTCCGAACTCAGACTAAATTTGTTTATAAAAACCGCGGAGTGTCATCTCTCACTTTCACTCAGCTCGCTTTCACTTCAACTCTCTCACCGTAAGTTATTTAATTTGAAATTATTTAAATTTATAATTATTTAATTTGAAATTATATAAATTGAATATTTTTAATTATTTAAATTTAGAATATTGTCCTTTTAATTAAAAATTTTCAAAATGGTATATAATAATTTAAAAATTTCCAAAATAGTCTAGAATAATTTAAAAAAATTTTAAATAATTTAGAATTGTTTTAGGAACCTCTTTCCTTTTCGGATCCCTTACGAAGCTTTGACTGTCTGATCGATCAGCTCTTCAATTGAGGTTATTTTATTTTCTTTATTTTAATTTTAATTTAAATTAGAATTAATTAGTTCATTCCAAAATAATTTTTTTATTTTTGATAATATTGTCCAGAAAATTTAGAATTTTTTAGAACCTTCCAAAATGATTTAGAATAATTTAAAAAATTCTAAAATAGTTTAGAATGTTGCCCTATTAATTTATAAAATTCCAAAATGGTGTAGAATAATTTTAGAATATCCAAAATGGTGTAGAATAGTTTTCAGAGGCTAGACAATTTTTAATTACTTATATGTTGTTATTTTTTAAATTGCCAGATCAATCGAAACTAAAAATGACAACTATTTGTGTGAAAAATTTTATTGGAGGGGAAATCCAATACAATGATGATGGGGTCTTTTACAATACCCGAGCTAAATACTTATTACCGCTAACCGTGAACCACAGTTTTGATTATCTTTGAAATGAGATTTATAAATTATTAAATTTGTTAGGTACAATTCTAGTCAAGCAAATCTAGAAATCCAAGCCAAGTTTAATATGTCCACCGATAACCAACGTGACTACCAATTAGTACTGGTAATGAACCAATAATTGTTCAAAATGATTTTAGGAATTGTGTCGTATTTTCCACAAAGGTTACCGATTCTGGAGTTATATGTAGAATTGGAACCGAACTATACCAGTCATATTCCTGAACCTCGATCCCGAACCAGGACCAGTCGGTATCCTATGGATCCCGATCCAATACCAGTTAGATCCCGACCTAGCACCGGTCGGCACTCTGTGGATGTACCAATGAGACCCCGACCCAGTATCGGTAGCAACTCTGTGGATTAACCAGTTAGACCCTGACCTAGTACCAGTCAGAATCCTGTGGATCCCGACCCAATACCATTTAGATCTCGACCTAGTATTGATCGGCACTCTGTGGATGTACCAATGAGACCCCAACTCAGTACTAGTGTGGTCCGCAGACAAGTACATAATTATTCGCATGTCCCTGTGGATGCAATTGATTCTATTAATTTGGAGAGTGGAGATCAGATGCTCTCCGGTGAGTCATCGAGTTGCGACGATGATATTGGATAGCCCAACCAATCACAGTCCCGTCAAACGTAATCCCATCAATCACAGTACCCAATAACTTATCGGGAAAATATGACACATCCGGTTGATAGTTTCAATAACATATCTGATTTTCAGCCTGCGAATGTCGATTTTTTCGACAGATCAAAAAAATATTAGATAATCCATTAGCTAAGAGTGTAGTTTATGAGTCAAAAACGGATCTAAGGATAGCAATCAATGAGTTTTATCTTGAGAAGAATTGTGAGTGCAAGGTTCTTAGAAGCGAACCTAGACGTTACAAGGTGGTGTGCAAAGATACTTTTTGTAAATTTAAGGTGTGCGAGAAGCAGCATGGCCTTTCAAAATCTTGGATTATTACCAAACAAGCAATTCTCCATACGTGCACAGTATCGGCAACACGTACCGAGTATTATCAGCTTACAGCAAAGATGGTTGCCCTTGCAATTGATAAGACCATTAGAAGGGATGTTTGCTCTTCTATAAATCATATCCGGTATATCGTCATGATGAAATATGATAAGGTAACCCCCAAGTACAACAAATTATGGAGAGGCCGTGAGCTTGCTATTGCAAATCTGTTTCGGAGTTAGGAGAACTCGTATAACTTGCTTATTCCACTATCAGAAGCTATCAAAAGAAAAAAATCCAGGAACTAAGTATTGTGTGATCTCGACCCCGATTGACAGAGATGTTACAAGACTTTGAAATTGGTTGTCCAAAGACTATCAACTACTTTAACAAAGTGGGTAAGAGGAACCTTAATGATGAAGACGAGCTTCCATGTCTAGAGAAGTTGTATCAAGCAGAGGATGGAGGTCACTGATGGGGGATAATGACAACAAATGGGTCAGAGTCACTGAACGCTGTATTGAAAATTAGTCGGCGGTTACCGGTTGTAGCGGTCGTGGATGACACGTTTTATAAGTTAAATAAATGGTTTTTTAAACGATGGAACAAAGCTCAAATGGCATGTCAACATGGTCAGGTGAGGTCATGTAGGGTAACTAAGTTATTGCAAAAATGTATTGAAAAAGGAAGAGATATGACTGTGATTTCTTACCGTACCGGACATGGGCTTTTCGAGGTCCTGGTTAAGGGTGAAAAAATTCCAGCAAGACGTAATCAGTCGAGACTTGAATATACTCGTAGGAATTTCGGATATAGGGTTGTTGTTAAGGACAACAACAAGGTTGAATGTAAATGTCAGAAGCCTCAATTGACTGGCTTGACTGGCATACCATGTTCTTATTTCATGGCGATTATTCCAGACCATTTTGGTATTTTCTAAATTATCTTAGACCTTTCGGTATTTTCAAAATTATTCTAGACCATTTCGGTATTTTCTAAATTATTCTAGACCATTTCGGTATTTTCTAAATTATTCTAGACCATTTCGATATTTTCTAAATTATTCTACACAATTTTGGCATTTTCTAAATTATTCTATACCATTTTGGTATTTTCTAAATTATTTGGACATTATTCTAAACCATTTAAAATTAAATAATTAAATATATTATAAATATAAATTAAAAAAAAAATACCTTGATTGAAGAGTGTGGGGTTGAGGAGGGAGCACCGTGGGGAAGAAGGAGGACCTCCCGGTCCTTATGTAGGGTAATTCCGAGTTTGGAAAAAAAATTTCTTGATTTGGGAGCTTAGTTTGGAAAAATAATTTCTTGATTCTAAAACAGGATAAAAAATTTCCGGTTTTAGAATCGAGTTTCCGAAAAAAAAATTCCGGTTTTAGAGGTTGATTCCGGGAAAAAAATTCCGGTTTGAATACTTTTGGAAATACGGTAACGAAATGGTTATCTTTTGAAATTTAATTTTAATTTTGGATATAAATAAAAAATAGGGGAAATTGACATAGCAAGTTTAAAAGATCCTTCTTTAAGCTGTAATTAAAGGAAATGAAATATTCATGATATTTTTCCATATTAGAAATAGTTGTCTTATTTACAATCTTGTATAGAGAAAGGTACTTTTTTTTATCATTATATTTACAAAATGTGTTAATCTACCTTATACGACACAAGGTTTTAATCTAGCATTGATATCGGCCCAGCCGACATTTTCATTTTTGTCCAACTTTTAAAATATTTTAATAAAAATAATCAGAATTTTGAAAAAATTATAAAAATACTTAATCCATGAAAAAAATACATGGTCCGGAATAAAAATTTCCACCCATGAAAAAAATTCACGGTGCGGGGGTATAAATAGCATTTTGATTTGCCTTTGTAACCGGTGGCAATTATTTATGATTTCAATAATTATTAGTTCTTAAAATTGCATGATATGTCAAATTTTGATTTGCCTTTGAATGATAATTAATTATATTATATTGATAGTCAAAAGATGGTCAGAAGTTTTAATTGTTTAGATTTTCTTAAACTGCACCGAATTGCGTCAAACTTTAAGAAATTACATATATTATTTTATTGAATTATAATTTTCTGCCCATAATCCTAAAACCATTTTTATTACAAATAATTATTTTGATTTACATCTATTATTTTAATTGATGAAAAAATTTCACCGATAACTCTAGAGATTTACTCACTGAAACTCTAGAACTATTTTATTTATTTACAAAGAACAATAGTCTAAAATTTATAATTAATATAAACCTTTTATTATGAGAAATAAAGTCCATGTTATGCATATCATTGTCCAGACGTTCTGGTCAAAACCAACTTTAATATATGTATGATCTTAGAGTAAAATAATATTGTATTTATATCTAGTTTTAAATACAAATATGTCCTATTTACATTTTTCTTGATTCGGTCAAAACAAACTTTAATATATTATGTATGATTGAAATATTAGAAATGCTGAATATATTTTCTTGAAAATAGATGGAATACAATACAATTTGATTTAGAAAGAGTAATAAATAACCCGAATCAACATTTTTCAAGTCTTATTTTTCGTGGCTATAAGAAAAATTAATGTATTTCTTTATGTCTTATTATAAAAAAAATAAAAATGCTTGGATTCTGAGTTATTGATCCCGATTCAAAAGTCATTTCTAAGTAATACATAAAATATTGTCATCCTTCTAGTACATTTAATTTCTAAAAAGTTGTATCTATTTTGATAATTCTTTTTGAATAACAATCATTAAATAACTTAAAGTTTTTGTTTTTTTTTCAAAAATAAATAAATTTTATTTGTATGTGTTGATAGCTGACAGTTTCATTCTGAATCCAAATTTGCATCTCTAGTTAACATAGCAAAACATCTCCAAAAACATGAAAATTGACCGACATCTAGTCTTGACATCGTAGAACAAGATTGTGAAATTTTATACAAATCTCCAAACAGATCGTGAGATATCATCTCTCAAAAATTGCTCAAACTGCTAAAGGAGTGCTTCTGAATCCAACTTTGCACCTCTGGTTAACGTAGCAAACATCTTCAAAAATTATGAAAATTGACCGATGTGCAGTCTTGATATCGTAGAGTAAGACTGTAGAGTTTCATACAAAATCTCCAAACAGATCGTGAGATATCATCTCTCAAAAATTGTCCAAACTATTAAAGGAGTGCTTCTTAACACAAATTTGCACCTCTGGTTAATATAGAAAAATATCTCCAAAAATTATAAAAATTGACCGATATGCAGTCTTGACATCATAGAATAAAACTGTGAAGTTTCAAATAAAATCTCCTAACAGATCGTGAGATATCATCTCTCAAAAATTACCCGCACTGCTAAAAAAGTGCTTCTATGATGTTAAGACTGCACGTCGGTCAATTTTCATAATTTTTTCAGATGTTTTGCTATGTTAACCAAAGGTGCAAAGTTGGGTTCAGAAGCACTCTTTTAGCAGTTCGGGTAATTTTTGAGAGATGATATCTCATGATTTGTTTGGAGATTTTATTTCAAACTTCACAGTTTTGTTCTATGATGTCAAGACTGCATGTCGGTCAATTTTCATAATTTTTGGAGATGTTTTTCTATGTTAACTAGATGTGCAAATTTGTGTTCAGAAGCACTCCTTGAGCGGTTTGGGCAATTTTTGAGAGATAATATCTCACGATCTGTTTAGAGATTTTGTATGAAACTCCACAGTCTTGTTCTACAATGTCAAGACTGCATGTCGGTCAATTTTCATGATTTTTGGAGATGATTTGCTATCTTAACCAGAAATACAAATTTGGGCTCATAATGAAACTGTTAGTTGTCAACGCATACAAATAAAGTTTATTTATTTTTGAAAAAAAATACTTTAAGTTATTTAATGATTGTTATTCAAAACGAATTCTCAAAATATATACAACTTTTTAGAAACTAAATGTATTAGAAGAATGAAAATATTATGTATTACTTAGAAGTGACTTTTGAATCGGCCCTTTGTTTTTCGACGTGGACTAGAAACGAATCTTTTGATTTTAGTTCTTTTTGACGTGGACTAAAAAAATCCTCCTTTTGTTTGAAAGAATGAAAATCAAAGGATGTAGCAACCTCCTGACTCAAACATTATCCTTTTATGTCCTTACATTAGTTCTTTTTGACGTGGACTAGAAAAATCCTCCTTTTGTTTGAAAGAACGAGAATCAAAGGATGTAGCAACCTCCTGACCCAAACATTATCCTTTTATGTCCTTACATTAGTTCTTTTTGACGTGGACTAGAAAAATCCTCCTTCTGTTTGAAAGAACGAAAATCAAAGGATGTAGCGACCTCCTGACTCAAACATTATCCTTTTATGCCCTTGCATTAGTTCTTTTCGACGTGGACTAGAAAAATCCTCTTTTTGTTTGAAAGAACGAAAATCAAAGAATGTAGCGACCTCCTGATCCAAATATTATCCTTTTATGTCTTTACATTAGTTCTTTTTGATGTGGACTAGAAAAATCCTCCTTTTGTTTGAAAGAACGAAAATCAAAGGATGAACGCTATAAAAATCTATTACTATTCGCGAGGGTAAAAATATTTTTGTTAACAGTATCTTTGCGGATACTTCTATATTTAAAAATAGCAATTTATGTCAGTATACCCTCAAAAATAGTAACATTTTACTCTCATAGATAATACTATAATTTTGTAGTATAACACTTACGAGTCATATTTTTCTTCCTCTTTTTTTTTGAGTCGATTTTCGTGACAAATGGACATAATTAAGCTTATTCGCATTTAGATTCATTTTTTTTATTGTTGTAATGTTTATTTTAATTGCATACGATCCAATATGATTCTCAATAAAAAAAATCTGACCTAGTCTTGTCATAATTTCGAAGTAATTGAGGAAATTGGAATAAATGAAAACAAAGTCTATAAATTTTATCAAGGACCACTAAATCTACCAGTCAAGATATAATACATTAAGAGTGTGTGAAACAGAACGCGTAGACAAGCACAACGCAATTATAAATACACCCCAACGAATCTCTTACAAGCACCAATCTATACTCACACAAAGCACAAAAAAAAAAAATGGCCTCTTCAATTCTCCTTCCCCTTCTCCTCTCCTCCTCCCTCCTCCTCGCTCTCGCCAATGCTGCCACCTTCACTGTCACCAACCAATGCTCATATACTGTCTGGGCAGCTGCGGTGCCAGGTGGTGGTAGGCAGCTAAACTCAGGCCAACAATGGACTCTAGACGTGGCTGCTGGAACAACCAGTGCCCGCATCTGGGGCCGCACCAGCTGCTCTTTTGACTCAAATGGCAATGGAAAATGCGATACTGGTGATTGTGGCAAGCTTGCTTGCACTGGTTATGGATCACCACCGAACACACTTGCTGAATTTTCTCTCAACCAACCTAACAATTTGGACTTCTATGACATCTCATTGGTTGATGGTTTTAACATACCCATGAACTTCGTTCCCGCCTCAGGATGTAGCACTAACGCTGCACACTGCTCAGCTGATGTGAATGCAAATTGCCCGAGCGAGTTAAAGACAGCTGGCGGGTGCTTGAACCCATGCCAGGTTTACAAGACAGATGAGTATTGTTGCACCGCACCTAACAGCTCCTGTAGGCCCACTACGTTATCAGAGTACTTCAAGAACTTGTGCCCTCAGGCGTATAGCTACCCAAAAGACGATCCGACAAGCTTGTTCACTTGTCCCTCGGGAGCCAACTACAACGTTGTGTTTTGCCCCTGAAGCTGGAAATAGCTGGTTTTAAGAATTGATATATTTAGACATATATGTCGTTTCTTGCAAGAAATAATTATGGTTGATCAGTTGTTGTACCCGTACCTAAGATAAGTCTTATGAATAAAATGTTCGAGATTTCTAATATTTATATACAAGATACATTACATATTTACATGAGACATGGTCTTTTGTTTTATGAGAAACTCCTAGGGCCTCTCGTGCATTCATTATAATTAATATTCAATTCCAAAGAAAGTTTGTACGTGCTGTGTGCCTCATATTTATTGAGCCAATTTAATTAGCATAAAAAATTATTGATCGAACCTTTTTTATCTACCTTTGCCAAATTATATATCAAGTTTAATGGTTCATTTTAATCAAAACACTTCAGTTTCCTATTCATTTTTTACATCTAGTATGAAAGTAAGCCTTTTATTGTAGCAGGTACCTATTTCAACATTAATTAGTGGCCCAACGGCCCAGTGTCTTTTACCATATTTCATCAAGTCCAAGCTCCCCAAATAATAAAATATTATGTATAAGACCCAAGAAGCCCCATGACAAGAAACCCAAGAAGCCCAGTGTCTTTTACTACTAGATTATCATTTCTTTTAAATTTATTTTGTCCAAATACAAATTAAATATTACTCAATGAATTACTAAATATTTCAAAATAAAAATGTCTTATACATTTTTCAAATTAATAATATTAAATATTACATTTAAAGTTCATTCGTTATTATATCCATTTAAACAGAGAACACCAGTTACACCATAGCAAAACCTCTATTTCATTTACTTAAAACGACATGCTAAAATATATATATATATACTTTAACCTATTTCATTTATTTAAAATACTTAAAAAAAAAAAAAATACCAATACCAACCATAAGGTTTAATGTAAACTATCAACTCCTTGTTAGTTGTCTAACCAAAACTCACCGCAGACAGCTTTAAATAAATTTGGAAAAGTATACTCTCAGGTACCGTAACAGAAATTCTCCTCACTTTACGGTTTGATATTAGTTCCCAGCCGCTTTGAGATTCGGGCTAACATAGGAGTAGTATTATTGGGCTTTAAGATTTGTGCCAGGTTAAAAATAACAGTCTAGATCCATTAGTTGTAAAAGAATCTCTATTACGGTACTGGAGAGATCTGAACTACGTCAGTATCCTCTGAGATATCGCAGGAGTGCGTATCCTCTGAGATATCTCAACTTTTGCGTGACCGACGTGTCCAATACCTATTCGGGGGTGATGTAGGGTCAGTATTATGTTTGCTTTGAGATTCGTGTAGAACGTATTTAAACGGTTGGGATTTTCCATAAAGTCAGGTAAAGTTTGAGATATCTCAGCGCGTGCATACCTAACGTGTACGTTGCCTATTCGGGGAGAGCGTAGGGGAAGTATTATTTGTGCCTATTTGAACGTTTGAGATTATCCAAAAAGTCACGCACGCGCTGAGATATCCAGAGGATGCAAATTACATCGGCTTCGGATGTATAATAAGAGCATCGCATCTCTAAAATTCTTGGAGTTTCTAATTTGATGTAGCAGTTTTTAAATCAGTTTAGAGATACAAATGAGTTTCTTATTTAACAATTTTACTCCACAGTTTTTTAACAATAAATCATTTATAAACTCTAATATAGCCAAATAATTCACTGAAATTCTTTTCTCCCGTAATTTTTTTGTTGATGTGGTAATTAAGAAACTCTAATTTTAATTTCAGTGATGTAAGAGTTTAAAAACTTTCGGAAACAAATTTTTAAAAAATTAGTTAACAGTTATTTAGAAACTTCAAAAATTTTATAAATGTAGATGGTCTAATAGCAAACCAGATGCATCAAAAAAAATTTCCATACTGTTAATGAGCTGAACAGTTAAATCAGAGAACCTTCAAACAATTTATAGTCTTACACACTTCTAATAAAAAAGAAAAAAAAAGTTATAATACCAGCAAATTTAACATAATTGGCACATAAATAGCGGATAGAAAGGAGTAACAGTACCAAAAAAAACAACAACAAAAGAATCCAAACAAAGTGCGCCAGATCAATCAGATACTAACTAAGCTTAAACAGGTAAAGTTTTGGAGGTTATGGCTCCGATTTTAACATCTGCATCATCATTACTCGAAGAAACATTTTCATCTTCATTTTCTCCCGACATCTCTTCCAAAGACTTTCCGTTTGATTCAGGAACTAATAAGGTGCACAAAGCTCCCAACAAGTTGCATGCGGCAAGAACAAAAAGCGAATTTTTTACACCAATACCCGCAGGATATCCATGATCCGTTAAGGCCGGGTTCTGATTCTGAGCTGCATAGAGGAAACCAAACGAGCCAATGATTGCTCCAGCCTTGCCAGCGGCAGCTGAAATACCATGACAGGTGGACCTCAGTCGAGCAGGGAATATCTCAGCCGGCACAACAAAAGTGGTGCTGTTTGGCCCGAAGTTCGCAAAGAAAAACGTCAGTCCATACATGACAACAAAGCCGACATGGTTCCCTGGCTCTGTCCAGTGATGGTATGGAAAGGCTAGACCAAGCATAAAGGCTGTCATAAAAAGGAAGCCGCCAACCTGAATCTTAAACCGGCCAATTCTATCAATTAAAGCAACAGTAAACCAGTACCCAGGAACTGTACCGCAGAGCGCAATCAGGGTTTGAGCACGTGCGATACGGTAGACCTCTTCCATGGCACTCATGGTGTGGCCCTTTGGTATCCAATTTATGGCAGTGAAAATATCCTTCTGGAATAGGTTTTGGCTGTAAAACGCGATGTCCAACAAAAACCAACATGAGGCTGTGCCAATAAGGTGCCACCCGTGCTTCTTAAAGAACTCACGGGAGAAAAGGCCGAAGTCTTTGTCTGGTGTGGCCTCCTCCCTCTTTTCATTTTCATGTGCGATTTCCACCTGAAGAACTTTTGCCATGTCAGCGGCAGCCTGTTGTGCGTTTTTGGCAACCAGCACAGTGTACCGGGCTGTCTCAGGCATCTTCATACGCCAGTAATAGGTCAACACTGCCGGAGCAGCACCAATCATGAGAATGAAGCGCCAGATGAAGTCAGCCTGTGGTGGGAGTGATCCTGTCGGGTTGACCTGATCAAGCAGGGAACAAAGTTTAGGCTAAATTTAAAGACATTTTCTATTTAATTAACAATGCATCAGTAATTTAGACTGCTCTTCTGATAGCCCTACCTTCTTCATTTTCAATATATTTTGCATATTTATGGAACAATTGGAACAAATAATTATGCAATCAATAAAGGATAGACAGCTCAGCATCTTTTGAAATGAAGTCGGAAGCTGTCACGCTGAGAAGAAACATTAGGATATCTAATCCCAATGAAAAAGACGACTGGACATCCTTATTTAACCAATTCTTCTTCAATTATTCGAATATGTTAGAGTAGCAAAATAAAGCAAGAAAGTTGGGTTATTATCTGACATTAGATTTTTATACAAGTCATTTTCACTGTTCACTAATTGTTTTAGAAAAAGTTTAGGCGTTAAATCATTGTGTTTCTCGCCGACGTTCTCCACTCTGACATTTAAGCAATGGAACTATAAGTTTATTAGTAATTAATTACCTCGTAAGCAGGGGAAGGGTAGATGGCATTGAAGCAAGCAGAGACAATGAGAGTGATAATGCCGCCAGTTAGGATGCCAAAACCTTGCATGGCAAACACAGCAGCAATGAATGCCCCGCGAGTCTTTTTGTTTGCGTACTCGGACATTATAGTGGCGGACAAAGGATAATCACCGCCTATGCCAAAGCCTAGCCAGAACCTGAAGAAGCACAGCGTCCCCATCACACTGCTTGGTGTCGACCCAAATGACAGTCCCGAGGCCACTGAGGCCAACACCTTTGCAAAGAGGAGAAACAGATATATATTAGGTGTTAAACTTAAATCTATGTTGATCTTACAATTCTGCTTTGTGCTTGATTATAAAACAATGCTTGCAATAATTCTCAGATTCTTCAGATCAAGCACATGAGATATTCCACACCACTTCCACATGATTAATTAAGTTTTTGAGTGAGTACATACATCTTGCTTTGGTTTAAATCAAAAACAACAAAAGGTAATTAATTAAGCTAAGTACCATCATCATAAGAGTCATTCCATACACACGCTTGCGTCCCATCTTGTCACCTAGCCAGCCAAAGAAGAGCTGTCCTGACAAAGTCCCACAGAAGGCCACACCATTCACAGCCGCAGCAACATTAGGCGGGAGTGTTCCCGGGTTAGGGGAACCCGGAATGGTGTAGTATATCCGACCCAATAACTTTGTCACAAGAGAGATGCAAAACAAGTCGTATGCATCCGTGAAGAAACCCATGCCGGCAATCACAACTGCTGTGAAGTGGTACAACTGCGTCTTTGCAGTATCTAGCTTGTTTAGCACCTCGTTTGCCATGATCCCTTGATGGTTGTAAACCCTGTAATCGCAATCAGGTGTTTCTTGGGTCCCTGTCAAAGAAGAGTAAGAGCTGCTTTTCAAAGTGTAGTTTAATTAGCACTGTGTATTGATTATAGTGAAATTGTTTTAGGTGTTTGACTCCAAAAAAAAATTTTCAAAGCCATAAAAATAAACTAAAACTGTATTGGAGAAAACCAACAAAGGGCAATTAATGGAAATAATAAATAGCACCAAAACATGACAAAATTTACATGGATTCGTATCTCGCTGGGTAATGAAATAACAAAATCCAAATCCTTACCATGATCAACTCAAACATTCTTAGATTTTTTTTTTTTCCTTTTTTTCTTTCTAGAAAAGGTCGACTGGCATGTTCTAAAAACATTTACAGAAAGCTCTTCTAAAATCAAGCTATTACCTCAAAATTATTTTAGCACTTCTCCTTCAGTGTGTATTTGCATACCTGTATATTGTGACAAAAAAAAAAATGTCTTTTCAGAGATAGGGTTCGAATAGGAGAGGCAGGCATCAAATATGTAAACCGACCGGCTATTTATAATACATCCGCGTAGAATTGCGGCGAGAGTTAATTTATTTTAAGGCATCCAGTAATTAGAAGTGTATTTTTTTTATTTCTCATTTTCTAACTTTCTATTTTATACGCACTTCGGCAAGTTAAATTAAGCATGATACGGGAGCAAAAATGAGACAGGTTTAGAGCATAACTATATTTTGACAGATACGCTTCTAAAACAAATTATCGTTTTAATATTCGGATGCGGCGAAGCGCCCCTAAAACGAGGTTAGAACTATTTTCTCCCTTTATTCCTGGGATACAACAGCAAATATTCCCCAAGATTCCGAAAGATCATATGTGAGCCTGATTGTTGTGAGTGTGTAGCCAGATTGGAGAATTTTTTATTCATAGAAATTATTAAGAAATAACATAAAGAAACAAAAAGAATACATTAGTTATTAGACATGTAGAAAAAACGGAATCATTATTTCGATCCAAAACTTTGAATCGGAGTCGATGATACTGATCCAAAATACAATTACTTTTCCCCTCCAGTTTTTCTTTTTCCTGTGTGGCCCCTCATGCTACGCAATGTAGAAAATATACAATTATATTAGCTCAGAGGAGAAGTATAAAAAAAAAATTGCATTGAAGTGGAGTCCACAGTCAAAACTGAAGAGATGAAGAAAATTTTGATAGGATCCACATTAGAAGAGAACAAAAGTGGCGTCCATACGGAAAGCAAAAAAACTGGAGATGAAAAAAAAAAAATTTCGATCGGTATCACTGAATCATATTGGATCGAAAACAATGTCTCCGATCTTTCTAAATATCTAACAATTGATGTACTATTTTTATTTCTCTTTGTTATTTTTAATCATTTCTAAACAATTGATCAATCTAAACAAAGAACGCGTTTAAAAATGAAAAATATCAGCGTGTTAATGTAACATAGTCACACGCTCTATTACTTAAATTTAAATTTATTGAACAGACTTTAGACAGACAAATTTAAACCGATCTATTTTACATGATATATTTACAAATAAAATTTATATATTTTTACATTTATTTAAAGTAAAGCTGTCAAAAAATAATAAATAATAAATACATTAAAATTAACTTATAAATTTTTATTTTTTAACCGTTTGATTTTATGCTAACTGAATTTAAAAATTTATAGTATTTGTTTGTAAATGCATCTCCTGAAATGGATCGGTTTCAACAATTTAAATTCATTATTAAAACAAATTCAATAATTTTTTTAAGTGATAGCATGGCACGCAGCACGCTAGCCTTATTCTTTAAAGTTTACAATAAGAAAATTAACTATATCCCAATTTATGAATTTCATTTAAAATCCATATTATTTTTTTCATTTTTGTTGATCTCTTCTAAAGCATTAAGCCTAGCACCTTTATCGAGGCCAGTTGCAAGCTTGAAATGCACAAACATATAGAAACCCTCATAACATACATTGAGCACTAAAATAAAACAAGATAGGAGATAAAATTGTATCAATGCATTCATTATCATTTAACCATTTTCAACCCATTGAAACAAGTCATGTTATATGTATGCATTATAGATAGATAATCTATGCAAACCGCCTACAATAAAGGGAATTTCATAAATTAAATGGAGATGTTTTACAGAATCACAAAACAAAAGGATAGAGGGTTCCTTCTTTTTTTCCTTTTTCTTTTTTTTGGCAGTACTAAATAAAGGGGCATTATGGAGTCCCAACAACCTGAAAGTAAAAGCTGATAATTAACACATGGAAGTACCATTTTGATAAACAAGTTTCTCTACTTATCTTTCATTATGATAGAGTAAGCCCAAACTGGGTTTAAATAAGAATTCAATTAAAAATCAGATTTTGACCTTTATTGGGCATAATTAAAATTTTGTAGTACCACACCTAGCCAATTAAACTGAGAATCTAACCTCGATTAGCATCTTAAATGCATAGTAGATGAAGAAATCATCCTTTTTTGGCTGAGATTTTGGGTGGTAGTGTACCACAAATAATATCCCAAAGAGGAGAGGTGATCCCGAAGCCCTTGTTCTGAATTCTGAAGTGATGGTTCAGGTGGTATTTCTGACAGCAGTATAAAAATATATAAAAACTAATATTAGCTAATTTATTTCCTAGAGATAAAGAGCGCTATCAGGGAACAAGATGAAAATTTGTTGTGGAAGATTCTTGAATTGATAGGTAGGAATAAGGGCAAGACATTACCTACCCCCCTCAAAAAAATAAACAATAGTAATAAAACAAACAAACAAGTACCACATAACCTAATGTAAAGAGCAAAAAAGAACAAAAGGCAATTTCATTTTGTTGTACCATTCAATCTCAAGCTAGGGTTTTCATGCATAAACAAAAGAAAAGAAGAAGAAAACAGAAACCTTGAGATGCTTTGCAGGGTTGTAGAGAGGCTGACCGTGGTGAAGATAGTAGTGTGTACAATCATACATCACATATCCCAGTAGCCCCCCTCCAAATACAGCTGGAGTTGTAGATGGTGTTGTGAATAAGCTTATCAGATTCCAAAACTACGCCAAGGAAAACAGTCACTCTTATACTTTCACCTTCTATATTTCAGCAAAGTGGGGTAGCTTGCTTGGAGAAATTTTAAGAGAGCAAAAGGAATTAAAAAATAAAAACAGTACTGGTATACACAAAATGGCAGTTGCAGCAGGAGGGAAGACAAGACGGAGCCCATCCATGGGGTGCTTATGATGGCACCCATGTAGAAGGTAATGTGCCGTATTTGCCCTGAAAGTATAAAATGTGAGTATCATGTAAATATCTTGTATAAGAACAAGTGCTGTCATCAAATACCATCCTGTAAACAGAAAAATGAAACTTTTCATGTACGCTACTATTTTGGATTAAGCAATATATTGCAAGAATTGCACAAATTAGCATGAACATTAAACAATTTGCATGCTTCTTGTAAAGATTTTGGTAGTGTTCTACTGCTGTAATAGTTTCTCAAGGTATTGATAAGGAAATTTTTCTAAAATCCTACTGAAGAGGTTGCATACCAGTAGCTTGTGGTGTTGATATGGAAGAGAAAACGATGCAAGATATACTCTGCCAAGGTCCAAATAAAAATGCCCAACGAGGCCATTAGTGCAACATCTGACAAGCTATGGCCCATCCTCAGTGAAGTCGTCAATAACCAGCACACTACTGGGAGCCATATTAACGGTACTGCGTACCACTTGGTGCGGGTTAAGAACTGTCAAAAGTTTATAATAAAATTTATCATATTATTTACAGAACATCCATATTCTTCAATTTAAGGTGCCAAGATAGCAATCACATAATCATGTCAGCGGTGAAAGGTAAAGATGCATAAATGTTAGATGCCAGCCCTGGTTGGCTGTTTTTATTGGCAATTCTGTTAATTTCTTATTTTAGATTCCACTTTCAGAGTTCTATCATGGACTGTATTATTCTTTTTTTTCTTGAATAACATCATCATTAGCAATGGTCATCAATAGGGCATGTGCTATATATGCAATTTAATGGGGGAAAGGAAAATAGAAATGTAAGATTGGAATGGCTAAATTCCAACGGAACTTTGATTAAAAAAAATAAAAGGGTGTTGTGATGTTGTGCCAGTACCTCCAGAACATCATTTCCAAAAAAAATTGGGCCCTCCTTGCTGACAATGGGCTGATGTACCCATTCTTGGTATCGCTCCCCTAGATGACCAACCTGAATTTTAAAAGGCAGGTACTTAAATTATAGTAACTGGATAATGATGGATAGATTGCAAAAAGGTGCAATGCCAATTGTTATAGGTACCAGTTTTGCATGGTACCAAGCATGGCAGGTACAATACACACACAAATGAAGAATAATCGAGCAACTGGTACATTACATGTGTCTCGGTATTAAGGTCAAAACAGTTGGTATCAGTTTAATCTACCACCTAAAACAAATAGCAGTTTATTCAAGTTTACAGCTTATATGTGTACTCAGTACCATAGGGTCAGAGCAGTTGGTAGCAGTTCAACGAGCTTTACCTGAAAAACCAGAGGCTTATTCAAGTCTACAGTGAACTCCTCCTGAGCAACCATCTTGAATTCCTACAATAATAAATTAACGATTACTCATATAACAACAGACATAAATAGTTCAGAAAGAATATCTGTTATTTTTCAACTTAATCGGTTGAAACCTTATGGTTATATATTTTTAATACTATATAATGAAATACAATATAATATAGAGGAGGGTTCAAATGCCTCTATTTTTGGTGCCTCCATCGTGCCTCCATTTTTAAAAACTTTAATAACTAAAAATTTGAAACTTAAAAGTCAAAATAAAACCGTTAGATATGATCTTATATCATTTTATCTATGCACGTGTAAAATATTACTACATTTCAACTTTGTTTTGGTTGTCATTAAGAGATTGTAAAAAATGCACTAATGTGGATAATTTCTAGACGTTGATTTTTCAACTTACTAATTCACATAAAAATAAAATTGAAGTATGATAATATTTTTTGAGCATATAGAGAAAATAACATAGATCACATCTAACGGTTTTATTTTGACATTTATAATTTAAATTTTGAGTTATTTAAGTTTTAAAAAATGGAGACACGATGGAGGCATTTGAACCCTCCTCTATAATCTAATATGCAAGACACTTAAGTAGTTAAGTGGGCCATATAGTTAAAATATCAGAATAGAAAAAATTGACAGCAAGCACTGAACTATGCCCAAACTTAAATCGCGTCAAATCAAAAGTGCAGCATAACTCTCAAATCTACTAAGAACTCGAGAATAATCGAGCTAGATAAATCACCTCGATGGAACAACTCTTACAAAAATGTACCTACGGTGCAGGAAGCGAGAGACCAATTTGACAAAAAGTAACCCGCTGAATTGACAATTTTTTTACAAATTAAAATGAAAAGAGGGGTAGAAGCAGAGCAATGGTACGTACTTGGAGCAATATCACGAGATCTGAGAAAATCTTACAAAAATAAACCTTTCGCTTCTCTCGATCTCAGATTCTCCGAGGAAGAAGAAGAGTCTCGGAGAGGAGAGTGGTAATGTGGCGTATTTCTTTCTTCTTCTTTTTTTTTTTTTTAACTTGGACTCTTATTGTGTCCATTCCTTGACCCTTTTCACTGCCGCTAATTTTTCTGTTTCACGTGCTAGACCCGACGAAATATGTTTGGATCTCGTATGACGCTTGGAAGTTACCGAAATGTGAAACAATTGCATGATGTTCAATGCATAGTGATAGATTAATGATTCGGAAAGGTCCGGCGAGTTAAAAAGTTTCGTGATTCAGAAATAATTTCCATATAATTTGAAAATAATTTAAAATTATATATTGAATTCAGATCGAATATTGTAGTTTCACTAGAAAGTTAAAAAAATATATATTAGAATTTTTTTAGGTTCAAAAAATAATTTAGCTATAATTCATAAAATTTGCAAATAATTTGGAAATTATTTTAATATACTGAATAATACGCCGATTGATCCGTTAATAGTTCAAATTCGGATAATTCACGAATCTTGTTACTATGGTTGAATGTACTATAAAATATATATATTTTAAAAAACTAGTAAGCAAATCGGTTGATCTATTAGTCTGACTGATGAACCATTAATCTAGAGCTTTACTAGGTTGACCTCTGATCATATTCTAACAATATTAATATAGATTATTGAACTGAGTAGTTTTTAATCAGATTCTAGTAAAAAGGAGTAAATAAATTAGCATTGTTGTTTTAACTTCATAAAGCACGCAAACAATAGAATCGAAATAAAAAACATACGATTAGTACGTACTTAAAAGTCAAAACAGCACCGTTATTATCTTTTACCCGTAAAAAGCTCGTTGTGTGTAGCGCATCAAAAGGCGAGCTACATGAAATCATGCCCAAATCGTTAAATCGAGTCTGAACCGTCAAACATCTTTAATTATCTTGCACGCCGTGAGACTAGAAATAATATATTTTTTTTGTTAAAGCAGGTGATTGGTCAACAATTTTAGTTTTAAAAAAAGAATAAGAAGAAGGAACTTTCTCCTTCTGTTAAATTCTTTGATTTCAATTTCTGGAGCACAATAAAAAATGTATTTCTAGTCTCTATTTTGAATCTGGAAATCCACAGAATTTGAATCAATGTCTTTACTCTGATACCGTATTAACTAATCGGTTATTTTATAATGGGGTCATTTGATTATTATATTATTGAAAAGAGTTGCTTTGAATCACAATTTCCAATTAATCGACCTGAATCTCCTCCAATTTCGTACATAAATAATTCCTTTTAACTTGCAATTTTAACTATCGACAATTATAATGGCGTAAATAAAATTTTCTAAGTAGCACGGTTTATTTGATGGCAAATACTGGTATATAGAAGTAAAATTGCTCAGATCTCACCTACCAAAAAGGAATTTAAAGATAGACTATGGATGATCTTTTATGGAGTCTGACTATTATGAAATTAGTGTTATTTTAGTCGTAGTGACACTAACATTAAAATTTAAATAATGAATTCAAACTGTTTAAACTAATCAATCTTAGGAGTAATGTATTTATATGAAAAAATATCAATTTTCGAATTTATTTTGTTTGAAGTCAAACAGTAAAAAAAATGATTTTTAAATTAATACTAATGCATTTTTTTTTCATTTTTTTTACCACTTGTTTTCATACTAACTGAATTCGAAAACTTATAATTGTTGCATTTCGATACATCACTCGTAAAGTATATCGGTTTCAATGGTTTGAATTTGTTGGTTGAAGTCTATTTGATAGATTTCAAAGTCACACTACGGCTAAAATAACATTGATATCATAATAGTATTGTTAGATATATGTTATAAAAGTTATCTTATGTTAATCAATTTTACATGTTATGTTTATAAATTAGATGTTACATGCATTTTGTTCCATGAAATTTATGTTTATCTATAGAAGTGTTCAAGAAGATGTTTTTGATTTTGAACCATAGAACTCTATATAATGACAAATATAAATCTCTAAAATGTTCACAAACTTTGTTATTAGCATGAAACACTAATGTACCATGATAAGTTTGTCATGTTGATTAAAGTACATTGTAGTTCTATAAATATTGATAAAAGATTATTATTTAATAACATGAGTATATGAAATATTTCATATATTGAACAAACCCAACAAATGAAAATATTATATGGGTTTATGTTAGTGTCATTAATATTTTGATTGTGTCCGAAATTATAAGATGAGGAGGGATCAAATGACACCATTTTTTGGTGACATGGAATGACACCGTCCATTTTCAAAGTCCAAACAGTCGATCCAAACCGTTCAACTTGATGGATATGTTAAAATGTGCTTACAGATCAAATTTTACATTTTTCTGAATTTTTTTTTGGTTTATTTAGAGGGGTTCAAAAATTCAACGGTCTGAATATAGCGATTTTGTTAAATACTTAATAAATATTAAAAAAATTCAGAAAAATGTAAAATTTGATTTCCAAGTTACTCTTAATATATTCATCATATTGAACGGTTTGGATCGACTATTTGGATTTTGAAATTTCAAAAATAGACATTGTCACACCATGTCACCAAAATAGTGGTGTAATCCGATTCCTCCTCTTATAAGATATAAGATGTATTTCTTTTTCACATGAGAAATATATAATGTAATTAGTATTAAAAACTACTTATTATAAGTGGTGATAAAAATATTAGTTCCTTATATATAACTTGTGAGGGAGAAAGATATATGTCAATAGTATCATTGCCCCTCATTTATAATAAGTGATGATATTTTATGGGTCCCTTGGTAAAGTAGAATTATAATGCATGCAATATAACTGAAATGCAGTTATATATTTATAATTTACTTAAGAGATGAATAAATAAATATATAATACAAAGATAACACAGTCCGACTTTGTATAATATTCATAATATCATGTGGTAAGAAACGAACACGAGTGATGTTAATTATAACATAACTTTAAGGGATCGTGTATTGTAAAATAATACTTTACATCTATGTCGAGTAACTATAATGTATAGCTAATACTGCTTATAGTTTATGGTAATAAAATGTTTTATACCATTGCCAACATGACATGGATCCCATAGGGTCACACCAATAAGGAATTAATTAGAAATACTAGCTCCTAGATTTTTTTGACATGTATGACATGGCTACTAAATGAGTTTCTCTACTTAAAACATGAGATAAATAATTATAAGAATAATTATGAGATATTTTGGATTTAATTAAATATTTAATGCAATCCAAATATCTAAAAAGATCAAGCGGAAAAAATCTTTATGGGCTGCAAAAGAGAGTTTTTGTGGGTAGTAAAGAGTATAAATTTTTACCACGGTCTTAGCCAAAACAGAAATAGTTCCTAGCCAAAACAAAAGTGCAGAAATACAGTGTGTTTGGCCAGAGCCGAAACAGACAGTTCCTGGCCGAAACGAGGCCAAAACAACTGCCTAGAAAGCAGTATTTAGGATGTGAGAACTGCCTCTATAACTGCATATAGGTTATTTAAAGGGGACTCCACTGCCTAGAAGAAATATGTTTTGATTTAGAGAGTAAAATTCTACCCATATACTATCTTTCTCCCATTTTGATATCTCATGTGTTGAGAAACCACAAACCGTAAATTCAAGATCTTCCATTGGAGTATAGGGATTAAGGAGCGACTGAAATAGTACTCTATAGCAAGAGGAAACTTCAGTTTCTAATTAATTTCTTGGTGGATACCGTGGAGTGCTTCTAATTTGAAGTCTCAACTTGGTGCAAGACACACAAGGAGGCCGTATCGATAAACGAAGGTATCCAAAATATCTAGAAGAGAATACGATTTCTCTCTATTTACCAAATTGACATTTAGTAGGTATATCCAATACTCATCTAATAGATAGATTTGTGATGAATTAAATGAGTAGATATCAATTTGCATGTATATGAATTGTTTTAATATAATTAGCATAATAAAGTAGATTCGTAGATGTTTAAAAAGGGATTAAAATTTTTAATTTTGCCGCCTTTTACGCATCATAAAATCCTTCAAGCATAACTTTTTCTTATGAATTGCCTGAAGTTTTTTAATACAGCAAGTTTGAGATGGACTACACCTGGCACATTTACAGTTCACTCACTGTACCAATGGTTAGATTATGGGGGTATCAAGAATACCACATACACTTCACTCTGGAAATCCAAAATCCCCTTAAAAATCAAAAATTTTATTTGGTTGGTTAAAGAGGGTAAAGTCCTAACCAAAGATAACCTGGCCAAAAAAGGATGGTAAGGAGATCAAACCTGTCATTTCTGTAACTCAGTTGAAACCATCGACCATTTGTTTGTCACATGTCCAATAATTAATGCAATATGGGCATGGATAGCACAGCATAACAATTTTGTTTTTAATTGTGTAACTGTTTCTGACCTTTGGATTCCAGATGCTTATGTACCACTGAAAGATAGCTTATTACAATAATTAATTAGAGCTGCAACCATTTGGACAGTTTGGTTAGCTAGAAACAAAATATGTTTTAACAACTCTCCAATACCTAGTTTAGCCAGCTTAGGATCCCAAATAATTGCTCTAACAACCTACTGGTGTAAGTCCAATTCTGATGAATCTTATCTCAAATTAACATTAGTAGTACCAATGGATGTACCATATTTGCATTAGGTAGGTTCAATTACAATCCACTCAGGGACCGATACATCCATGAGGGACACCAGCTCCTGGGATTCAGAGAACGATCCCTGTCTTGGGTTAGAGGGTTTCGACTTGTCGGATTACCTTCGAGACAGAGCCGATCTTGATGCCATTGATGCAACTTACATGCATTCTACTGTCCCCATCCTCATGACAGTTTATCCCATACTAGCTCGTTCGTGGATCATTAGTCTCCTAACAAGACCGCTCGACTTACATACCCACTATATTCCTGCTTTATTTCTATTTTGTATGTCATCTATATCAGACATCTGTTTTGTTTGTTTTTCTGTAGCTCTCTAGTTGATTAACAATTAGTCAAACTTTAGCTTTCTAGCTGTTATTCTTGGTAAGTATAGCCAAGATACATATTTCTGTATGAACAATTCTAATTTCTAATGAAACAGGTGGTTTTAATACCATTTTTATCAAACAAAAAAATACAGCAAGTTTGACGATTATATTGAGCAACTCAAAACTTGGGAGTTGAAACTGGAGGGAAAAATGGTGAGATTACCTTGCCGCTCTTGTTCGACTCACAAAATAATGTGATGATGATTGTTGTTACTTTTCAAGCACAACCAAGTGGTAGGTACATATACATGATACCAAACTTTTTCCGTCTAATTCTTATAATATAATAAGTTATGTGTGCTTCAAACTTTTTGTCTTTAATTGTTGTCCAAATTGATATTTTAATTGTATCTGATTAACTAGAACATTGTTTGAACTTTATTTAATACATATAAACAAACTTGTATTAATAGGTAATACAACTCATTATTTGTATATATTTCACACCTGATTAAACAAATTTGTACGAGAGGAACAATAGGGCAAAGCACAAAGGAGAGAACAAGGAGTGTCTAAAAATTTAATTGCTGATCGTCTGGTTTCACAGATGTGATCACAAATCAGACTGAATAAAGAGTTAAAGACTTATAGAAGCAACGACAAATTCGTTTTTTTTTTTTAACGCTATGATTGAACTCTCTTTTATTTCACCATGCTTCCATACCAGTTTGTTAGAATTTTGTGCAAAGAAAAAGAAGAGGAGAGACAAACTCTGTGAAATAAACTGAATTTACTAATTTTCTCTTTCATCAAAAGTCTAAATCACATAGTACACATTAGCAAGATGCATACTCCAATGGAATCAAATAGCAGTTTGAATCATAACTTAACATTATTTTTGTTAGAGATGCATCCACAAAAAATTTATATTTTTGAAGTTCAATTAATACTTATCAAGATGTAATGCATTAAGATTATTACAAAGTTAATAAAATCTATCTATTTTATGACATCTTAATCTAGTATAAAGTAAATTTTATAATTCGTAAAATTGTATGTGAATGAACAGTTCATAAAAAAAATCAACGATTTGAATTTAATATTTATGTTTCAAAATTAAAGTTGTGATATACTGTGTAACTCAAAAACATTTTTTTTTTCAAAAAAAAAAAAATTACAATAACCGTCCTCAAAGATATTTGGTCAGCACTGTTCAGCATCCACCAAACTAGGTTTTCTCACTTTTGAGAGCAATGAATTTAAGAAAGAAAAGAAAAGCAAAGTCGAAAGAAGGTCCATTAACAGCAAATCAGCAACTAAAGGCCTTTAGGTCTTTTAAAAAAGCCCATTGTGCTTTCCAACTTTTTAGTGCTAATTTCAGTTAAAATTAAAACTGTGATCTACTTTTCAATAAAAGAACACAGCACTCTGAAAGCTTATTGGGTTGTTGATCATCAACAATAGATTTTATTTGATAATATCAATAAGCATAGATACATTACATATCAATTTAAATATAGTATAAATGATGTGATCTATACAATGCAAATTTTGTCATCGCCAGTATTTAACGGTTTATATTTAACAATGCTTATTAAGGTGTCAGACAATATCCATATATGACAGATAAATTTATGAGTTTTATATAACAACTGTTCCAAAATCTTTTGAGTTTCACGAATATTTTTTTAGCTTATTTTGAGAAATATTATTGAAATTGTCGAAACTGTCAACATAATATTTTTAAAATATCATAACCTAAATTTGTTTTAATTTTGTTTGCTGACTTCCATTAAGAAATGAAACAACGTTTACTCGCTTCATTTCAATCTGTCAAACTCAAACGGTTAATCATTTTGTCATTGTCAAAACCAAAGTTCTAAATAGCGTTTATCACGTCATAGCGGGAAGCCGAAAAAGAAAAGTTATAGCGAATAGCGTTGCTATAATAAAAGCCGTGTCACATAGTATTTTTTTATTTTTATAAAAATTATATCATATATTTGTACTAAATATCAACATTATCTAAGTCTCATAGAATAATAAATAACATCAAATTGATTAAAAAATTATAGTATTCATATTGAACTAATATCATAAACTATTGATTTTTTTTCTATTCAAAATATATTCAGCATCATGACATAATCTATCTTTTTTCTATTTAAATTTCAAAATAACCTAGACATCATGACATAATTAATTATCTTAATCTATTCAAAATATTCAAACTACCATATAGTAAGTATCATTTTGTTACTTCAAGAAATATCTTAATATATTTAATCCGAGCCTTTATTTAAAGCCCATATAAATTAAAAAAAAAAACAGTATGTTGCATAGCGGGCACTATTTGCGCTACACGCTATGCGCTATAGCGGACCGCTATTACCACTATAGCGTCTGTAGCTCAAATAACGTGTTTTAATCGTATAGCTTAGCATTTAGGGTCCAAAAACGCTATAGCGCGCTATTTACAACACTGGTCAAAACTAATAACTACTACTCGTGAGTCGTGACCGTGACCTATGTTAGTTTATCTATTCTTCAGGGATGAAAGGATGGTCGTCAGATCAAATTCGATCTGATTTTCAGTTCCAACTATTCAGTCCACATTAATATGTGGGATACGGCTACGGTGCTATGGGTTATATAGAGGGCTACAGTACTACGGTTCAATATTCAAGTTTTTAAAATTCTAATGGTGGATCCGAACCATTTATCTTGTTCTCCATATTAATATACTGTTTGGAGATCAAATTTTATATTTTTTTGAAAAAAAATTTACTATGTTTTTAGACAAGTAAAAAATCAGTTGATCTAAAAAATTCTACATCATTCAGATATTTGATTTTCTACCTATCTAAAAATAATAGTAAATTTTTTTCAAAAAATATAAAATTTGGTCTCCAAACACATATTAATATGAAGAACAAGATGAACAGTTCAGATTAACTATTAAGATTTTGAAAACTTAAATATTGAGCCATAGCACCGTAACCCTCTATGCAACCCATATATAGCACCATAGCCTTACCCTTAATATGTGTGCATACTTGATCTGCAGGGATATTAAAACCTTTTTGTGTGAAACTTGACGCTTAATCAGTAGGGACACTAAATGACTCTAATCAGACATTGAATTGATCTGATGTTGATGCCCATCAAACCGTCTTTCAGAAGTTGAACTCAACTTTTTTTTTTCACACACAAACATCAATACACCACCACCCAATCTCCCACACAATAATTTTGCAATTCCTTAGGACGTGTTTGGATTTTATTGTTCACGTGGAAAAAAAAAATTCACTCAAATTGAATTTTTTTTTCCATGTGAACAGTAAAATTTAGTTCAAAAATTTTGCAATTTCATTCTTATTTATATTCCCGTCCGTCTGCCGAACATGCCCTAAATAAAATGGCAGAAGAAGGGGAAGAGAAAGAGGGAGGGGTAGTACCAGCTCTTTAGGAACATGCAATGAGATTAATTCCTTGTACTTGGTACCGAGTTTCTACTGGCTCTGGAGTGATATAAGTGTTTTAGATACGTGTAGTTGTGATATGCTTTGTTGTTTTGTATCTCGGTGATATTTTGTTTCACCTTTTATTTGTGGATATTGTGATACTAGCATGTTGTTGTGCATTAATTTTGTGCTTTTTTGTATACTTTTACTTTCTACAGGTTTGGAGATTGTAATAACGTTAACTCTATTAGTTTCAATGAAAACAACGGAGCAGGGTTATGGAAGTTTCTCGCTTTCCAAATTATTCTTGATAATTATGCAGCAGTTGTATAGTTGCTAGTTATTACATGCCACATTGATAATATTATTATAATTGCATCCGGAGAAAAAAAATAAGAATTAACATTAAATGCAAGAGCAGTTTCTTTTATCTTTCTATTGTTTATTTGCTGGGGTATTAATTTAATATGTTTTCGTTGAATGGTCGAGTTTGTTTAAATCTTGTAAAAAGATTATAAGTAATTTAGGTATTCTGAGTTGTATTAGAAAATTTAAGTCATGTATAGTTGAGAAGAATTAGAAGAGTGAGAAGATAAATAAAATGTGCTTTGGCAAATAAAAGAATGCGGGTATTTCTGAGGACGTTAAATAATAAGAGAGATTTGAAGTGAGAAAAAAAAATGAAAAGGAAGAGAGACTGAAAAGGACGAATAGCCAAATTTGTGGTTTATTGATTATTTTCTACCTATCTAAAAATATTTTAAAAAGTTTCAAAAAATATAAAATTTAGTCTCCAAATACATATTAATATGGAGAACAAGATGAACGGTTCAAATCAACCGTTATAATTTTGAAAACTCGAATATTGAGCCATAGCAACGTAACCCTCTATGCAACCTATAATACCATAGCCTTACTCTTTTCGAAAATAGCACCTAAAAAATGTTAGAGCATCTATTTTGTGCTACTCATTTATCAATAATAAATATGCAATTATTAAAAAAATCTCAATAGTGACTAACAACAAATATTTTTTTACAAATTAAAATTAAATTTATTATTAATAACTATATATTTTATACAACAGATAAATAATTATTATTAATAAATAAATAATTTAAAAATTAATGCGAGAGGAACATCAAACGACACTCAAAGGAGTGGTGATTGGTTTAATAGATATCAAATCAAATTCTGTTGAAGTTTGATTGGAATGGTTCGATTAACTGTTCTGATTCATGTACACTTATTTCACATATATCTTAGGTGTGTTTGGATGTAGCGAGAATAGTATTGTTTCAATCTATTCAAATATTTAGGAACAGTGAGAATAGCGTTATTATTACTGTTCTTGCTATTCCTATAAAAAATTGGAATAGCAAATGTACTCTCTCAAATATTCAATTGTTATTCTCGCTATTCTAAATATTCAATTTAAATAACATTTCGAATAGTTTTGAGTTAGCGCTATTCTTAAATAATAACTATTTTAGTTATTCTTAATCTATTATTTTCAACAGTGACTATTCTAACTATTTTCTAGTGCATCCAAACGCACCTAAATAATATCGGATTAAAACACTTGTTCCACACAAATTTTAAAATTATATATGTAAATTTTAATGGAATCAAACCACTTTGATATGACATCAAATCAAATTTCTGACACACTGAACCGTCCCGATTCCAGAATTTTTTTTAGAAACCATAAATAATTAAATTATTTTTAGGAAACCAATAAGATTACCTTTTTTTTTTTAAAAACCATAAGGACCGGACGGTCCGTCCGGTCTCAAAATTAGTTTTTTCCCAGACCGGATGGACCATCCGGTCTCACTTTTTTTTTTTTTTTTTTTTTTTTTTTTTTTTAAACAGAATTTTTTTTTTTTTTTTTTTTTTTGTATTAAATATTAGAAATGTTGAATATGTTTCTTTGAAAATAGATGAAATACAATATAATTTGATTTATTAGAAAAACTGCAACAAATAACCCGGATCAATATTTTTCAGATCGAATTTTTCGTGGCTGTAAGAAAAATTAATATATTTCTTTATGTGTTATTAGAAAAAAATAAAAATGCTTAGATTCTGAGTTATTGATCCCGGTTCAAAAGTCACTTCTAGGTAATCCAGAAAATATTGTGATCCTTCTAGGACATTTAATTTATAAAAAGTTGTATCTATTTTGAGAATTCTTTTTGAATAATAATCATTAAATAACTTAAAGTTTTTGTTTTTTTTTTCAAAAATAGACACAACTTTTTATAAATTAAATGTCCTAGAAGGATCACAATATTTTCTGGATTACCTAGAAGTGACTTTTGAACCGGGATCAATAACTCAGAATCTAAGCATTTTTATTTTTTTCTAATAACACATAAAGAAATATATTAATTTTTCTTACAGCTACGAAAAATCCGATCTGAAAAATATTGATCCGGGTTATTTGTTGCAGTCTTTCTAATAAATCAAATTATATTGTATTTCATCTATTTTCAAAGAAACATATTCAACATTTCTAATATTTTAATACAAAAAATAAAAAAAATTAAATTTTTTCTGTTTTAAAAAAAAAAAAAAAAAAAAAAAAAAAAAAGTGAGACCGGATGGTCCATCCGGTCTGGGGAAAAAATAATTTTGAGACCGGACGGGCCGTCCGGTCCTTATGGTTTTTAAAAAAAAAAAAGTAATCTTATTGGTTCCCTAAAAATAATTTAATTATTTATGGTTTCTAAAAAAAATTCCCGATTCCACGCTCAAATATTCCAAAAGTGTGGCACGTAGCACTGCGTTCAAATATTATTATTGTTTGAATCTACCAAAGCTAACCAGGAAATAAATATGCTGATTCTAAAGAATCACATGTACCTGCAATTTCAAGAATTCGCAACCTCTGAGATATCTCATATTTTGCGTGACTTACTGAAAAATCTCAACCGTTCAAAGACGTCATGCACGTATCTCAAAGCTTAAACAATATTGGCCCCTGCGCTATATCCGAGTAATGGTTTGCTAACGGGTAGGGTACGGGTACCTCGGGTATACCCGGGTCGGGTAGTCGGGTAGGACGGGTACAAGTAGGACGGGTAGTTGGGTAGACGGGTACGGATAAGTCGGGTAGGTTTTTAAAAGAGTATACCCTACCCGTTTCAAACCCGTGCCCGTCTCGGGTAACGGGTACGGGTAGTCGGGTAGGACGGGTAAGGTACGGGTATTTTATTTTTTTTTGGGTTTTTTTTGTTTTTTAATATTGCTTTTTTTGTTTTTTAGGTTTTTTTTTCTGTTTTTAATACTATTTTTTTTGGCGGCAAAATAACTTTGAATTTTGAATTAAAAAAAAACGGATAAACGGGTAAACAGGTAAAGGTACATGGATAAACGGGTAAAGATACACGGGTAAACGGGTAAACTGGTGCGGGTACGGGTAAAACGGATGCGGGTAGACGGGTTTCGGGTACGAATAAAACGGGTACGGGTTGGACGGGTTTTTTTTCCAAATCCTTGAGTCCGGTCCGTCTCAAACCCGTACCCGTGTATCCGTTTACCTGCCTATACCCGGACACGGGTACGGGTACCTCGGGTAACGGGTACGGATCGGGTAAAACGGGTCATACCTGTTTGGATTTTAGCAATCGTCTAATTCGAGTAGGCACCGGACACGTAGGTCATGCAAAATATGAGATATCTCAGAGGATGTGCACTCCAATTTCAAATGCACTCGTTAATTTCTCTCCAGACGTGAATTTCAAAAACAAAAAATTTTAAATGTCTAAAAAAAATGGATCAATTTGAAATTGCAGATATTGTGATTCTTTGAAATCACAACAGATTTATTTTCAAAAGAAGACCAATAATTGTGAAGCAAGCGTCCTCTCTGTGGTGTGCATGGATACAATAACCCATGCAGCGAGTCACTGTCAAGCTATGTTACTTGCTATTTTATATATAGTCCCGTATCCTATTCGATACATGTCGTATGTTGTATCGATACTCGTATTGTATCATCCGATATTCATATTGTATAATATCATACCATCGTATACGATACGAATACGATACCGTACCCTTTTTACGCAATATAGCTGCGAAGTGTCAACAGAGTATCTCCGCGTATTTATTTTAAATCGAATAATTAAATGTAAGCAAAAATAAAATCAAATAATTAAGTAATAATAGTCGCCTGGCCCCCCACCATATTTTCCTTTTAAAGACTTTTAAATTTATGTTCTATGTCATAAACCCCGTCATATAGTGATGCTTGCAACGTGAAAATGAAGAAAACCACATGGAAGATGTGAATAGAAAATAAATAATCGTTGATTATTTTTTCATGATACACGCTTCTATACTTTTCGACAAATTTGCTTGATAATTCTCCTGGTCAGCATAATGAAATTTCCAGAAATTTGCTTGATAATTTTCACAGTTAGCAATTTAGCATAATAAAACGAGTAAAATTGGAGTATCTTTAAGTTTACTAAATTTCTTCTTGAGTTTTAACTTAAAAACATATCAAATCAAATTACAAATTTAAACAGTTAAAATCGATCTAATTTTTTTAATGATGTGTTTAAATTCAAATTTTATAATTACTCAAATAAGTTTGTATAAAAATCAAGTAGTAGAAAATGAATTTATAAGTTAATTTTGTTGCATTCATTTTTTATCATTTTTATTGTTTAACTTCATACTAAATTAATTTGAAAATTTATAATTTTTTTTTTAAATACATCACTTGTGAACTGGGTCATTTTCAATAGTTTATATTCATTGTTTAGAGTCTATTCTAATTTAGAGGTAAAAACACCCTAGTTCTCCTCTTATTAAAGTACAAATATTTTCAAATTGCAATAATTTACAGCAACAAAGTAGTAAAAAATATTGACGGGTTTCGCTAGTATAACGTTAGTGTTATTTTAACCTATATAATATCAACTATAAAATCTATAAAATCGACTTCAAATAGTGAATTCAAATTGTTTAAACCGATCTACTTCATTAGTGGTGTATTTAGATGCAAAATTTATAACTTTTCAAATTTATTTAGTATTAAGTCAAGCGATCAAATGTATAAGTTTTTAAGTTAATTTTAATACATTCATTTTTTAATATTTTTACCACTTGATTTGATATTAAAATAACTCAAAAATATAAAAAAAATTATATGTAAACACATCACTCGTAATGTAAATCGGTTTGAACGGTTTGAATTAGTTGTTCGAAGTTAATTTGATAAATTTTAAAATTAGTGTTACATAGATTAAAATGACATTAATGTTATATTAGTCAAATTCATTATTGACAAGTATCCGAACTTTTGTTTAGAATTTAACGACTAGAATTAAGAAGGTCAAATTATAGAAAAAAATCTGAAAAAACGAAAACAGCAAGTTTGTTTAAAGTTAATATTTTTCCCCAACTATACAAAATGATGCCAAAATTCAAATACACATAAACCTTTGAAGAAGCTTCTTCGCTTACGAAGGTTCGAAAGAGACAACAAACGAAGAAAATGAGGAGGGAAATTAACTATTTTCCATTAAAGAACCAATCTGATGCTTTCTCTTCTTTCGTTCGTTCCTTGCCAATTCAAGCAAACTTACAGATGTAAAACAAAAAATGGTGAGAATAAGCGCTGTCGCCTTGCCTTCTATCAGCCCAAACAGGATCACCATAAGAAAAACTATGAACCAAGAGATGCCTTCTTTAATTTCACACCTTTGCGAGATCTCTCCTTCCTTAATTTGAATTGGAGAAATTTCTCTTGTCAATTGCTCTTCTTGGTACTCTGTTACCAAATTGACAAGATCATCTTCCTCCTCACCATTAGAAGCAGTTTCCATCTCTTTACCCCTGATAGAGTCATCCAAAGGTCCATCTTTCTCTCGCGATTTCTTCTTACTCCGATCCTTCAAAAATAATCTCTTCAAAATATTCTTTTTCTTTAAATCTCTCGCCTGAACCTGACAAAAATCAGGGCTTTCTTCCCAAATTTCGTCAAATTCCCTTGATTGATTCAATTCGCATCGGATCTCCAATTCAACTGAGTCTGATTCGGTCTGAATCTCAACCTCTCGAATAGGAGAAACAAGCGGAAAGCTCCTCTCTTCCAACCACAAATTTGTTCTCGCTTCAGCACAGGGTTTGAAGAACTGAACCAAATTGAACCTCGCTGAATCGAAAAACCATGCACAAAAAGCCAGAGCTGTAAAACCGATAACCAATTTCTTCCCAATAATTGCCAAAAGGGCTAAGGCGAAAATATTCACAGTCACAACAAACCCAATTCCTAAGGAATTCCTTCTCTGACAAACTAAAACATCATCCGAAACAGAAGGAATCCTCTCTTCCTCTGCAATAATGACTTCTTCAACAGACCCACTAGAGATCAAGACATGTGACGTGGCCGAATCAGAGGGGTCGAAGGAAGAACCAACAGTCGATAAACATTCTGAATTGGTTACTTGTCGTTTTTTCTTTGTTTTCTTAGAGGGCTTCTTGAGGCGACTCTGGTTTTTGACATAGAGATCGGCGAGAGACGTCGGAAAGCCGGTCTGAAGCGGAAGCGAACCAGCTGTTCCGGACCGACGATCGGGTCGGAGGGAAGAGATGAACCGGACGAAAGCCAAACCGGCTCGAGGCTTCTTCGACGGGCTCGGCATCTCGCCGGGTCCCGGTTCATGTGCGGTTCTTAGAGTGGTGTTCTCTGTTTGTTGATGCGTGATGGACGGGGTTGGTTTTGGTTTGGTCTTTGCTTAAGAGGGATTTTAAACAAAGAGGTGGGAATAATGTGGGATTTGTTTCGTTTAAACATTTGGTTAACGACCCGACTGGAAAATATATAAAGGGGGTCAAACGGGATTTCTGGGTTTGGTGTGACGATGACTCTGTGTCCTGATTGAAAGGCATTAATTAATGTTGAAATTTTGCTTGAACATTTCAATTTTTGTCATTTGTATAACTGGGGCATGCTAAAATGTCCCAGTAAACAATTATGGATTAATTTGTATTTAACATTGATTGAAAGGCATTAATTAATGTTGAAAAGTATATCTTTTTTATTCTACGCAATGTTTATGTACGTCGGTCGGTCACACCATGAAATTAATATGATAACTTGATAAGTCAGCTATCAGCCTATGAGCATAATAATTTAGAATATATACCATTCTAGCCGCACAGATGACCACATAATGTTCCACAAACAATCGAATGGTTACCCAATCGCGAGCGTGAAAACTACGGGTTTGAAGAAGTAAACGCGTTTGGTTGTAACTGCATCGTACTGGGCTCGGAACTTCGCATGTGCTAAAATGGGTGGTCCCCGACATCGGACGGCTGTGATCCGATCATACACCGAGTATCACAGTCTAGGTCGGACCAGGAACAGGTTTGAGTTTGACCGTGTTTTTGGTTAGAGAAAGTGTAGTTTGACTCATGGACGTGGTGCACGTGCTAGGTTATGCTTAGGGGGGACACAAGTACACAACCCACGGGCTTTCTTGGTTAGTGTGCTCTTTTCATTTTATTAAATCGTTTTAGATAAGCTTGTCAACTAAGTACCTGTGTGCATCTAGTAATATTTCATGAATTATTGGAATTTAGAAAGTTGGCGCGGTGTATTGTTTCCCTTTTAACTGCTAAAGTAGAAGAGAAGGAGAAAAAAAAAAGGAAATAAAACATAACCTTGGTCCTTGGATGTAAATGTAATTTCCGAATTGCACTGCGCGCAGCTGGAAGTTGGGCCCCATTCACAATGAAAAAAATTGAAGGGAAGATTATAATAAGTTGAATTTATTGCTAACTCGAAAAGGTTTACTTGGTGGAAAGGGCACTCGTGAAGTGTGCTTGTAATAAATATTAGTGTATAGTGTTATCCCGATTTTTAGTTAATTAAGAAACGAATATGATGTGTTGGAATGATTGTCTGATGGATTTCTTCCGTGTTACGAGGATCAAATATCAAATCAAATCATGATTATTGGCTTGTAGCAGAGCAAAAAAAATATCTATATATTTAGCATCCCACGAGTAGCATGCTTGCTTGTTAAATGGTGTGTGCATCGTGCACCAATACAATAAAATATTACAAACAAAAGGTCCATGTGAACTGGTTTATGCCAAATAAATTGTCCCCTCGTAATTGATTGAGTCGTGGACTCGTGATCGTTACGCATTATGATTTATGATGATATGTGACGGATCGGATCCATATTTACTGGGTATGGATTTGCTATCCGTCAATCATCGTCCTTAGATAGTCAGATTCTGACAAACAGAGCCGTACACACGTCAGTTGTGAAATTTTACAGTTCTTTTTTTTTTCTTGGTAATTAAAAAAAATGTTTTGAGAAGTAATATGGAGGTTTCTATTTTTAACATGATATTGATTTTTATTTATTTTCAAAACTTCTTCAGAATTTTCTGTCAATCTATAACTTTTAAAATGAAAAAAACTCAAAAATTGTGCCAAATATGAAAAATGGAATTTTCAAAATCTATCAAATTATGAAGGACCAGGACTAGGGGTGTAAACAGAGTGGATTCGGAGCGGATAATGATAATACCATATATGTATCCATTTTTTAATAAGTGAATATGGATACGGATACTAAACAACTAAACGGATATCAAAATTCAAAATTATATGCGCCTTAAACAGACATGGATACGGAACAGATAATCAACGGATACGAATTCAAATGCGGATACAAAACAAATAATTGTCAGCAATTGAGTTATGCACTTTAAGTAGGGGTATAAATGAATCGGATAATATTCTATTTCATCCGAATCTGAATTCGGAAAAGTACTTATATTATTCAATCCGCATCCGGAAAATTATAATGGATACGGATACGGTAAGACTTTTAACTATCCGTATCCGACCGTTTACACATTTAAACCACAACAAAGGTGATATATGTTATTAAATTGCATATAGATATATATATTTTGATGAACAATATAACACTATAACATAATTATTGACTAATATTTTAATAATATAATAGATATTTTGTAACTAACAATCTAATTATGAAAAATATCCTTATCCGTCCGATATCTGATCCATATCCGTAACATTTAATATCCGATCCGTATCTGTAACATTTAATATCTGATCCATATCCGTATCCGAGACTATCCATATCTGTATCCATATTCGAAAAATTATAACGAATACGGATATGGTAAGACCACTATCAGATTTGTATCCGATTGTTTACACCCCTAACTTTAAGATACAAAAAGTGACTTGAAGTGACTTGCTATTGTCTTAAAACAATGACTAAAACCAATTTAGCAGACACTAAAAGTATACTACATTCACGAACTAAAGTCTTAAATGGAAAAGAATGGAGAATGAAGAAATAAAGGTAAAAAGAAAATGAAATTGCGTTATTCATCACCAGCAAAAAAAAAAAAATTTATATCGTATTATTATTTATACCACAACAAAACTGAAATGAATATGGGATAATATATAACAACTTCTATCTAGAACAGTAAAGTTAAAGCTGGTTGGAAGTAATTTTAGATCTGAATAGTTGCAGATACAAATATGAATATTCACCTTCATGAAATTATCTGTATTTGTATCCGCCATTTTTTCACCATATATAAAAATTATATGTATCCATATCTGTAATCGTTTAATCCGGATTCGGATAATCTCCGGATATGAAGCGGATTATCATATCCGTTTACACCCCTAACAAGGACGGACAGTGGCTAGATTATTAATTATAACAATATAACTTTCACTTGTTCAAACCTATCAAGTCAAATAAGTTTGTTACGAAAACTATAACACCTTGTTTGGATGGAGAGTAGAGGAAGGGGAAGTGAAGAATAGAAGGGAATGGAATGGAATAGAAATGAAAATTAACATGTTTAACCTTTTCATATTTGGATAATTAATGAGAGCAAATAAATTTAACTTTCCTTTCCGTCTTAATTTTTGTTTCGTTGATTAAAATTTAGAAGATTAATAAGAAATTTGGTGGCTATTGTAAGTTTGTGATAAAAAACTTGTATGAAAATTATATTGATAAGATACAGAGTTAGACATTTGTGCTATTTTTTCTAAAAATATTCATAACAAAATTTATTTCTATCCGTTACACTTTAAATTGGGAGAAAAACTAATTCTATTAATTATAATGATACATGGTTAAACCTTTCACCTCCTATGCTATGGTTTTTCTAGCCTGACATTTCTGAGTTCCTTGTCCTTGGTCTTCTTCTGTGTTATTTGTGCATATCTTCGCTGGAATCAAATTATCCAAATTCAAAATTTCATCTACAAAATGATAAGTACGGGTAATAGTGTAATCAACATTTTAAAATAACTTATATTGAAGTTTCTAATTCAATCTAAGCCATGAATATTTTACCGTTCTTTTTATTAGTTGTATCACGAGTTCTAACATTTGTTTGCAAAATTTCTCAATTTCACCGATCATCAACAATGGCATATTATCTTCCAAAATCTACTTGTCATTATTAACAAAATCTTAAAAACTAATTAAATAATAATTTTTTTCCATGGAATGATATCATGCAGTTCAACAACTTCAAACTTCTTGTTTAAAAATCAAATTTTATTTCACATGTAATACATTTCTGATTCAATCTCAAGCTGTATCGAACATTAACAATATAATATACCATTTTTTTGTGATTTTCATGCAGATAAAAACTTGAAAAAAATAGAAAAATAGGAAATATGTTTTAAAAAATCTTCAAAAAGAAAAAAAAATGTACGTAATCATGAAATAAACCCAGTCAGCCGTATAAATCAAGATATGTTTTTATTAAGTTCATTTTCTTGTATGAAGAAAAACCTTTAACAAAATGAATAAAAATTATATGAAAATTTTAAATCTAATTGTTTTCATAGCTGGTATCAAAACATTAGGTCAAATTTCTCCTAATACATATAATTTTCTTGATGAGTATTCAACTTTGACTGTACGTCACCTGTATGCTGTAGCAATAGTCGAAACAAAAAAATTGCAATTGACAAATCAACTGTTATTATATATCCACACGGAGGTAAAATTAAAAATACATCAAAAATATAAACTTCAACAATTTCATCGATATGTTGGTAGGATTGAATAATTAGACTTATCATTAATCATGTTTGGTAACACCAAAGCACTTTGAGCATTTTGTTTAAGCACTCTCAGCCATTATCTCAATTAAAATATTTATAATGACTTCATTAGTCACCAATTTATGATGTCATCATGCCATGCGTTACAATTAACTTAATTAATTGCTCACTAAAGACCGGAATTTGGAGAGCACAACAAAAATAAAATATCTTTAATTTGTAGGGCTGGACCGACATTTTCAAAAGAAACTACAAAAAGATGAACCCCCCTGAGGCAGATTATTTGAGCACAATCACGTGATCGTGTCTCTTTCGCCAAATGCTAAACCAAGAAAAGGATCCACCACATGCTAACATACAGATTTCTTGTTGCTCTTGCAATAGGTCTCTAGTTCGGAATCAAATTCCGAACAAATTTATTGAGATTTGTGCATAAAAGGGTTTCTTTATAGAGATATGTGAATATAAAATTTTGAACGGTTAGATTCAGAAAAGCAACAAGCTGCTTTCTTATAGAAAAACAGCAGATTGACATCCCTCTAGTTCAATATGCGCATGGTAGGTCTTTTGCGTGCCAATATAATGCAAATTCTACTTTCAATATTAAAAACCAATGATTTAAATAGCGTTTATCGCGTAATAGCGGTCGGGTTAAAAAAATTGTGCTATATCCAAATAGCGGCGCTATTTGGACATAGCGTCATAGTTTTTTTGAGAGAAAAACGCTATAGCGACTCTATTTAGAACATTGCTAAAAACCACTTCAAGTTCACGGATCAGACTCTGTTGTTTTTCTATAAGAAAAGCAGCATCGTGCTTTTCCGATCTCAATCATTTAAAATTTTTTATTTACATATCTCTATTAAAAAAATTATGCACAAATCTCAACAAATTTGAATAGTTAGGATCGGAAAAGCAGAACCCTACTTTTCTATAAAAAAAAGCAACAAAGTCCGTTCGCAAGTTCGCGTGCTGTTTGGTGGGCACACACCTGACCTTGGGAAGTATGTTTTCTCTTGTTTTTTTTTAGTAACCCAAATTTTTCGAATTTTAAATCTACGACATTTTACATAAAATATGAGGGAGATTATGACACTTTGGATCTGTATATTCGTTTACAAAGTTCAAAAAGTCGATTTGAACAACTCAACATGATTTCCATATAAAAATATACTTACATATCAAATTTTACATGTTTTAAGACTTTTTTAGATAGCTAAAAAATCATTACATTCAGATGGTCTGAACTCTTTAGATCGGATGATTTTCTATCTATTTAAAAAATAGTGCAAAAATGATAAAAATTTTAAATTTTTTTTATAAGTATATTTTCATATGATGATCAAGTTCAATAGTTAGATTAATCGGATTGATTGTTTGAATTTTAAAAATAAAGATACGAATAGACTTATGTGCGCATTGCAAAGTATCAGTCTCATACTCGCATTGAATAAACATTTTATTTTTTGTAACCAATAGCGAAATTAGAAATTGAGATTGGACAGTTGAATAAGTTATTGCAATACAATTTTTTTTAATAAGATGGACTACAAATATAATTACTTACAAAATTATAAACTTTGAAGGACAAAATTGTTGATTTTTATTTATAGAACTTACTAAGCCACTAATATCTAATACATGAATATCTTGTTTGTAACCAAACACTGTTTCTTATATTTGTTTTTCTTTATTTATACTGATAAATTAATTTATATTAAATACTCACATGTTTTACAAGCATAGAAGAGCTCACATGGTTTGATTTCATTATCTCTGTATAGTGGATCTCATATATTAATTTATGGAATTAGAATTTTGGACAAATTTATTTATATTCGTGTCTATTTCATCTTTTATGCAAACAATTTAAAAACTAAATAAAATTAAATAGTTATGTGAATCTAAATGATTTATATGAATTTTGATACCGATTAAACGATTTAGATTCAGTTTTGAATAAGACTTTGTCCAAAACTAAAACTCCACCCATTATTTATATCAATATTAGGGAACAACCACGCGGGTAATTTAATTCGTGTACTGACTTTTGATATTTTTCTCATGCTTATAAATCGAACACAAATCTGCAATTTCTGTACATTTATGATGTTTTGAATTTTATGATGAAGAAGTTAAGTAGCATTTAATTTCGTATACAAATTTAGCAGCCTGTCTTAATCCAACACAAATTATAACCAATCTTTATCAAGGTCTCTTTGTATGATGGGAAAATTTCAAATGTATCCATCTAAAATTTTGAAATACTCAATTTTTTCATCAAAATACCATAGAGAAATTTTTCACTGTACCCATCTAAAATTTTGAAATAGCCAACTTTCCCATAAAAATATCATAATATTCAACATCCCCATAAAAATTTCAAATTTTTTTATCCTATCTTCTTTTATATATTTTCTTTTTTATTTAACTGTTTTAAAAACTGAACCGACCATTATGCCCCTTGGCGAATGTTAGAAGCGGCATTGAAGGAATATTTAGATCAAGGGACAGAGCTCGGTACATGGCTGTTCAGGCTTCATCAGGTACAATTTTAATATTCACTGCATATTGAGGTATAATTGTAGTTTGAACAATACAAGCTTTTTGGTAGCAAGGATTGCCATTGTGACCAAATTTTGATAACGAGATGTGTTTTTATCTAAACAAATTTGTTTCTTGTTGCTGAGAGAGATCAACAACTTACGAAGAGAAGAAGAAGAATAACAACAAAAAAAAAAAAAAAAAAAAAAAACAGAGATGGCCTATGAAGAAGAATAAAATAGTTAAATAAAAATAAAATTAAAAGCACTAAATATATTCATTTACAATCAGATGGGTATAATGGTCAATTTAATTTATAAAATAGTTTAATAAAAATAAAATTAAATAAAAGAGGATAGGAGAAAGAATCTGAAATTTTTATGGAGATATTGGATATTATGATATTTTGATGAAAAATTGGACTATTTCAAAATTTTAGATGGATGCAGACATGCAGTCGAAATTTTCCCTTGTATAATTGGTGTAGTTGCATATCCCTTTCAATGCATTAAAATATGCTTCGTAGTGCCCGATTTCCCTCTTTTTAGCTTTTAAACATGTCATTTTCGATTGAACTACCAAAGACAATGATCATGCAAAAGCCACGTCAAATAGACCGATTTTTTTATTTATATCCAAAATAAAATATAAATTTAAAAAACTAACTAACTAGCCAATGAAATTGCATAACTACCCAAGCCAGTTAATCATTAACCGGACTCAAATCAAATTTTCGGTTAATGGTTAACCGGACTATTTCAATGGGTCCGGTTAACCATTAACCAGAAATTTGATTTGAGTCCGGTTAATGGTTAACCGGATTTGTGCTTTTTCCTTTTTTTTTTTTTGAAAATAGAAATTCTTTATTTTTTTATTTTTTGTATTAAAATATTAGAAATATTGAATATATTTATTTGAAAATAGATGGAATACAATATAATTTGTTTTATTAGAAAAACTGCAACAAATAATCTGGATCAATATTTTTCAGATCGGATTTTTCGCAGCTGTAAGAAAAATTAATATATTTTTTTATGTGTTATTGGAAAAAAATAAAAATGCTTAGATTCCGAGTTATTGATCTTGGTTCAAAAGTCACTTCTAGGTAATCTAGAAAATATTATGATCTTTCTAGTACATTTAATTTATTAAAAGTTGTATCTATTTTGAGAATTATTTTTGAATAAAAATCATTAAATAAATTAAAGTTTTTATTTTTTTTTCAAAATAGATACAACTTTTAATAAATTAAATCTATTAGAAAGATCATAATATTTTCTAGATTACTTAGAAGTGACTTTTCAACCAGGATCAATAACTCGGAATCTAAGCATTTTTATTTTTTTCCAATAATACATAAATAAATATATTAATTTTTGTTACAGCCGCGAAAAATCTGATCTGAAAAATATTGATCCGGGTTATTTGTTGCAGTCTTTTTAATAAATCAAATTATATTGTATTTCATCTATTTTGAAAGAAATATATTCAACATTTCTAATATTTTAATACAAAAAATAAAAAAATATAATTATGTTTAAAAAAAAAAACAAAACCGGTTCACCATTAACCGGACATATACATATAATATTTTTTTGTATTAAAATATTAGAAATGTTGAATATATTTCTTTGAAAATAGACGTAATACAATATAATTTGATTTATTAGAAAGACTGCAAGAAATAACCCGGATCAATATTTTTCAGATCGGATTTTTCGCGTCTGTAAGAAAAATTAATATATTTCTTTATGTAATATTGGAAAAAAATAAAAATGCTTAGATTCCGAGTTATTGATTCTGGTTGAAAAGTCACTTCTAAGTAATCTAGAAAATATTATGATCTTTCTAATAGATTTAATTTATTAAAAGTTGTATCTATTTTGAAAAAAAATATAAACTTTAATTTATTTAATGATTTTTATTCAAAAATAATTCTCAAAATAGATACAACTTTTAATAAATTAAATGTACTAGAAAGATCATAATATTTTCTAGATTACCTAGAAGTGACTTTTGAACCGGGATCAATAACTCGGAATCTAAGCATTTTTATTTTTTTTTTCCAATAACACATAAAGAAATATATTAATTTTTCTTATAGCCGCGAAAAATCCGATCTGAAAAATATTGATTCGGATTATTTGTTCCAGTCTTTCTAATAAAACAAATTATATTGTATTCCATCTATTTTCAAAGAAATATATTCAATATTTCTAATATTTTAATACAAAAAATAAAAAAAATAAAGAATTTCTGTTTAAAAAAAAAAGAAAAGGAAAAAGCACAAATCCGGTTAACCATTAACCGGACTCAAATCAAATTTCCGGTTAATGGTTAATCGGACCCATTGAAATAGTCTGGTTAACCATTAACCGGAAATTTGATTTGAGTCCGGTTAATGGTTAACCGGTTTGGGTAGTTTTGCAATTTCATTGACTAGTTGGTTAGTTTTTAAAATTTATATTTTATTTTGGATATAAATAAAAAAATCGGAATAGAGGTCCAGGAAAAATATAATAGAAGCCATTATTCTTTTTTTTATATATATATATTTTTATTTCATCATACCTATAATAATGAGAAGAGGTGACTGTTTGTGTTTAACAATTTGAAATCTATTTTATTAATAATTTAAAGTTATTTGCATAATATGTACAAACAAGTTTATACTTTATTTTTCTGTTATTTTGGTTTAAGAACATTATAATTGTTTTAGAATTTATTATTATGGTTGCCAAGATAATTATGTGCTGTGATTTTGGAATATCTATATTGTAAAAAATCTTTACTTTATTAATTTTATGTTAACGTTCTCGTTTTCCCCACAATATACTCACAATCCAATTTCCAGTAAATTCGAAAATATTATTATCCGAAAAATAAAATTAACCAATTTGTAATTTACATGAATTACTTAGTTACGCGAAATTGAGATTCCACAGTTAAATTATTTTAGGTAGTTGGAGAGAAATTTTCTTTTTATGTAGGTCAACACAAAGTCTTATAACAAACAAAGAGTGAGTCTTTGGTACTATGCATATTACGATTTGGCCCGTGCTACAACTTAATATTCGACTTTTCAAAATTCTAACGGTTGATTCGAACCGTTCATCTTGTTCTCCATATTAATGTGTTTGGAGACCAAATTTTACACTTTTTGAATTTTTTTTTAAATTGATTGAAAATCACTGTTTTTGGATGGTCCATAATTTTCAGATCAAGTGATTTTATAAATATCTAAATTTTTTTCAAAAAATGTAAAATTTGGTCTCCAAACACATATTAATATGGAGAACAAGATGAACGGTTCGGATCGACCATTGAGATTTTAAAAACTCAAATATTGAGCCGTATCATAGACCAACCCGTGATATGCATAATTTTCTAAATATCTAAAAAAATATAGTAACTAAATGACCCGCTTAACACGCCAGTAGTGGATGCTGCACTTGGCAATATTGCTTTATAATTTTATTTAGAAAAATATATAATATTGCAAGTTTCAAATTGTTGACTTGGTCAATTCCCCTATACTTCTTTCGGTCATACTTTTGCATGATATTATATTTATTTGACAATTATTCACACCAGGTCAAACCAATGAAATAAATGGTTCTTAACAGAAAATAAATCATTTTATCATTATTAATGGAAAATTAGTGCATCGAAAATTGGGCATTCATTGCTCGCTAAATTATATAAGAATAAGTGGGGGCGGGAATATGAAATTAAAGAACCAATTTTCATGGGCCCTCTTGCTGTCTCTCTTGATTATGCAATCTCACTCTTAATTAAATAATTAAGATTGGAAAAAAAAACTAAATAGATAATTATCTCCTTTCTATGTAAATAAAATTATGCTATACTGATTGAGGAATTTATTGTATGACTTTATTTTTGAAAATATATTTCATCTTATATGGAAGGATCATACTGCTGCGTTGAAATCTTGATATTTGCTCAGAGCAAAATACTGAGATGAATAAACAATAAACTCTGTAAATAAACAGTACACTGTTATTGTTAGAAATTAATTAAGATATATAATAGATGTAATAATTTGATTCAGTTCAATAATTACAGTGTAGCACTAGATACATAATGGAGATTTTTATCTAATTGTAAGAGTAGTGGCTTTCTTTTTCATTATTGTTTTAGATAAACACAACAATAACAACAACAATAATTATGTATCTACTAGCATCAACACAAATAAGTTGAATAATAACCGTGAGTTGATGTGCTAACACTGAATACATGGACTTGTATCCTCTGTAGTATCGCACGGTGGAACTGGAGCCCACAACATTATAGTCCAGATTTACTTCTAGTCGAACCAAATTCAATATGGTACCTATTTACATTGTAGGGGTCCCGTTTTAAGATTCGTTTTAGGTTAAAAAAATTTGTACAGATCTATTAACTCTTCGGAACAGTACCTCTTTAGTACTCAAAGATACGATTCCTCCAATACACAATTCCATGTTTTCTTACTCTTTACTTTGTCTTCAATGTTATGAAGAAGTGCGAATCAAAATAGATGACATAAAATTAATTATTCACTGCATATTACACATGTCACTAGTTTGTTGCACCACTTTAGTCACACCATTTCAAATGTACCTATCTAGATAGGTCATGTTTGGTTGTGAAGTAAAAGGTGGAGTAAGTCCCTTACTCCACGTTTAAGGAGCCAAACGAGAAGTAACTTAGGCGGCTTAAGATGGAATAAGATTTGAGTTAAACCGGAGTAACTTACACTATCTAGAGAGGTGGTTTAGCTTACTTCACCAAAAACGGTTAACTTACTCCGGTTTAACTTGAAGCAAGAAATTTAATCCGGTTTAACTTTACTCTACAACCAAACATGACCATAAACTTTATCATCAGAGATCCAGCAAAATTTTCAGCCCATATATTACGCAGCCCAATAAAACTTAGTCCATAATTAATTTGAAAAAAAAAAATTCAGATAATCTGTTGTTAAGAGATTAGAATCCTAAAAAATAGGCTCAATTATAATTATAAGTCAATCTGTACCCAGAAATAAGCTGAAATTTGAAAAAATTCCAACCCTCGTGATTTAACTTGTATAACAATTATTCGAATTAAAATATGCATCGAATTGACAACCATAGTACTGACAATATCGACCGTCATTTGAAACGGGCCTCGATTAATTATGCGGCCTATGAGCACGACCCAGTCCTTGCCGTGCATCAGTGTCAACCGCGAGATCAGGATCCAACGCTATAGATCTATCCAGTTGACTCCAGAACTTGTATATTGTCCCAACAATGCAAAATAAATAACGCCGTTAACTACCGTAATACGAATCCATCCTGCGGTGTCGCGCCTTAAACCCTCCGCGCCTCCATCAAAACCCAAACCCTAGGTCGTTAGACTCTGCTTTTGCTTCTCCAGTGCGTATATTCTAATGGCGAAGAAATTGGGGAAGAGAGCTAGAAAATTCGCCAGAAAGGGCCTCCAGACCGTGGAAAAGCAGAAGCGTAAGCAGAGAACTTTTTTCAAGAGGAAAACGGCCCCACGTGGAAGAGGTCTCAGTGCTGATGCTGCCGACGAAGCTGAAGAGAACTTGAATCATGACCAGAGCGTCTCACAATTATACCAGTAAATGTCTCAGTCCTTTCTTTTCATTTTTTGGGGTTATTTATTCGTTAATTTGTGTTTGTATTGGTACACATAGTTTAATTGGTGCCCATTGAACTTGATTTAATTTTTTTGTCTATAATTTAGTTGAAGGTTGGATACATGGAGCTTAGTTCAGGTTATAAAAGATTGATTGGTTCGTAAACTTGATCATATAAAATGGGTTCGGATCCACTGACAATTGATTAAGTTCACAATCTTGACAATATTTTTCAAATCAAGTAAATAAAATTCACAAAAAGAAAAAATTTAGACGAGTAGTTGGCTTTACAGATTGATTGGGTTATTGTGTATCAAATTTCATGCAATTCAAGTGTTATTTGATAGTCCATCAAAGACAGGTATACAAACTGTTATAAAGTACAAGTCATTTAATGAACAATAAACTTGGATCAAGCTTTATCATTTTTGATGGTGCATGATATACAATAGTATGTAGTATGGATCACGTTACAATCAGTGGATATCAAATTATAAGTTATTTTGATGATTGTCAAGAGTGGTTAATTCATTGTCAGTGGATCCCTACCCTATAAATGTAACCCACAATACCAATGATGGGCGCATATTATACTGTTTCAGTTGATTGCTGTGTTATTCAAACCAAAATATTGTTGGGTCCCACTAGTGAACTTGTAGCTGACACAAGTCCACAGTCTATACTATTGGTACAGACAATGCAACATGTTGCTGTTTTCTTATTTTGCTATTTCTCTTTGTAGGAATGATGGCGGAGCCTATTTAGTCGAGACAGATATGAGCAATTTGTTCGGTGAGGATGAAGAAGAGTTCAATGATGATTTCTCTGACAGTGATGGCTATCTGTCGGAGGTAAGAACTGTCACCAACTCATTACTTTGTGGTCCCGCTCATTAGACTGTTATTGTATCACAATAGCAACCAAATCCTGATATAACAAATAGTTGCTTATGTGCACTGCAAACAGTGTGCTCCAAATAAGAGGAAAGAAAATGAAGCAGGGGGGAGGGGTTTGATTTTTTAAGGGTATTAGCAAATAAATATGTCAGAACTTCCAAATGCATTTACAAGTAAGAACATGAAAATGAAACAGATAAAGCAACGCTAAAAATTCTAATTGTACTGTTATGACTTGTAGTTGTTGTTAACATATTTGACCTACTTTTCTTGTCTTTTTCTCTCTCTCTAAATTGACAGGATGCCGAGTGCCCTTACATTTCGGAGAGCAAAAATGAGAATAACTCGAGAGGTTTGATATGTTCTCTTTTTTCTTATTGTTATATTCCAGATTGTGTCTTTTGTATGAAACTCTTTTGCAATTGCTATAACATAACATGCTACATAAGTTGCATATCATAAAGTCACCATGAATCATCACCATCATCATTATTTTGGGAAGGGCGGGGGGGTATTTGAGGGATGGGAGGTGGGGTGGTGGGGGTGGGTTTGAGGGTTGGAGGTGGTGGAAACATGGAATGAAGTCAATTTAATTCGATTTGATTTATTCTAGTATACTGGTGGCTGAGTTTTGGTAACTGTTTATGCCATTATGGCTGCTTAATCGGCTCTTAATTATAACTAAGGATATCAGACAGTAAATATAAAATATCCAGTGCTGGCAATGCAACTCATGAATGCTGTACCAGTGAGGTGTGATATTAGTATGGTTGCTTGAAATTGCAATAATACTCGGTGCACCGCATTTGGCCTCCTTTTCAATGTATTACATAAAGAGATATCTGAATTAATTTTCCTGTAAATTTTGTAGATGATACCGCCATTGGCACATTTCAAGAAGAAAATGCTGAAATCAAGATGCAAATCTTAAAGCAAAAGAAAAAGCTGGACAAGTTGCTCTCAAAGGTTTCTTTATTTCTTTACCAAAAATAAGTTAAAGAAAAAAATAACCAATTTGTGAGCACGGATTTGACTGTGATGCTAGTTAACAGGATACATGTGACCCAATGTGGCACTTGTTTTGGAGTGAGTTGACCAGAAATTGGATGGTTCGGCTGACAAAGCAAAACAACAAAAAAAATATAAAGTTAATGAAAATTTGTAAATTTTAAAAATGGCCAACATGTGCAAAGTAAAGGCATGAAGCATGCAATACTTGCTCTATGTACATATACTGCACTGGTAACCTGTCTAACCTTTAGGCGCTGAGTAAGTTGTATTGGTTGTTATTTTATTTTAAATGATAGTGCTGTTGGTTGATCTTCTTATGTTCTTCCAACCATTATCTGACTTGGCACTGTACAGGCAGCACTTGTTGTTTGTGCTTTCTAGCAGATGCTAAGGGCTTAATTGAGAAGCCTGGACAAGAAAATCCTGAATGCAGTAAGAAAGAAAGAAAAAAAATTGATGAATTGATAACATCCACTCAGTAGCAACCTATACTTGTATCTGATACCGTGAGACTTATTATTTAAACGAGTGCAAGTTTTTGTGTTACTTATTTGTTGTTTTTTTGTATCTTTTTAGGATGAAGAGTTTGCAAAGTTCCTTGAGAGCAGGCGGTATCAACTGAAGCGATACGACAGCATGGTAAGACCTCTTGCTTTTCTCTACACTTCTCAAGGTTTCAATTTTCCTTGATAAATATTAAGAACATTAAAGAAGGGTAATCCTTATGGTTAATCTTGTTTTTGAACTATGTTATGTACATGTGATGGTAAACATCAACTAAGCAATAGCCCTGCTCCCCCAAGTAATAAATTAAGAAAGTAACCTATATCAAATAAAGTAGTATTAAGTCACTATTAATTGGTTCCCAGTAGGTATTATCTGAAATGATTCTATTAGAACTAGAAGTAGATCTAGGTCAGGATCTAAATTACAAGACTAGATGAATTAAAAGACAACGATGAGGGGATATAGAGGTAATCAGAAGGGAGATTTACTTCTAGCAAAAACTTCCTAAAATTGATAATGGACAATATGATCAAAATAAATGAAAACATGAAATTTTTGTGACTATCATTGACAGCATCAGTTAACTAATCGTATCAATGGTGTATAGGGCAACAATTAGGCACTAGATTGTTATTGGATCATTTCTGCCACTAAATCAATTTTTATAATGTTGTATGATGAATAAATTGACTTGACTGACTTTTACTTGGGCTTGACCATGCACTTTTTTAATTGCATCCGAGTAGCAGGAGGAAATCTGATAATATATTATTAAGTTTTCTAACATCATTAAACAGAAGTCAAATGATGACAAAGCATTTAGTATAGTTGAATTTTAAGCCTTACGTTGTTGTTATTAGGTATCAGACGATGAAGAGGAAGGGGGAGAAGAAGAAGAGGAAGAAGAAGAGTTAGAGGAACAACCAACCAGACAACCTGTAACACGAACAACACTAGATGTTTGGTGCTGGTTGGTCACGGAAAATCCAAATAGTCCTGCTCTCCGGAGCATCCTCAACTTGTATCACGATACTAGTCTCTATGGGGCCTTCACATCCAGAAATGATAAACCTTCCCGGATAGCGAGCCCTGAAGTTTACTCCAGGGTTATCAACTTTGTCTTGTCTGAGGCTGATGGGATATTTCGCACACTTCTCGGGGTCCCTGAAGATTGCAATGCTGAGAGGATAATCGTGAAGTTGAAAAACTCAAAAGAATGGCTCAGTGTGGGTCCATTGGTCAAATCATATCTTACGAGCTCGGTTAAGTTGTTGAATCAAATCAGCGATAGCATGTTGCTTAATTTTGTGTTGTCCCGGCTTATGTCATCAGTTGTGTTCTTGCATGCTTTTTCTTCACTTGGAAGAAGGCTTACTAAGGTGCATCATTATATCCTTCTTGACGGTCCAGTACATTTGCTTATCTGGAATAATTATGTCCTTCTTTACAGTTCAGTACATTTCTGTTCAGTTCTCATAGTAGGTAGTAGTCTGAAATAATTATGTTCTGTTATTACTATTATTTTTATTTTATTTTATTTTTTCCTCGTACAGATTTTACTTCGATTTTGGTCCACCGGAGCGGAGCAACTTTCTACATCTTCGTTCTTACTCATGAAAGAAGTTGCTTTGCTACTATCTTCAGACTATCTCAAGATATGTTTGAAGGCTATGTACAGAACTTTAATTGCACGTTGCAAGTTTGTTGAAGAATCCAACCTGAAACGTATTGATTTGCTGAAAAGCTCTTTTATGGAGATAACTTCTTTGGATGTTCAGCAGTCATACCTGTTTGCTGTTTCCTCTCTGCAGCAGCTGGCTGGTTTTGTCAAGCAGGCTTCTAAGACAAAGAAGAAGGTCTCTCTTTTTCTTTGCATTGGTTTAGAAATTTCATGGTTTATTACTTGCACTTTTTGTATGTGTTCTTAAAAATTTATATACCAACTGATTAGATTTTCATACTGGTACTGGTGTCTGGTTTGTCTGGTTATGGTATTTTGTCTGCTTTTACACCAATTGTGCAATAAATCTTTAATTGTTCCTCCATCTGCACAAAATGAACATTTTAGGTTTAATTTGACATAATGCAATAAATCTTTAATTGTTCCTCCATCTGCACAAACTGAACATTTTAGGTTTAATTTGACATAATTTCATTTCTTCATCCCCAAAATACTCAATAGTACCCATTGAACCCAATGTAAAGTGATTTTACCCTCAATTATTTAGCACACCCAAATTATGGAGGAAAAATACCAAAAACGAAAATATTGAGCTCTTCTTTAGGTTGTCACTTCATGGCTTGATCAAAATATGGCTCAAGGCCTACAAATACTTAACCAAGAGAGACAACAATGAAAGGAATCTGATAGTCTCTTCTTACCTGAAAATAAAACGTAATCAAAATACAACCATTTCAAATACTATTAAGAGATATTCCCTAACACCTCCCCTTAAATTGAGGCATAAGACGTCTGAAGTTTGCATATAAAGCAAACGATTAAGTCAGTTGAAAGCACCATAGCAAACGATTTGGGTGGAAAACCATTGACCAATATCAGAGGTGATTGGTTGGAATGCACCTTAACTGATGAGAGGGGATCAGTTGAAAATTGTCCTAATCTATTTTGGTCCTGCAGATGTCGTGACGGATCTGTCACAAAACAACTTAAATGTTGAAGTAGAATATGTCAGCTGGAAAAGCACCCTAGCTGACAAAAAATGCACAAAAGTCACGAAAGAAAAAGAAAAGTCTTGATGTCACCAGCAAAATCAAAGCCAGCATTATGTGATGGAGAAAGAACTAAAATAACTAAAATGTCAACATATTATTTAGGATCATGCAAAATTAGTACCATACATTAGAAAATACACCTTAACCGATATAACTGACAAGGAACCTGCTGCTTGGCCCTTAAAAAAACTTCAAAATGTGGTGCGTGCATAGTAAATTGAAAAAATATCTTCTTAAATACCAGAGATATCCTGGGTACTTGTGCTTGTATAGTTTCTTCAACCTTCCTCCCTTTATTATATTGACACTGTAGGTTATAGTATCTGTCAAAAATTTATTAGAATGATTGATGATGTAGTGTAATGAATAATAAATTAACACAAAGGTACAGTCTTTAATTCTTTACATTTTTTTTTGTCAATGCAGGAAGATCTGATGAAGATAAATAATTGGCAATACATAAACTGTCTCAACCTCTGGGTGAAGTTCACTTGCCTCAATTACAAGGAAAGCAACTTACAGCAGCTGTTTGACATGGCTGTCCGTGTTATTTTTGGGGTGATCAGTTTGTTCACAGGCCCACGCTTTCTGCCATTGAAGCTCAAATGTGTGCAAATGCTTAATGATCTCTCTCTTTCATCTGGTCATTTTATTCCAGTTTCATCCCTAGTTTTTGAATGCCTCGACTTCATTGGGGAGGTCACTGGAAAGGTGGATGGGGCTCAAGAATCAACGATAAAGTTGTCTTCTTTGTTGCAGGTATATAATTATTTCTTTTAAATCTTATTGCAGCAACTGCTGACAAGAGGCTTTTTGGTAAATACAAAAATGCTTTGCTTCAATTTTGCACTCTGTTTTGTGGTCTTGGGGATCAATCAGTAAATACCAAAATATTGCACTAGTACCTACTGGCACTGGCTGGGACTATAATATTCTGATACTTTCTCCTTTAGGTTCGTATGAAATATCAATTTCACATAGTATAGGGTGGGGGTTTGATTTGTTCATAAGAACTGTCTGTTCATGTTTTGCATATATTATTGGTGTGAAAGGTGCCAAAGAACTTGTTAAAATCTCGGCAATATCAAGAAGAATGTGCTCGATCTTGCATCGAGGTATTGAGCGCACACTTTTCTCAGTGGAGCTATCATGTATCACTTCCAGAACTTTCTACCATTCCGTTGATCCTCCTAAAGAGATCCCATGAGAAGGCAACAGCTGAATCAGTTAGCCGCTTCATCAAGCGATTCATTGACCAGGTAATATTCTGCTCACTGTTGTGCACTTTATAAGCAATTTCAACTAGAGGTGCCCTGATAAGGTAGCAGGGGAATCTGGTCACTATCTTGTCAGTAATGATCACATATAATTGATTGTTCCAGTGTTTTCCTTTTATCTTTTTGAAATAAGTGGTGTTTTAGAGCTACTGCCTCCATTATGGAAACAAACCAGTCATCTTATGGCTTATTTTTCTTCCAATTGGCCTTAATCAAGGATAAAATATAACTTTTCCTAATTTAAGCACCAAGTTAGCTTGTGATAAAGTGCCAGTTTTGTCAATCTTTTCTTGTAGCCAATGTACCTCAGTTGATACTTGTTTCTTAATTTATTTTACATAATTGATACTTGATAGCTAAAATGGCTCCACCAAAGCCAAAATGCAAAAATGAAAAAACCAAGGATTGCAAAAAAAGAAAAACCAGTGTGGTACTAAGTATACCCAGTAAATAAGAACTTAACGTAGGGCATAGTGATTTAAAGAGCAAGTACAAGTGTATGTATCTGCATGGGGTCTAAAGGTTTCTATTTTATAGAGGTAGACTTTCATAGATAAATGTTCTTATAGAGTAATGTGCAAGGGAACTAAAAAGGGAACAGCGGAAGGGTAAAAAGTGCAAATATATTGAACTGGGTTGATAAGCCCAAGAGAGTAGATTCTCATATTTTAAAACAAGTTTTCTTAACTGTAGGCTGAACAGAACAGAGATTTCATACAAATGAAGCGGGATGGAGTTTCCTTTTCTCCAGATGATCAAACATCTATCAATAACTTCCTCCTGGTATAAATCATTTATGATGCTTAGTTTTTCACTTACTAAAATGACAAAGAACAATTTTGCTTATATTCCTGTAAATAGCAAATTTGTGTACGTAGCAAGTCTGCTGAAACATGCCAGATATGGTCTATACTTTGTGGTTCTTAATCTCTATACGCTAAAGCCAATATCCAGGGTCCATATGGAATAATTTAACTGTCTAGAATGTAATGGTTTATTTTTATATTGACATCCTCCCTTAATCATGCACTCTGATACACTTATCTATGAATTGAACCAATGAAGAGAATAAATTAGAAAGTTCAAATGGGGAAATGATCTCAATCCTAGTGAGTTGAAACTGGTTGTTACATATAATTTTTTTGGTATTGATTTGAGATGGTACCAAAAATTGTCCTATGTCTATAATTCTTGCTAAAATCCAAGCTATGCAGGGTGCTTGTATAATGCTGGTATTTTGGACAATTTGATTTCCTTTTCTTGGTCAGGTTGTGTTGTAGTAGGAAGTCCCTAATAGTTCTTTCTATATTTTTTTTGTATATTTAACGCATTGGCTGATTTAAGTAGAAAGGAATGGGGATCAATTTTGTTTTTATGTATGATTTTCCATATAATTTAGAGTAAAATGTCTTGGTACGGTAAAATTGACCCCTATTCTCCACAGGAAAATTTTATATGATTGACCTCTAAAGTGTGTTTGACTCCCAAAGTTCGAAAGTCTGGCCTCGCCCCTTGATTTAACGTGATATTGTTCCTGTTGATATTTCAATATTGACTACTAAAGATTTTTCTTCCCTTTGTTTGTAGCCGGAGAAAAGCAATGCAAAAAGTTCTTTCTCTCAGTTCTATGCCAGCATGTTACAGAACTCCCAGACTCGAAATATGGTTCCCTAAATCCTCTTTTAGGTAAGAACATCTGGTTACTAAGTTCTTCGCTGTTTAGGGCAAATTTTATTTATTATTTGTATCACTGCCAAGCAAACCGGTATGATAATATGACATGAACAAGCTTCTGTGGGTGATGAAATTTTGAAGCAGATTTTTATGTTGTTGGGAGCAACATTAAATTTTAATTCTGAAATGAAAAGTATATCCCCTTTTTCATTGTTAGGATCTTTCTTTGTTGTTGTCTCTGTTCTTTTCTGATCACAGATAGATTTGGGGAAAATATTTAGCCAAAATTTCATCAAACTTAGCGATGACGAAAATAAGTAGAGATGCCAATTTCTCATGTCTCTCAACCATGTAAAACTTTGCTCTAAAAAGAGCGACTTTCTTTATATTTCACCAAATTCATGTTTGCTCTCTTGTTAGAATTTGAAATGGCAATATTAACCCAATAATAATCCGTCTTGCTTAATTTAAAGCAATGCAAATCACTGACATTTTTTAAATTAACAATGCGTTAAATATAAAGGTCTTTTAAATAATGTTGAGTATCTGCTTTTAGTTTGAACAACTGAGTTGTGAAATTAGGCTTCATGTCATTTAGCTGCACTATCAACATAGCAGTTATTTTATGGGAGTAGAACAAGGGTGTTCTTACAGCCTTGTTGGATGGAGAGTTGAGGAAGGAGAGGTGAAGAATAGAAGGGAATGGAATAGAATAGAATAGAAAGAAAGATTAATGTATTTAATATCTTCGTGTTTGGATGATTAGTGAGGGAAAATAAATTTAACTTTTCTTTTCGTCTTATTTCTTGTTTGGTTGATTAAAATTTAAAAGGTTGATGAGAAATTTGATGACTGTTGTAGGATTGTGACAAAAAACCTGTATGAGAATATATAGGTAAGATATAGGATTGGTTACCATCTGTTACCCTCCAAATTGGAAGGGAAACCGATTCTATCGATTACAATGATATAAGGTTAAACCAAACGACTTCATGAGTTTTCACCTCCAACATAATTTTGTCAACCAAGTATGATTCGGGAAGTTTTCTTTTCTTTCCATTCCCTCCCTTCCTCTACTCTTCATCCAAACAATTTGTTAAGTTCACCTAGTCCCTTTGTGAACTCAACTCTAAAACCTATCAAATTGGATTCAAATGACGAATGTGAATTGTTGAAACTCATTTAATGGTCTAGTACACGAATTTTCTTGAATATGGTAACCACGTAAAACACTATCGTGGTATCTTCTTGACTTCAATTTATTCAATATTAGTTGTCAAAACTTGACATTTAGTTTATTAAGTTGCAACAATCGTAGAAAACATATTTATTATAGCCTTAATTTAACTAGAGACCATAGATATGTTTGCTCATTAAAAAATGCAGTGTGTATGTCAGGGTTAAATAAATAGAAAGATAGGAGCAGAATTGTTTTGTATTCAACTTTGTACTTCTCCATTTTTAAATCTTCGTTCTTTTTTCTTTTCTTTTTAAAATAGTGCTAAGAGGGTAAATAAGGGGGCAAAATAATCAAGTTGATCCCTCTTTTGTTTGAAAAAGAACTATGAAGAGATGAAATCTTGCTGAAACTAATATATTTCAAAGTGTGAAAACAGGAGTTATCCAAATAGAATGGTGTATCTTTTGAGAGGTGGATTTTTCCAATAGGGCAATAGGTGTTTGGTCAATAAATTAGACTCCTAATATTATAATAACAAAATCCCAACAAGGCATGCCATCTCCATTAAATTCCAACAAGGCATGCCATCTCAATTAAATCCCAACAAGGCATGCCATCTCAATAAATTAGATTATATTATATTGGAAACACTGTTTCCGGGACCCAGCCAGTGAGTTGCATTCTTTTACTCGAACCGTGTTTTCTGTTCTTAAACAGCGTTTCCAATATAATATAATCTAATTCAATACTGAGGGGCATCAATGATACTCTTTTATCCATTTATCCGACCCGTATTGTATTTGAAAATACGGGTAAGGGTAAGAGTTTTGTTAGTTTATCAGGCACGGATAAGGGTAACGATTTTTTTTCATTATCTTATCTATTATAGTATAAGATAATTTTCAAAAATAAAATTATATATATATATATATATATATATATATAGATATATAGAGGTAGGCGAATAAATAATCGATTGTTCTTAGACTCCCGTGCAACCAAGTCGTTTTTCAATTTTTAAAGTCCAAATGATCGATCCAATTTTTCAAATGATTGATTGTTTATTAGCCTACCTCTATATATATATATATATATATATATATTTGTATGAAGATGATACAATAAAGTTTTGTATTTTATTAAATTTTCATAATACAAATTAGCTGTATTCATTATTATTTTTCTTTTCTTTCTTCTTGTTTTGAAAAATATTATATCGAAAACACAAATTAAGATGTCAATGACACTTTTTTATCCATTTACTCGATCATACTGTATTTGAAAAAACAGATAAGGATAATTTTTTTTGTTATCATAACGGGTACGGGTATGAAAATGTCTCTACCCGACCCGCATCGTACCCGTTGACACCCTTATCAATACTATTATTGCAAGCAGTTTTAATGTTATTAACTAAAAATAAACGGTAGCATCTTAGATAAGATTTAATGTATAGCATGTGGATTATTATTTTGTTGCTGATGGACTTGTTTTCTGCAACTTATTTTAGTAATGCATGATTCTCACATATATCTAAGCATGATAAAGGTTGTCAATTCCTATAGGGTTTTTTTCTACTCTGGCTGGAATTTTGTTTCCAACCATTCCAATGGATAAAAATGGAACAGCCATAAGTTCTTGTCAAGAGATCCGCAAAATAGTTGATCTAAGCATTCTACTCCAGACATTTTTCTTTCCAGTTGGGCCATTGCAATAATTTTAAAAAATAAATCAAAATGGTACATCCCCTCATGGTAATAGTGATATGAACACTTATCACCTCACAATAATGGTGAAACGAGATAATGTTAGTTATATGTAGTGCATGGTAAATCTGAAATGCATTGAAATATACTGATATCCAGTGTTTCATTCTAGCAAGCAAACTTGAATGGAATGACTACAGAAATAGATTTGATAATCTTAAGTAGGAGTCCTAGGAACATGTTGCATACTGACATTTCCAAAGAATTACTGATATGTATAATTGTTGTATAATCTTGATATTTCTGTGCGGTAAAAAGTAAACTAAAAAATAAAATAAAAACCAGGTACAGCAAAAAACCTGTCAAAAAAGTATGAAAAAAGATAGAAAAGAAAATGAAAACCGGTTACCAAGAATAGTAAGAGTGGCTATGCATGGTATGTTTATCTCACTGGTTAAGATCAGTTGATCTACTAACTTAAATAAAGACATGATTAATCTAAACCTGAATGTCGATTTAGTACACCAAGGTAACACAAGTAAATGAGTGCTGAACATACTGGCATAGTTAGATTAATATAAACTGGGATTATAAAAGCTGTTGTAGCATGATCTCAATTGTTTTTTTTTTTTTTTCCCAAAAGCAGTTTAACAAACTTTTGTCAATCTAGTTAAATGCAGATGAACATAAAGAAGACTTGCAAGTTTATTTAATGCAGAATATAATTTTTTTTTTTTTTTTGGAAAGACTTGGTTGTAGCTAGCAAGATGTAATTTAATAGATGTGAAACTTATGAGCATGCTTGGAAAAATACTCTTCTTTTGAGCTCTTGTATGCATTTTCTTGGTGCAATTAAATGCTGCACATGTAGGATATAGGAGCATAATATATGGGTTTTTAATAGAAAACTAGGACATTTGGCGCTTGTTTTGAAATTTGTTTTTTCAAAGGGGAAATATGTAATTACGGCAGAAACAATTAACACGTCTCATCCTTCTAACAGATTTTGACTTCTGCAGAATTTTTATGTCGTATCTATTTTTGACCAAACACAGTAATCATTGTACTTTTTAACACTTGTAGGTCAATTTGGATGATATTTCAAGATATGATCGAGGAGCGTCTTGTGAAGTAGAAAAGCAATACAATATAAATTAGGTCAATTTTCTTAAGTGGATATTTTTGTTTAATTTTCAATTCCATTAATATCTTCTAAATTTAATTACTGGATGATATTCAATGGTACAGATTTTTAAATTAATTATGCGTTGGTGGGGCACTTCTTTAATTGTCTCTTAGTAAAGGCGTTCATAAATTTTGGATGGACCATTACAATTCTATTCGTTGCTATAATTAAAGTGGAGGAAAGTAGGATGGGCTTTAAATACTGAGTACCGCTTTGTACCATCTACAGCCTTTTCAAATTATTTCCATGTCTGTAAGCGTTAAGCTTAAATGAAAAAGGTTTCGATCTTTGGGTCGCATGTACAATTCGTATGAAATCTAGAACGGTAGACTAAAAGTAATATTTGATAAATTTAGGTATTAGATAAAAGGCCACGCAAAGGCTTCAGACAGTAAATCTAAAATGTTGTTAGAAATATATCATTATTTTTTGCCTTATTTACGAATGACGTGACATTTCTATTTCCTTGCGAATTATTTGTTTCTAGGATCCATATCTGCTGGGAAAAGCAGAACCATCATCTTCTTCCATTTCAACCATTTCAAATTTATTAATGGCTTAGATTAGTGTTCTAAATAGCTAGCTATAGTGAAGCTATGGCGCAACTATAACGGTTTTAGACAGGGGTGGATGCGGGAATTTTGTTAGGGCAGGACAATAATCGGATGCAAATAGCTTATTAGGTACAATTCAACATAACAAAAAAAAATACCAATCAATATAATAAAAATTCTAAATTACTTGAAAAAAAAAATCAACAATTCAACATTTATAGGGAATTTGAAATCAACATTTTGGTTCAACTTGGCAACCTCTGCCTTTGAATTAAAAAAATATAATAATAAATAAAAACATTTTGGTTCAACTAATTTTCGCTATTTGGGATTTGTGCCTATTTGGGCTCTGCTAATTTGTTTCGCTCAGAGTTTAAATGGGTTCCATTCCGTCTATTAGAATTTTAGAATGGGCTACATGGAGGCAATTTGAATTCCAGGGAGGGGCAGAGGTCCGAAAAATAGATTTTTAGCACTATTTTTGAAAATCTAGCGGGGGGCAGCTGACCCCCCCCCCTCCGTGCTATAGTGGATCCACCCCTGGTTTTAGACCTATAAGACTAAGCTACGGGATAAAACTGTGCTAATCAAGCTATGGCCACTATAGCACGTAGCGGCAATAACGGTCTGCTATGTTACATGGACTCATGATTTTGCAATTTTAATGGGTCTTAATATCCATATAGTTTTTTTTACTTTATCAAGCTATATCAATACAATGGAACATGTGCGGGTTACACCGCTGTATCAATTAAATTTTGTATCATGCATTAATATATGGTAGTTATACATTTTGAATATAAAATATATCGATAGTTTTTTAATTAGGGATATTTTGAATGACAATTTTAGCTTTGTATTGGTTCGATATGAATATTAGAACTTTTTAATTAATTTGATACTTTTTTTCTTGATGAGATATGTTTACTATTAATAGAAATATAAAAATACAAGTTTTGAAATTTAAAAAACGCTATTTATGATTACTTTCGTTTTATTACACTATTTGCTAAAGTTTTTTTTTTTTTATCTTCCCGCTATGCTGCTATAAATGCTATTTAGAACCTTGACTTAGATTGTTGCAATGTTCACTTCCTTTCATTTATTGTATTATAAAATTTTGTTGGTCTGCCCATTCTGCCCACACGCTATTCTTTCTTCTCTCACAAACGCTGTTGGAAATAAAATTCTCCCACATCAATTCCTTTTTTTTTCTTGTAAGAGATTGTATTTTTGTTTGTGTTGGTGCTGGCAGTTGCCAAGTAAGTGTTGACTTTAATATATCATTCATTCATTTGAGGCTATATATATTTGAACGAAAGAAAATCAAGCAGGCAATACTAAGGCAGGTAAAACCCTGCAAAATAAAATAAAATAATGAATCTAAAATAACTCAAAATTGTTTTCCAGTTTGGACTACTATGATACTGAGCTCTTGTAGAACTAAAGTTGTTTTCTAGTTTTTTCTTAGATGCATTTCTTCCTTTGTTTTGACCCTCTATGGTCGGATCGTGGAGCAATAAGGCTGTACTGCTATCTTTTATCCTTGAAATCACTTGAATACCCCATAAAGAAACAACCTGTGTGGCGGATACCTGAAAGAACTAATTAGAAATGTAAATCCTCCTTTGGAGTATACTGTTTGCCTTTGCAGCTCCGTGGAGTGTCCACATTTATGCATCCTTCTAGATTTTTACAAGTAATTGATGCATACTTCAAGATTTTTGCAAATGGTATACCAACGAAGTTTGTTTTTTTGGGATCTTAATATGGCCAAACCAGAATAAAAAGGAAAGAAAAAAAGAGTAAATTTTTATTTACATCAGCGCTTGTGAGAGGAGAGAAAAAACAGCGTATTGGGCAGAAGATGACAGACCAAAAAAGTATTATAATAAGCAACAATCTAAGCCATTGACAAAATTTAAATGGTTGGAATGAGAGAAGAGGAGGGTCCAGATTTGGATCCTTGTTTTTATACATAATAAATTGAAGTGGTAGGGAATAGTGTATTGAAAAACATATATATAAACATTTCTGCTATCATTGTTTATACTGTGCATTGGGCAAAATGTTTTAATTTCGCTTAGTGTCAATAATTTCAGTCCGAGGAGATCGAAGCGAACCAGGTCTTGAACAATGATTCCTTTGATCAGAACTTACATTATTACACACACAGTACATAAAACTACATCGTGGGTTGTGTGTTTGAGGCCATGCACATTAACTTGATTTTTTCATGAGAATATTCTACGGGCTGGCTAAACTCAGTAGTCGCGGCCTTGTATATAGGGTCATTCTCATATAGAAGAGTTCCCTCTGGGATGTGTGTAGAGTCACATCTCGCGAATTACCGACTTGGGATACTCATCTTATTACACTACACAGAAGCACCGATCACCATAGGGATGGGTTTGGAATAGAAGTTCCATATCTAAAATATTCTTGTGCTTCTCGGCCAACCTATCTTCTTGTTCTTACCCATTGAACCCCCTTCAGGGGATCGCCCATCACAGAGGTTTGGTTCCCATACCAGATTGACCCATTAGGCTAAATTCCATCCCCCTCGATGACTCTAGAACTTTCGTCCTATATACACATGGACTTTAACTTTCAGTCCATCATTAACATTTTCATGTCAATGAATTATCATTTATTGCTCAAGCATGTATGTATTTTTTTATTTATAAAAAACTTGCAAAATAATATTCACCAAATAATTATAATTAGAAATAATTCTTTCAAAAATATATCATTAATTTTGTAGCATTATGTGACATAAAATTAATCACACATACTTTAGAATAAAATATATGAGTTAACAATAATAGTATTTTCAATAGAATGTCCAAATAATGCATTCTAATACAATCCAAGTAATTTAAGACATCAAGATAGATTAAGCATATATATCTCAATAATTTTTTATCACCTCATGTCATGATCATATATGATAATTTAAATTCTCACATTTGTTTGCAACATACGAGAAAACTATAAAGTAATCTCATTTAATACATATTAGCTATAATCACAATCAATATATATATTAGTTATCATGATCAATAATTAAATGAGTACATTTTATTTCACACCCCCACATTTCGTTTTCTTCTTAAACTTTATCACAATTCCTCATAAAATTAAAATCAAGGACATATATTCAATATTCATGCCATACATATCGCAGGGTTAATTTAATATTTCTTTAACATTTTAATCTCCACAATTAACTATGTATAACATAATGTTAAAGCATTCTATAAACACATAATTAGTATTAAAATTTAATTTATGCATTTATAATTTCATGCCATATATAACTTAGGGTAGGTGTATATATATTTTAATAAACACTGGAACCCTCATATTATTCTGTTATATAAAAAATAATAAGGTTGACATCTTATTTAATTATTTCCAAACATAACATTATGAATCATGTATGCTAATTAATCATCATGATTAATTGAGTAAAATGAACCTCAATCAATAAAATTGATCACAATTATTTTTGTTATTATTATTTTTAATTATACCCCCACATTTCACTTTCTTATTTATTTTCAGAAGTATTAAATATTTTCAATTTTACTTTATTAATCTTTTAGACTATAATAATATATATTTATTTCATCTCACAATAAAATATTAAATATATTTATTTATTATAATATCTAAAATTGGAATCCTATAATCAAATCTGAAAATTGTATGTTGGAGTTTTTTATTTGTTTTATTTTAGATGTCAATTACTTTTATGTAATCTAAAAATAAAACAGATATATTCATTTATTTTGAGATTAATTGCTTCACTGACACAAATTTTAATAACTATATTGTTTCTTATTTGTATACATAGAACTATAGAAGACTTAGGCCATGTTTGGTTGTGGAGTAAGGGGTGGAGTAAACCCCTTACTCCACGCTTAAGGAGCCAAACGAGAAGTAATGTAGGCGGTTTAAGATGGAGTAAGAAGTGAGCTAAACCGGATTAACTTACTCCACCGAGAGAGGTGGTTTAACTTACTCCACCAAACGTGATTAGCTTACTCCGGTTTAGCTTGGAGTAAGAAATTTAATCCGGTTTAGCTTTACTCCACAACCAAACATGACCTTAGAGAGTATTAGTACCTATTGTAGTATATAGTCAAGATATATATATATAAAGAAGAGTAAAGCTAGGATGTGACATGCTCACCAAAAAAGTTTGGTGAGCATAACTCCAAAAATATATCGGATCAACGTCAAATGTCAAATCCAAACCGTTGAAATCCATGTGCTTCATGAGTGATGCATATACATGCAAAATTTTAAAAGTTTCGAATTTATTTGTTACATGGTCAAGTGGTCAAATAAATAACATAAATTGAATATATAAAATAACTTATAATAAAGTGTTCATTTCTTTGACCACTTGACCGTGTAGCAAATAAATTCAAAACTTTCAAAATTTTGCATGTATATGCATCACTCATGAAGCACATGGATTTTAACGGTTTAGATTCGGCATTTGACGTCGATCCGATATACTTTTGGAGTTATGCTCACCATACTTTTTTGGTGAGCATGTCACACCCTAGCTTTACTCTATAAAGAAATAGTTTAGTTCTTTGGGTAAAATTTCAGAATACAAATTATTACTGCATTTAAGCGTACATCAATATTTGCTTATGCTTGTATTATTTATTTAATTTTTCAGATCATTAAAGATAATTATGAACAATAAAGATGTAATTATGGCGTTTAAAAATTGAAAAAAAATACCGTTATTTAAATTAATATTATTGTATCAAACAAAATTTATTGGAAATAAATTATAATATATTATTACCCTGAATTTAATAATATAACTAAGAAATTAATTAAAACGGTTATGATAGGATTTCTAAAATTTCACTTTTATTTTATCGGTAAATCAAAAATAGTATCAGGAAGAGTAGGCATTGGTTGAATTGGTTTTTCTATCATAATTTACTATGATCTTACTTTAATTGTAATTTATCACCAATCACCTTAAATTTCTAATATTGTAAATCAGTTTGAAAAGACTATCAAAATAATATATATTTTGTATAAGTTATTTATGATTATTTATTAGATATTGATCAATACGTAAATCTACAACAGATTTAATTTTAATAAATGCCAAATTGATATTGCAACTTTATATATATATATATATAGAAATAGGATCTATATGTATTTTCTTCAATTCTGATGCAGATAGGGAATGCTTAAGAGGATCTAGATTAATTATATATTTGTAAGTGAGCTACGGTTTCTTTTATTAATTATCATTTTTTCGGTTACTATTAGAAATAACCATCAGTATTCCTTTTTTTTTTTTTCTATTGGAAAGAGTTAAATAGAAAAATAACTAAAATATACTTGTTAGTTAAATATGGCTTATTTTATTTGTGGCAATTTTTCCTTTCCACCGGAAGTCTTAGAATTTCATTTGCCAATGATCCTAAATTTATCTTATTTACAAATAAGCCTAAATGCTAAATAATTCTAGTAATTTAATTTTTCTTTTTGTCAGAAAAATAATCTATAAATATAATTACTTGGATTAAGAGTAATAATCATGTTTCTAAATTTTGTTGATAACATTCAGAATATCAATAAATTCTAACAATTGTTAAGATTCCTGATAACAAAACACTTTTGTCATTAAGTGTTATATTAATTGATTTAATATTTAATTTATTCTTCGTAACTTTCTATTACGAGTGCAATTATATAATATTTCATAAATCAACAACTACATCAATTTGAATCATCTAGTTTATTATTCAAATTTCCATTTACTAAAATCAAATTTATATTTTAGTAAGAAATCTAAAATGTCTAGCAAGAAATCAGATTTTTATTTCTGGTTATGATTGGGAACAAAATAAGATAAACAAATTAAGACAAATTTTTTATTTTTATTTTTATAGCAGAAACCATTGTCATACTTAGAAATTAATTAACAAATATAATTTCCTAATGCATTCAATACATAAAACATTAATTCATATATAAGGGACTTAATTTAATTTCATAAATCGCAACATCTATTCAAACTCAAATTTATATTCCTAACTTCTCCGATTGTGATTTAAATCAAATAATAATGATTGAAAACAATTTCATAGTAATAATAACTACTAAATTTATGTTACAAATCATAGTAATAGTTCATACAAAATACCATCCGAATCAGGGACAGTTTTTCTTATGATCAAAGTTTTGATTTTGATTTTTTTTATCTTTCATTTTGATAAACTGATTGATTCTACAATTTATAAAATAATTAAAAAAATAATTTTAATTTGATCAAATTCAGATTACGGGTTATTGCCTTAGATTGTTGGAAAAATATGAACTAACCAACTAATTTTAAATCTGAAATTTGATCAATAAAATAAATAAAAATATATTTAAAATTTAATCAATAATATAGTAATTAAAACTTTATTACCCGGAGCTGCAAAATGCAGACTTAAGGCAACTTCCCGTCCTAAGCGCAGGCATAATCAGTTAAGCTTGCCCCAAGTTACGCCGGTATTTCTTTACCTTCGGGCGCAACTGTGGTAGAGATTGATGTAGCTTCTTTCAACAATGATAGTAGAATAATATGTTTTCTATAAAGAAAATATTTATTTGTGGGAGAATAGAAATTGAATTTATGAAATATGGAGCTAACAGATAGAAGAGAGTATATCGATTATTGGATGATCAACTCTTCAAGTATTATGTATTACTAGTATCATATCCGTGCGATGCAACGGGACATATTATAAGAAACAAATGTATCAATGAAAATGAGTAAAGCTAATATACACTTAAGTGTAACGTACTCTTAAATTTAGGCCGTTCGATTTCTTTAAAAGTCGTATAGATTCTTTAAAAGTTGTGATAGCACGACTTTTAAAGAAATCGAACGGCCTAAATTTAAGAGTATGGTACACTTAAGTGTATATTAGCTTTACTCAATGAAAATAATAATTATCTAAAAATTAAAACACATGTTAATAGAAAATTTATATGATTTTGTATTTTTAATTAACTTTAATCGTGATCTCTGATAACAATTTGATGATGTGATGATTTTTTATTTTTAAGTACCAATGATATCAAATAATAGCTCGATTCGAATCTAATATCAAATATCATACAACAATTCAATATCAACATATAATATGATATAAAAAAACATAAATAAAAACTGTTATCGTGTGTATGTATAGAATATATATACACACATACATTATAAGAAAAAATATATTCACACACACGTTCCAATTTATATTCTTCTTTGTTTCCAATTTAGAACACACACACACACATTGATATATTCTATATCAAAAATATATTCTAAATTGCCCACACCAATATATATAGAAACAAAGAAAGAGAAATAAGGAAATAAAAAAAAAAAAAAGATTTCCATTGTGATCCGTATAGAAACGAAGAAGTAAGGAAACAATAAATAAGAAAATAGAATGTAGAGTCTTCTCAATTGAAGAGGAGAAATGTGGAAAAAAAAGAAGAAGGAAATGAATAAATATATCGCTAAATTTAAGAATTTATTAATTTTAATTGTAACGTATGGTGTGGTAGCATATGTGGTGGGTTTGTTTTTAACTAAATTTAGACTTCTATACATAAAACATATGGATTTAATCAAAAAAAGACAAAATATGTTATTAGAGAGCTGAGATCAAATCCGAAGTTTCATCTCTCAATCGTAACCGTTGGCAGATCGGACACCCAACATGCTTAATAATAAAATAGAGATTATAGACAAACTTGTATTCATGAACTTTCTATTCATTCTTTTACCATTATTACATATTAAATAAAATAACGTGCAAATTATAGCTATTAATTATATTTCAAATATGTGAACCGAAAGCAATCAATCAAACGGAACAAAGAAATGAAATGAAATAAATAGCTATTCATTGCAATTAAAGTGAAATCAGTATATATATCAAAGAAATGAACGTCATGATTCAAATAATGGCAATTAAAAGAATGAATGCCATTAATGAGTTACAGAAATTAATAGCTCCATAATTCATAAAGTTTAAAAACCTTATTAGTAAAAATAATATTTATTTATATAAATTTTGAGTTTTATAAAATAAATTTCTAACAGAAGCCTCCTCTCTTTACATTGTCAAGAAATAACAGTTCATGAAAAAAAATCTGAAATTAGAAAAAAATTAAACCATATGGCAAGGATTAATTGAATCATATTGCAAGGGGAATGATAATTGTATAATAAAAACTTTCCAAAGAATCAACATTAATTAAAATATTAAGAATTATGAGCAATAACAAAAGAATTTCATTATCTTCTAAACATATTTGGCTAATTAAGCATTGCACCAACAGCTAGTCCAAGTACCAACGTTCAATTTCCACTTTAAAAAAATTAAAGAACCAAAATATAGATGACATTATGGCACCATCAAGCTACATAACTCGTACAAGTTCAATCATTTACATGAATTACTAAACAACTAATATGGTACAAAAATCTCTCATAAGTTAAAATAGCAAATATTACCAACAAATATGAAAAAGGTCAAAACTAAGAACTGAGAAACAAAATGAAAAATAACGTTTTTTTTTTTAACAAAAGTGGATTAATTAACGTACTCACCAATTTCATTACGAAACTATAAACACTTGTAGTTACAAAAACAATGATAATATTATCAATATAGGCAAATCACTGTGCATATTCATTACGAAACTATAAACACTTGTAGTTACAAAAACAATGATATTATCAATATAGGCAAATCACTGTGCATATGCTACAGACATTAACTGACAGGAAAACATAAAGCGAATGTTCTATACTAATCTACTACCTCAGAACATCCAGAACTAGCTAGCTAAGCATCAATAATATATATAAGAAGTTTGCTAGGATTATAGAATATTACAAAATCACAAATCATAACAGAAACAGTTTGTCAACCACAACACTTTTTGCAAAAAATAACGGTTATTAATAAAAAAAAGGTTTGTAGATTTAATGGAGGTGAAGGGGAGAATGGGAGGGGAGGAGGTCCATAAACATATATATTTTGTTGAAATTCGGATCCAAGGACTAAAGTGCAAGAATAAACAATTGACTACAAAATGCGGCCATGCATGCATTCTACAGTTTCTGTTTTACTTCAGCCGTAGAAACTTTATGGCTTTTACATTTTGAGAGCATGGTACTAAGATATGTTTCGCTTAAATTTTTAAAAATGCACATTTGTAACTTGTAACAATAACTTCTAAATGAGATAATTTTCGGTCTACTGGTATAAAGACAATGCTTTCTGTATGAAAAATTTCAAGTTAGAAATTTAGAAAATAGATACTTAGGTAGATGACTTAACTTCCAATCTTTACTAATAAAAAAATAACTCCTATATTCACTAAAATTCAAGTATTAATTTTTTATAATTTTCTGCAAAATAATGTGTACCACATTACAAAGTTGCAGCTGCGCTGCGGATATTAATTAATAGTTTGAAATGATATATGATTTACTGATTTAGTATTTTTTTACTAAGAAAAAAAAATTAAATTGTCTTCGATATTGGCAGTTTTAGAGACTGAGTTAGATTTTAATTAAATTTATGAAATCAAACGTGAATAAAATCAATTATATAAAATTTTCATATTGTATAGAAATAAATTTTATGGTACTTGGTACATTTTACTCTAATATAAAAATAATAGAATAAATATATTGTCTCCCTAGAAGTAGTTCCTTAACAGTCTTCCTAGCCCAATTTGCTATAACTAATAAAAGTAGTTATTAATGATTGGCATTAATTAACCCGGGTGCACTGTCGAGATCCGGTGAGGAGAGAGTGGTGCATTGTTAAGATTTGGTCGGGAGAGCGTGGTACACCATTAGAGGGGGTCCATACTAGCCCAGTGAAGGTTATCAAAGTAGAACATATGAATACTTTATTAGTTAGATATGAATACTTAATTTGTTAGATATTCATAATTCATGTTAGATATAAATACTTTTTGGAAGAGGTGGGGGTGAGAGAGATGAATTTGACTTCGAATTTTGAATTGTACATGTATGAATACTTCGTAATCGTTAGTATGAATACTTCTTTAGTTAGATATGAATACTTCATTGTTTTAGATATAAATACTATATAGATTCGCTGTAGTGGTTCCAAATCTTGGCAAATGTCACTTTCAGACGGTTGCGGTTCCTAATCTAGGCTATTACAAGACGCCAGCGGTCCCCCTGGTCGTTACTGGTTCCCAAGATTAATGGTCCCCTTCAGTTTTGACTATTATAGATAATAAGTATGAATATTATAAATTCGTAGGTATGAATACTATATGTTTTGACTATTAATAAAATCGCGTTAATCTTGCTCTTTGGTGGCAATTAGCACGTGCGCATCAGTTAGTGGTTCCTCGTTGTATTTTTTTTTTGTCTTTTAGCGTGGAGGACAGATAGGGGACTGAATTGAGGGTACTGTTAGTTGTTCCCAAAATAATATATAAATACAAAATTTTGAAAATAAATAGAAGTCAATTCACCCCCATACACCACATGTCCATCCGCCTTTGGACAGTTTAGTTTACTAAATATTATTTGGTGGATCGATGTATAGTTGGTCTATTTTGCAGGTTGTCATTAATTTGGTATATAGATTCGACCTATTTTCTTTTTAGAAACTAAAAATTTAATTAATCAGAAGAGGGAATTATTGTTCTTTTTTTCTATAAATATATGGTATCGTACTTATGGTGTGGTTTTAGACCGAGTCAGACCAATTTTGAACCGAGCCATATTCAATTCGAGTTTGAGCTTAAACTAATTTCAAATTGAGCTGATTCGTTTCAAAATGAACTTCAATCAAATGAGTTAATTGTAAATTCTTTTAGAATTGAACTCGATTGAATCATGAGCTATGAGCTTTTTTATCAACCTTAGTTTCACGTGATGCAGTTTGTGGGACCACACTAGCAATGTGGCTTCATTGTTTTTCAGACGTTAAATCCTAACTCGACTATATATTTGTTAAAAAAACTGCATTGATTAGCCTGTTCTTAGTGAATTGGTGCAGTTCTATCTAATTTTTTTTTTTTTTAAATAACAAATAACAATGAATCTTTTTTTCGAAGATTTGATTTTTTATTTATTTTTATTATTGGTGTATTATACATGTAGTATTGCAGTCCGAGGATGTAAAAAATATATAAATAAATGCACCGATCGAGCTGAGGCTCTGGCGCTCTGCCACTATACGTCTCTACCACACAATTCAACGCACCAACGAAGTCCGCAACAAAATAACAAGGGTTGTTTAATGCACGAGTTGTCCTGATTCGTGCTGCCTTCGTCAAGTGTTCTGCCAAGTTTCTGATTTCTTACGCATCCTAGCAGCCCAATTAATGCGTTAAATGGATGTTAGCTATTCAATTTCTCTAGGTGCGGTTTCGGACTATTGTTGGGTCACCGTCACCAGAGGAGAATTTTACAGTGGGATAATTATAGAACTGTCACATAATTAATTAATAATACGACTGTCCTCCCTGTTATGGCAATAGTTTTGGATATTTTGGAAAAAGGAATTAAACAACTTCACATAAGCTCCTGTAACTACCAAAATAGGAACTACAAAAATACCGCAATTCGGTCCGAAGTAATTAAATGTATAGAATCTTTTTAATATTCGTATCAAAGTATATCGGACGACCCAGATCTAAACTCACAATTTGAGTTATTTTAAGTGATATGAATTGGGGGGTCTTATTTTTATACCCTCTGAAAAAGCGAGAAAATATTCTTTTGCATGTGTTTCCTTCTCTTTTAATTTGTAAATATGCCAAAATTGTCACTGTATATCTTTCTACAATTAATTATGATAGATGATACAAAAGAAAATAACCATTTTGAACTAAAAATCTGAAACAAACTGTCGGAGGATGTTTTTTATTTGTTCTAGACTTCTAGTAATGATGCAAGATGTCATTTACAAAAAGTTTTTGTGATAATTTCAAATCTTGAGGGGTGTATCCGAGTTCTTTATTTTCCTTTTCTTTTCTTGTTTATTTTTCTGACGTAACACCTGCATGTTTTATTGCATTTTCATATTATTGACAGTCTGTCACCTCCAATATCAAACTTTGTATCGAAATCCAAGTGTAACAATAGTGCTCTGCTCGCAATCACAGAAGCTACAGTAGTGATGACGCAGATGGGTTTGATAGGGTCAAATTGCTATAGCTATGCAACCAGAATTTTTTCATTTTACAAACTTATTTAAAATATAGGAAAATTAATAGATTAACCGTGAATTTTGACTAATAGAAAGAACCAAATTATTAATTTGGTTTTTAGACAGTTCTAAACAAAGATTTTTTTGTGATAGGAAAGAGGGCACTGCGGTTTACAACTTTTGTTAGAACTGATTAAAGGAATCAAATCAATACTTCGTTCTTTTCATGAAATCAATATCTTAAACAATATATCTATTTTTCTATATTATTTTTAATGAATTTCTATAAAGAAATAATTCTGCTATGCAATACTCTGACTCTGTTTCTCTCTCTCTCTCTTTTAATTTTTTCTTTTGATAATTGATTTATGCAGCTTTATTTTTGTATGCCAGCATCCACCAAAGTTTGCGGTGGTTAAAGTTTGGTTCAGATATTCAATTCTTACTGGTACTGGGTGCGCTCTCTATTCTATTTGTGTGGTGACAGATTACGCATTAAACATGCATATTAACTGCATTTTGAAACGTAACTAGAAACAAGTGGGCACACAATTTAATGATATTTAATGTTGATTAATTATGAGTAATTATCCGGATTTGCTGAGTGACATGGAACAGATGCGGAGCCGATAATACTAAAATTATATTATTTGAATATCTTATTGTGAGAATTATATATATATATATATATATATATATATATACAGTGTAACAATTATGAGCATTTTATGGTGATAAAATAAAAAAAACGTTATATTATGCATGGTGATGAATCTCGCCTTTGGACAAAAATATTTTGACTTAATTTCAGCAGAGAGAGAGAGCTCAAATGCTCTCATTACTTTAGTGTCCTAAATTCCCAATCATGTCCTATAATTTTATCTCAATCTCAGTTTTTTAAATCTAAATAGTCAATTTGAACGGCTCAACACAATCTCTATATTAAAATGTGCTTGAAGACCAAAATTTATATATTTTTTGAATTTTTTTACTATTTTCTTAAATCAGTACAAAATCACAGTTTCTAGAAGATTTTGAACATTCTAAACAATAGTAAAAAAAAAAAATTCAAAAAAATAAAGTTTGGTCTCCAATTAAAAAACAACGGGCCATTTGAGCCCTCCTTTTCTGCAAAAACATCTAAAAATTAATGGATGTCAAGGCTAAAATATAATCCTCGCCTCTGTATATATTGTTTGATATCATGAAGTGTAATAGATCATAAGTACACTTGTAGTCTCTTTTAGCCAAAAGAAAAAAACAAAGGAGGAAAAAACAACAACAATTTGAGGTATACAAATAAAAACATGAACAATTTGAATATATGTTTTAGGGAATTATAATTTGAATATATGTTTCTAAAGGAGCCTATTGTTGTGACGTGACTATCATGAACCATAGATTTTTTTTTTTTTGAGAAATTTCATAGTGGCTACCAATCATAGAAGATTCAGAAAAGAAAAGAAAAGAAAACTATCTAATGTAATTACAATTTATCGTATAAATACAAATATGAGTAATTCATTGAGGGTAATTATGTGATACTCCTAGCCATTCCATGTCACCCTAATAAATTACGAGGTCAACAAAAATAATGTTTTGAATTGTCAAATATGAGAACTATTGCTTCGTTAGTCGGCAAGCCTCAAGTACTGTCGGGATGGCCAATTGGGGAATTCAATTGAATTCAATTAATTATCGTTGAAATTTTGTGTTGTTTGAAGACTTGACAAAACAATAATTCTGGTAAAACTTATCCAAATGTTTTGAGTTAGTGGTGGTTGGAAATGATATACCAGTTGATAAAGTGTTGTGTATAAATCAAGTGTATTATTATTATTGTACCGGATGTATATTATTATTACAGGAACAATATATATACAAAGAAAACTTGTAAAGTAACAGTTAATTGTATATCACATATATACAAGGTACTGGGTATTTGCGTACTCTCAGTTTCAGGGCCATAAAAAAATTTGAAAGGTTTTTTTTTTCACAATTAAATAAATCTTAATGAAAAGAAACGATCGATCTTAAGTAATTAAGATAGAAACATATTTTTTTTTCTCTTCTATTGGGCTGACATCAAACCTGTAATCTCATTTTATATGCACCTTAACCTTTTCTTCTTTTTAAAAAGGTGAAATTACGTCATTAAATGCTAATTAATTACATTGCATTTGCTCCTGCCAGATATATATACACCGGAAAAGAAAGAAAGCAAAAGCCAAAAAGGGGTCTCTATCAAGCAATTGTGGAGAAATAAATGCTTGAAGGTTTAGTGCTGAAGGTAATTAATGAGTGATGATGCAAGCAAAACAAAAAGGACGCGGTGCAGAGAGTTCAAAGATGGTAGTTGGCATTGCTATCTGTGGAGACGGGAGAGAAAGAGGAGGGAGAGAGCGGAGACAAATGCACGCAACTCCGGTCCAGTTGCACATTAATTCTTCTCCTTTATTGCTCTCTCATTTATTTGGCGTTTATAATCATCTCCGAGAGCAATGTTGGTTGTGGAACTTTTTTTTGTTATATCATCATGTTCGAGGTAAATTTTAGGTTTTGAATAAGTTACATAGTTCGGTTAATATAACATCGGTGTCTTATAATATTAATTTTAAAATTGACTAAATAGATTTCAAATAATTAATTAAAACTGTTCAAACTAATTTACTTCATGAGTGATGTGTTTATATACAATTTTTTTTATATTTTCGAGTTATTTTAGTATTAAATCAAGCGGTAAAAATGTTGAAAAATGAATGTATTAAAATTAGCTTAAAGACTCACACATTTGACCGCTTGACTCGATACTAAATAAGTTCGAAAAGTTATAAATTTTGCATGTAAACACAACTAACGAAGTAGATCGATTTGAACAGTTTGGATTCATCGTTTGAAATCAATTCGATAGATTTTAGAGTTGGTGTTATATAAGCTAAAATAACACTAATGTTATACTAGTCAAACTCTATAATATTCTCTCTTGCAATGTTATTGTGCAAATCAAAACAAAGTTCAATTTCCTTTCTTTCCTTTTTTCTCTAGGAATGCACACAAATCAAATTCTAGATATTTGGTTTATTAGCTTTAATTTTGTTTATTATGAGATAAATCGGAGCTCAAGCTCTACATTTTTATATTTAGTTTCGTATTATTTTAAAATAAATAAGTAACAATTCATATTTCTTATAGATGAAAGTTATGTGATTATGTTATTTCCTTGATCTTACAATGGAATTAAAAAAAAAAAAAGATTTATAATGTTATGTGATGACTAAGATATTTCAAATTGAATAATATAAATACACACCAAAATTATATTCAAATTATTGACCTCGTGCTATAGTCAACACAACTATTTTCAAATCTTGCATTGAAACTAGTAAAAAAAATTATAATTGAATGAGTACCAAAATCTAATTAAAATTAATGCAGCGTTAGTGCGTTACATTATTTCTGGTGTCCTTAATTTGTTTTGTCTTTTTATTTTTAGGTGGAAGACTCTTATCACCTTCCTTTTCGCTTGGTCTAAATCCAAATAGAAATGTTGTGTGTGCACTTAACACATTTAACAATCGGTGTAGTTCAGGTCTCCTTTTCTTTTTACCAATTAATAGGGTCAAGAGAGAGAAGGGAGTTGTTACTATTTACTAATACATGTCATATCCCTAATTAATATTTTAAAAGGTGTACTTGTATCGTTATCATGGATGTTGCAAATCATTAATGTTAGTTTACGTGAGTGAATTGTGATGTACAAATCAAACTATTGTGTGCACAATAATTAAATTTAAGGGAGCACAATTCAAACTTGAGCTTTCATGTTAATTATAATTAATGGAAGAACTGTTTAATTTGTTGAGGCATCCAAGTCTGTTAGTTAGATATTCCTCTTTTAAAACATGTTCAATGGAAGAATATGTAACCATTTGGTAACAAATGTTAAATATTGAATTGATCATTTCTGCTTGTTTTCAGAATTAATTAATCATTAACACTAAATTAGTAAATTCTATAGTTTAGAAAATAGTAAGCAAAGCCAGAAAATATGTTATTGGAAGACAAAACGTACCGCTACCTAATTTTTAGAGAGGATATAATTTCATGCTTATTAATTTTAGATTTTTACGTATGTTTTATTTTATCCAAAGCATCATAATGGAAAGAAAACTGATTTATTTTTTTATTTTTTAACCACACTTGCCATATGTTTCCAATATGCGCTCTGCTCCTGATAAATAGTAATAAAGAAGGTTATGGTGTTTTGCAATGTGAACATAGGTCCGTGCTTTGAATTTATATTTTGGCTTTTAAATTCAAACAATTGAATCTGAGCCATTCAACGTGATCTTAATATGAAAATATGTTTGAAAATTAAATTTTATATTTTTTAGAATATTTTTAATATTTTTTAAAAATAGATAGAAAATCACATGATCTAAAGATTCTGGACAATCCAATTTTTTTTCTATTTAAAAAATAAGTAAAAAATAAATTATAACAAATGTAAAATTTTGTCTCTCAATACATTTTCATAAAAATATCATATTGAACTGTTTGAATTGACTATTTAAATTTTAAAATAAAAAAATATAAATCCATAGCAAAGATTGATATCTCCATTGCAAAGTAACATAGCCTCAGCCAAAAAATAATTATTAATGAGGAAGGTTTAAATGTCTTCATTTTTTTGTGCAAGACTCTATTTTTTAATTTTCTAATAACAACTTTTAAAAAAAAATTATATATCTAAATAAAACAGGTAGATGTGACATATATTATTTTCTGTATATGCACATAAAAAAATTATGACCTTTTTATTTTTGATTTTATATTAATCAATAAGTTTAAATCCAACATTCATAATTTATCTTCATCGTTGTATTTTTGCAAGTTATTATACTAATTAAATAAAATTAAAATATCATAATCTTTAATGTGCATATAGAGAAAATAATAAAAATTATATCTAACAGTTTTATTTTAAATTTTAAGTTTTAATTAGTTTAGTTCTAAAATAAAGTTACGACGGAGACAAAAAGAAGATGCATGGAGGCATTTTGAATTATCCTCATTATTAATATTAACAGTGAGTAAATATTATAACAACAACAATAAGACTTTTTTTTTTTTTTTTGCTAATTACGACAACTATTTATAACAACAAAATTATGGTGGTGAATAGTGATGACAATAATAAATACGAAAAAATCACTTCTGTAAAGTGCTGGTGATTATGGGAAGAGGGATGGCAATTCTGCACTTGGTTCGATATTGCTTCCCAGTTTTGATCAATAATTATGAATTGGTCAACTCCAAGTTAAGTTTCTGAATCTCTTCAATTTGTCGCTCCTTTAAGAATATTTGATGTCATATTTCAAATTTAGACTCCTCAATTCTCATTTTATTTTAAAATGTTTGATGTGAAAACTGAGCACATTGCGACATACCACCTAAGAGCGGCATCCATCTCTCTCCATTAATGGAGAATGTCGGAATTTTTTGAAAGAGATGAGGCGATTGAAACGGGAAGCTTTGAGGCGAAATTCTAGGCGATTTTAGGCGACGCGAAAAAGAAAGAAAAAGAAAGAAGAAAAAAAAAGAAAAAAAAAAAGAAAAAAAAAAGAAGAAGAGAAACTCACGCGATGTCGGTCCAGCAATTGCAATTGGATCGACTCGCAACCAAATTCCTTAGCATCGCTCAAAATAAAGGCCCAGAGCAGCTCCCTCCGCCATTAATGGCGACCAATTTGGGCCTGAAATTGTTCTCTGATGTAGTAAAACAAAAGCCCAAACGATTTCGAATCTGGCAAGCCAAATCGCAGTTCCCTGTTGAATCACGTGGCGGCATTATTCGACGAAAGCTCGCTGAAATTCGCAGTAAATCCACTGTGAAACACCCGATCTGTGTGCGGTGTGGAGGTGCGGGTCACTTAGCAACGGATTGCCGTAATGCACAATTATGCTTCCTATGCAATAAATTTGGCCACAAGGCGGTCATCTGTAGAACATCCACGAGTGCTGTACCCGTCATGCCTCCTAAACCAGCAAAAGGGGACGAATCCGCTCTCTTTCCTCATTCCGATCTGTCGTTTTCAGATCTAGCTCAGCATTTTGATTCACCCATGGCTCCGCCATGCAAACCTCCTCACGCAAGGCGAGCCACTGCATCGCCAGCGACGGTGACTGCTCCGCCTCTGATGCGCGTCCCACTAGCTCCGAGAGCGCTTGCTCAGCCAGCTCCAAGGGAGCCTGCTCAGCCAGCACCAAGGGCGCATGCTCCACCCGCTCCACCTAGACAGCCTCTGATGCCGTATCGGACCTCGATCCAGATCTTCACTCCGTCCCCCGCTGCGGAGGCTCAACTCCGGGACTTTCAACAGAGTTTTATTCTTGATGATATTGAAGGCTGGGGGCCGGCGGCCATCGAAGCCGCACTGGTAAGTCTTTTCGACCAGTACGTATGGAAAGTTGCTGTGTTCGCTGAATTTCGATACATTATCAAAGCTCCGTCGATGGCATGGAAAAATACAACTACACGGCGCGGTTCTATACTGATTGAGGGGGTCAAATTCCCAGTGGTTGCCTGGGATCCAAGTCTCAACGCTGGAAAAAGGCTCACGTCCATGTGGTTGCGTATTTACGGTTTCAACCGAGAGCTCTGGGAGTGGATCGAGTTCGATCGCTTCCTCAACCCGTTTGCAGCTGTCGTGCTGGAACTTGATCAAGCTACTCATAACAAGTACGACTGGCACTTCGCCAGAATCAGAGTTGGCGCTTGTGATCCCAAGATATTCACTGAGCAAACTTGGCAGCTTTTCCGGGATGTTACTGGGTATGTATCCAGCTTTGACATCATAATTGAAGTAGAAAACGAAAACACAGAACCAGTTAATGCTTGGCTTGCCCGTAAACTAGGCAAAACCAACCGTCCTCCACCAGTGGTGCCTCAGAGACCCCTGGTGGCTCCTCCTCCTCCACCTCCTTATCCAGTTCTGGATCCTACTCCAGACCTCGATGAAGATCTGATGGATGATCAACCACCTGACCAGGGAGCATCTAGTTCGACTGGCTGCAAACTCCAATCTGATCCGAGAGATGGCCACACTACTGATGATGACTCAGACGATGAATATAAGAAGTTTATCCAGGCTGTTAACACCATGATCCATAGTTCCGGGCAGGGGAATGCTGATTCCAACACTGCTCAAAAGAAACAGAAAACCACCCCAGCCCCAGTTCCCAAACCACGAGGGGGTTACAATACCAGATCTGCTGCCAAAACTTTGTCAGACACCACTCCCCCCGTCCCCAACTACTGATAAGGCTAAAGGGAAAGAACCCATGCATCCTATGCTACCCGAGAACACCAAAAACAGCCCCATAACCAAACTGTCTCAGCTAGTTATGGACCCTCTTGCTGTTGTTCCCCCAATAACACCTTCTATATCCCAATCCTATCTTGGTGCCACTATGCAGCTTCCTAGCCAATCTCACGCAAAGTTAGGTGTCAAGAAGAATAACAAATGGAAAAAGACAGTAAAAAAACCCCCTCCTGCACCACATTCTGCGGTGATAGCACTCTCTGACTCCTCCCAAGATGAGCCCTACCCACAAGCTCAGCAAGGACTGTCTATGAGAAAGAGCCTCCGGATCCAGGCAAAGGGTGATCCCTCTTCTACACTTACCAAAGCAAAAAAGAGGGCCCAAGCCAAAGTGATGGGAGGCAGTAGCTCTTCATCAGGTATCCCTTTAGTTACCAATTTTCCATATAAGAGGCTCACATTAGAGCAAATCATCGAATTGTTTCGCATTTATCAGATTCAATTAGGTCATTCGGCTGATGCAGCCCCTCTTATTATTCAGCATATACAACAACTTAATAGGACACATTTTGAAACATTCATCCACTCTATGATAGATAAATCTAAAAATTTAGACCAGTCCCAATTAGTGATTGTAGACCAGCATGATGTTCCGCTAGCTCGGCCTGAACATCCTGATTCTTTGCCCATCCCTTCGCATTCTTTTATTGACTCCCATACCAATTCTGATTCAGATGACTTAGACATATTTCATGATTCACAGACTGCAATAGACAGTACTGACCTCGATATTCGTGATCTAGATAATTCACTGTTAGGGGATCACCCAGTTTCCTTATGAATTTCTTGAATTGGAATGCAAGAGGACTCAACTCCTCACACAAAAGACAAATACTTCATGATATTATAGTAGATAAACATATTGATCTTATAGCTATCCAAGAGACCAAAAAAGAACATTTTAGTTCTCGAATATTGAAATCTATTTCTACCAAGTTTGATATCTGGCAATGGGTCCCATCCAATGGTAGATCTGGAGGGATTCTCTTTGGTTGTGATAGCTCTCAGTTTAGGTACATTTCCCATTCTATACATCAATTTGCATTAAACATCATTGTAGAATGTAAAGTAGATGGCCACCAATGGCAAATCACCATTGTATATGGACCTGTAGATAAAAATAGGAAAAAAGATCTTTGGAACGAATTAGAAAATATAAGGCACACGTCTACACAGCATTGGATTCTTTGTGGGGATTTCAATGCTATCCGACATAGAAGTGACAAATCTGGTTCACTTTTTGATATGAAAACTAGCACTCTTTTTAACAATTTTGTGAATAAACATCAACTGATAGAACACAAGTTATCCCAAAGGAAGTATACCTGGACCAATGGGAGACACTTTGTTTTACTTGACAGATTCTTTACTAATATGTCTTGGGAACAATCCTATCCTGCTAGTTATGTTTCTGACTTAGGTAAATATGGTTCCGATCATTGTCCGCTTGTCCTTCACATCACTGCCAAAATTGACCACTCCTCTCCTATCTTTAGATTTGACCCAGTATGGTTAGAACAACCTGATTTTGTTCGATTAATTACCAAGTGGTGGGATGAATATACCTTAGACACTACTGATCTAGCACGTAGTTGGACAAAAAAACTTAAATTCCTTCGAGCCAAAATAAAAGGCTGGACCAAGAACTTTTATAGTCAAAAGTAGAAGGAGAAACAGAAAATCTTATCCCAATTACACATCTTAGAACTCATTGTAGAACGTAGAGACCTTACCTCAGCTGAACAAGATGAATGGTGTATACTTAAACAAACCTTAGATAATATCTATCTCGAAGAAGAAAAACGTTGGCAAACCAGATCTAAACAAAAATGGCTTGAAGAAGGCGATTCTAACACAAAGTATTTCCACACCATTGCAACACATAGAGCTAAGAAAAATAAGATCCTTGCTCTAGACATAGAGGGTATCCATACTACTACTCCCTCTGCAATTCAGTCTCATGTTCTCGATTTCTATAAAACTCTCTTAGGCATACCTGGGGAAACTTTTGCTTCCCTTTCTCCTGATTTCTGGGATTCCAATGATATATTCACTGTAGAGGAACGTAATAGGCTAGAGATACCTTTTACTCTGGATGAAGTTAAACATGCTATTTTTGCAAGTGAATCTCACGGAGCACCAGGGCCAGATGGCTTTAAGGTTAAATTTTATCAAGCATTTTGGGACCTTATCAAATCAGATTTCTTCCAATTATGCTTCTATTTTTATCATCATCAAACCAAACTGAATAGTCTGAACAAATCCATTATTTGTCTCATACCAAAAGAAAAAGAAGCCAAACTCATCACCAAGTTCAGACCAATCAGTTTGGTTAATTGTAGTTTCAAAATAATCTCTAAGATGTTAACCTTTCGACTTGAATCCATCATGCATCGGATTATTGATACTAGTCAAGCAGCTTTTCTTAAAAATAGATATATTCTAGATAATGTCATCCTTAGTCAAGAGATACTTCATCATTGTCATAGCTCTCAAGAACAAGGGATAGTGATTAAGGTAGATTTCCAGAAAGCGTATGATAAAATTAATTGGCAATACCTATTAGATATCTTAAAAGGTAGGGGTTTTGGATCTCGATGGATTTCGTGGATTAAAGAATGGCTTTTTAGTTCCCAATCTTGTGTCAATATAAATGGCACGCTCACAAATTATTTTTTCTGCAAACGTGGTGTTAGGCAAGAGGACCCTCTATCCCCTTACCTGTACATTCTTGCAGCAGACACCTTGAGTAAGATTTTTCACAAAGGTAGACATGCACATTCTTTAGTTGGCCTAGGTCCCAATGCACTAGATAATCATCCACATACAAACTGTCACTATGCGGACGATACGATTCTATTCCTTAAAGCTGATGCTACTAATATAGAAAATGCTTGGTGGGCCTTATTAGCGTTTGAAGCATTGTCAGGTATCAAAGTGAATTCTACCAAAACTTCCATGTACTCCATTAATATTCCAGATATAACCTCATATACCCTTATATTTCAATGTAAACCATCGTCCTTTCCCATGCAATACTTAGGTTTGCCTTTGCATACTCAAAAATTGAGAAAGAAGGATTGGTTTTTTCTCATTGATAAAATTGAGAAAAGATTCCAGAATTGGAAAGGGAGCCTTTTATCCATTGGAGGAAGGGTCACCCTTCTCAATTCCGTGCTATCATCAATTCCACTATATTTTCTATCTGTTTACAAAATTCCAAAGTTTGTTATTAAAAAAATTGATCAAATTAGATGTAGATTTCTTTGGCAAGGGACTACAGAAAAGAGAAAATATTCACTGCTTAATTGGCAGACAGTTTGTTTAGCCAAAGAGTTTGGAGGATTAGGCATACTTGACCTTACCCAAATGAATATTTCACTTCTGTTGAAATGGTGGTGGAAACTCAAAGATCCATCATACTCTAGTGCTTGGAAGTATATGCTTTTATCTAAATATAATTCCACAACTTCATCTACACCCATATCTGAATTTTGGTCGGCCATTACTTCTTTACATAATTTAGGGACAGCAAGTATAGAGATTGTACCAGGTGGACATACAAATGTTCTGTTTTGGACAGATATCTGGTACCAACACTGTACTATGGCCACCCGGTTCCCCTACCTCTATGAAATATGTACCAATTCAGCAATTACATTACAACAGGTTTTTAATTCACAAGGGGGTGCCATTAAGTTCCGTAGATCTTTATTTGGAATACTACATACTGAATGGTTGGAGGTTCTAGAAATCATTAGTCATCTGTCTTTTACTCATTTAGAGGATCAGCTTAGTTGGAGATGGGATACTCAAGGAAAATTTACCGTTCGGTCCTTATACAAATTTCTCAATTATAGAGGTATTACACCTAGAAATGCTATGAGATGGTGGAAAATTCCTATCCCCCTTAAAATTAGAATTTTCATGTGGTTAACACACAAAAATAGAATCCTGACTACTGATAATTTACTAAAAAAGGGATGGCAGGGACAACATAAATGTCAGTTTTGTCATCATCCTGAGTCTATCAATCACCTCTTTGTTACCTGTACTTTTGCTAGACAAATATGGTTTTTTATGGGGGCTTGTCAACATATTAATGTTCATTGGATAACAATTTCAGATATCATTCATTTTGCGCATCAATTACCCACTGAACAGCGCACGGCCTTCTTGCTGGTATATAGCGCCATTTGTTGGACAATTTGGAAACATCGCAACGAACTGTGTTTCCATTCAGGTAAGGTAAAATCGGTTAGACAAATGATATTGCTAATCATCTCCCTTGTTACATATTGGACAGGTCAAGTCAAACAGCACGTCAAAGATGCTACTGCTCTGTGGCTGCCAGTCAACCTAGATGCTATTCCTTTGGTCGTTTGGCACCCAGACGAGGAGATGGAAGGAACATCAGCCCTTCAGGTGATGACCGTTACTGCAGCACACGACATTGAAGAGACAGGGACACAGCTGGTGCTTTTTGATGAAGACAACCTCATACGTTAATCCGTTTGCCTTTAGAATAATCATAGACTTACTTAGCCCCTGTGGGAGGCTTAGTTGTGTGCATGGAATAGATAGACTGATGCTAGATATTGCTCGTCTTTTGCACTGTTTTGTGTTTTTTAACTTTGAGAGCAGCATGATGCTCGTTTTTGTCAGGGTTAGCCTAGTTTCCTTTTGAAAACGGACTCTGATAACTGGGTGTAAGTTAATCTTATCTTCAATGAAGATGGGCTTTATTGCTTTGTTATCAAAAAAAAAAAAAAATGTTTGATGTTAAATTTAAAGTTAGTCTAACTTTAGTATTTCGATGCAAATGGAGGTAAGCTATTAATGAAACATTTTCTCTCATACTTTTTACTCCTAATATTCCGAAAATTTTAAATATACCATACCCCAAAAAATAATAAATCAAATAATCACGTTTTCTTGGAAATTTGAAAAATGACACGGCCGAATCTAGCCGAAGCGGCCCTGAATTGGGGTCCGCTTTTAGGGGATGCGACCCCCCATTTTTTTTTTTTTCATAATTAGCAGATTTTTTGTTTTGAAAATTGTTGTAGTTGTAGTTGTGTATGTCATTTAATTTGAAAAGATTTTACATTTGTCGGAACAAATATTATGTTGGAAATGCCATTCGTTTGAGAATTGCATATGTACGAAGAAATATGACCGAGAAGTTATAAGTAGTTTGATTTAAAAATATTAACTTAAGATACGCCTAACAAACATGAAATAAATATTCATTACAATAAACGTACTCCTAAATAATATTCTTGAAAATACTACAAAATACAAGCAATGCAAACAGCATAAAATTGACTACTAGATAAAAATCCATTGCTTGCCTCTCAACCTAAAAATTGACAAACAAAAAAAATATTGTTATTATTAAGTCTCAATAATTTTTTTAAAAGTTGGAATTGAATTTAAAAATATGAATTAACTACCTCGTGCATCTCAAGCAGCTCTGTGTTTGTTGTTCTTGTGTATCTCGAACAGCTTGATGTTCTCTCCTTCTATTATGTAGTAAATCAAGCCACATCGGAATCCTATTGACTCGCCTTCGACCCAAAATAATATTTTTGTCATTTGGAACAAGGATTGGGCCTTCGTTTTTTGGCCAATCGGACCGATTGTCATACACATACTGTTCACCCCTCCATGTAATGATAAGTGTCTAGATGTGGTAGTAGTAATGTACAAACCTGCCAGGGTCAAGGCCTCGGAGATGGCACACTGCGAGAACATGAGAACACAGTAATCTGTCCAATTGCGGCTTCTAACATGTGCATGTAACCGTGTTCTCATCCATGATTACCACAGTGTATTTGTAATTCGCCTTGGTAAACTGGCCAGAAGTGTCAGACATATATGCATTAACTCTCTCTTGTGTGGATGTTACCTCAAACTCGTTTCAGTTGCCAAATCCACTGAGCGTCTTCATATCATTTGACCTCCCGCACCGTTTGTTAATCAACTACGAAAAATTGATGAAATTAATTTTTAAAATAATTTAATGAAAACAAAAAAATAAAATAATTTAATGAAAATAAAATACCTCGTGCACACGATATGAGAACTGTTGACCTTGGCTTGCTTCAAATTGTGCTTTTGCCCTCCTTTGAAGAAACCATTGCTGACATTTGTAAAATGTGTCCTCAATTATTATTGCTACCGGCAACCTACGAGATGATCTAAAGACATTATTGAGTGACTCGGACCCGTTTGCCATCAGAATTTCATAACCCCCATCCAGCGCTTGGAATATCTTCCATGGTTTTGGATACTCGTTCTCATCTTGATCCAGATACTTACCCACACCGTTCAACCATTGTTTGCATTCTTTGCTCATATCTCCTCATCTTCCTCTTCGCCACACATATCCTGAAGTACTTGATTGCCTGTTCATTGCAATGATTCTTCTTCATATTTTATGCTATGTGAGTAGCACAAAGACGTTGAACGCACTCATCCTCTATTGGATTTCGATCTAGGTTGTCAGGTATATTTTAAAAATTTCATAGCGATCTAGACCATATCTTACTATATACAAGGAATCAATCACACACTTTATTGATCATGTCACATGCATGAACAGGTGGAGCATGAATCGATTGCCTGTGCCTTAGTCTCCCTTGATGAAGTTTCCAAAACAGGAAATCTCAAGCTTCACATACTTCAAAGCACTTTGAAGAGTATTCGCGTAGCGCATCAACGCAATCTCGCATGTTTCTTGATGATCCAGATCTTAACTCTAATCGAGGAGGTAAGGAGAGATCAAGATCTAGATCAATCTCATGCAAGAAGGAGAGAGAGAGATTCGCTCGATCCTCTACACAAGGAGATGATAGAGAGAGGTGGTGGCGGTGTGCCCAACCGGCGGAGGTTGCGGCTTTGATCTGGATCGGCTCCAAGCCAATCGGACGGGAGGCGGAGGTGTGGGTCGAGACTAGGCTCGATGTGGCGGCGCACGACGGACCTGATTGGGTCGGGTGGCGGGGTCGGCCTCAACTTGGTGGTGCAAAGTGGCGAGCAGCGCGTCTTCAAGGCCGATCGGCTCCATGTAAATGTATGAAGTATCAGATCTATGATTTTTTTGTTTTATATGTATATATATATATATATATATATATATAGTTAGGCTGGGGTGCTATGGATAGCATAGTGGCCTCTCGCGCTACGGCTCAATATTCAAATTTTCAAAATCCAAATGGTCAATCTGAACCGTTCATTGTTTAATCCTTATTGAAATGTGCTTGGAGACCAAATTTTATATTTTTTGGAATTTTTTTGCTATTTATTAAGATGGTTTCAAAATTGCTGTTTTTATTAAAATTCTGCACCACTGGAAAACAGCGGTTTCAAAAATGCTTAATAAATAGTAAAAAAATTTCAAAAAAATGTAAAATTTGGTCTCCAAGCACATTTCAATATGGATTAAACAATGAACGGTTTGGATCGACCGTTTGGATTTTGAAAACTTGAAAATTGAGCCGTAGCACGAGAGGCCACTATGCTATCCATAGCACCCCAGTCTAACTCTCTCTCTCTCTCTCTCTCTCTCTATATATATATATATATATATATATATATATGGAGAGAGAGAGAGAGAGATTAATATATTTTCTGTAGTATTTTGGGCGAAGTGCTACCGATTCAAATTTCAAATAATTGAATTCTAAACTTCGAACTAAGTAGTTTAGTAAATTGATTATATATTGAACTTGTAGAACGCCAATTTTTTCTAATTTTTTTACTATTTTTTATGATTTATGAAAGATGACAAAAAATAGCCTAAAAATAAAAGAAAATTGTCAATATTTTAGATTTTTTTTCACCTTTCATAAATCATAAAAATAGTAAAAATTGGTATTCTATAAGTTCAATATATTACCAATTTACTGAGCTACTTAGTTCGAAGTTTCGAATTCGATTTTTTAAAATTTGGATCGGTAGCACTTCGGCCGAAGTGCTACCGAAAGCATATTAGTCAATCTCTCTCTCTCTCTCTCTCTATATATATATAGTCCAGCTAATATCATAAACGTTATAATGAGTCAATTTTTGAGATTTCAAAGTCTGAATAACCGATCCGAGCCATTCATCTTTTTCTCCATATTAATATGTGCTTGGAGACCAAATTTTACATTTTTGAGATTTTTTTACTATTTATTAAACTATTTTGAAAATCCCTGATCCAACGGTGCCTTTTGGTTTTACTATTGCCTTTTGGTTCGGATCGGTTATTCGGACTTTGAAATCTCAAAAACTGACTCGTTATAACTTAGGTTGAAATTATAATGTTATGATATTAGCTAGACTATATATATATATATATATTATTTAAAATGTTATTCATGTAACTAATAATATGTGATGTAATTGTAATTGTTATTTATATATTGGTAAATGTAGTGTTGTAGTGTTTTAGGTATGATATTTGTTGTGTTTTAATTTATATATTTTTTTTAAATTTAGTTTAGTGTTTTTGATATTTAGATACATAATTTAATTTGAATTTAGGTTTTGATTAGTATTCAGACAGAGATTTTGGTTTGAATTCATATCTAGAGTTTCATTTATTTTTATAAAAAAATATGAATTATTCACACTTTATCTAGGATGTGTGTTTTTATACACAGTACTTTTATTTTATAAACCATGTATGACGTGTTCTGGTAAAAATAAATCAGTGAATAAATAAATTATACACAATTTTTAATAAAAAAAACCATATAAAATTAGTATTTTGACACACTATTATAAAATTATTATTTTTATACACGATTCTAGAACTATGTACAAATTCCTGACACTATAGAATCATTCAATATATACGGTCGAAAAACCGTGTTTAAATTTATTTTTTAACCGTATATATATACAGTGGCGGAGCCACTTATATTTAGGGGTAGGCAGTTATCTACTTCTGGATTTTGAAATATGGTATCAAGTTTGTATATAGTTGGTTTGGATTTGAATTTTGTCTATTCCTGATTGAGTCAAAATTCTCGATTAGTGAATTGGCCGAATCGTTACAATTTTGGTAGTCTTTCATCTATCTATTTTGAAATATTCCGACAAGAAGAAGGTTAACAAGAATGGTATGATAGTGGGACTACAATAAATTTGTTATTTTTTTGTGAAAGGTATAGACTAAAATGTTTTATAAAGTAATATATTGAAATTTAATGTAATGCATTAAATTATTTTTATTATGTTTAACTATTCAAAATGAGCTGAATTTTAATAGAAGAGTCTTGTGAACTATGCTTCAAAGTAAACTTAAAAAAAAAATCTAGTTTTTGATCTAATTCGGTGAATTTCTACTGATTTTCTCAATTTTAATTCATGATTAATTACCGATTCCACTTCCAATAAAAATTATTTAATAATATTTTATAATTTAATAATTTAAATAAAATAAAATAATAATAATTTATTTTACTTATCCTTGAAAATCCCAACTACGCCACTGTATATATAGTAACGTTTTCTGTACTGCTGAATGCAATTCATCACAAAAACTTAATATTGTTGTTAAGTAAGCAGTTATATTCATGAGCCTTTCGGAAATGTTGTCCTTGTCAAAAATTTATTTTAATAGTGAAAAAGGTTGGAGTACTATCGCTCTCTTTTAACTCCGCAAAATACGCTCTTTAATTTAATTAAGGCTGTCCGATAATTAAAATATTTGGACCATTTGTAACTGAAAGCATAAGCTAAAGAATAGCAATTAATTAATGCTTGATGTTACAAGTTAAATCGACATTTAATAACAATAATAAAAAATTAAAGCCACTTCAAATAATTTTTTTTTTTTATCCTTCTCATTTTCAATTGTCATATACATTTATTAATGGTTAATACAATTATTCTAGTCAAGGACATCCATAAAACCATACTTGCACGCTATTTGTACATTTAATTTGTTTTGACTCTGACTCGCGTGTTATTAGTTTTCATCCTGTAGAAATGTATGCCTTTTCAGATTGATTATTTTATGGTAATTATATATATTTTTTAACATATAAATGCTTTTATTTGAATTGTAGAATATAGTGCTCATTGTGATAAGTTTTACCTTTCTTAAAAAAAGCAGTGTTCTAAATAGCGCACTATAACGGCGCTATAGCATTTTTGGACTCAAAACGCTAAGCTATACAATTAAAACATGCTATTTGAGTTACAAACACTATAGCGGTAATAGCGGTCCGCTATAGCGTGTAGCGCAAATAGCGCCCGCTATGCAACATGCTATTTTTTTTTGCCTTTTCAATTTATATAGGCTTTAAATAAAGGTTCAAATTGGATTTTAACCGTGATTTTTTTTATAATTGACATACTAAGCTTTATATTAAATTATTAATTATTATTTTGATAAAAAATTATTAATTATTAAATGAGATCAAATAAGAAAGTTACAGCGCGCTATGTAACATGAGCTATTTTTTTTTCTTTTTTTAATTTATATGTGCTTTAAATAAAGGCTCAAATTAAATATATTAAGATATTTCTTGAAGTAACAAAATGATACTTACTATATGGTAGTTTGAATATTTTGAATAAATTAAGATAATTAATTATGCCATGATGTCTAGGTTATTTTGAAATTTAAATAGAAAAAAAATAGATTATGTCATGATGCTAAATATATTTTGAATAGAAAAAGATTGATAGTTTATGATATTAGTAATACTATGGATATTTTGAGTCGCAATTTGGACTTTGTATTGGTTCAATATGAATACTATAATTTTTTAATCAATTTGATGTTATTTATTATTATATGAGACTTAGATAATGTTGATATTTAGTACAAATATATGATATAATTTTTATAAAAATAAAAAAAACGCTATGTGACATAACTTTCGCTATAGCGACGCTATTCGTTATAACTTTTTTTTTCCGGCTTCCCGCTATGACGCGATAAACGCTATTTAGAATCTTGACAAAAAGACATGTTAAAACTTAAAGGACGGCTTCGATTTCTACAAGATCATCTAAATAAATATATACCGAAAGGCGAAAATTAATAGAACCTTTTTTTTCCAAAAAAAAAATGTTTCTATTTATGAAACAATTTTATTGTCTTGAGAAACTTTACTTAATATATAGGACATATTGAGAGACTTGTAATTCATGTTAGGTTTTTTTTTTTTTAGAAGGTTGGAAGCATATATATAAGCTCCAACACACACACACACACACACACACACACACACACACATATAAAATCTACTTGTGTCTCTGTAGTATTCTATACAATCACCATGAATGTTAGTAGGAAAAAAAAATGAAAGAGTTACAGAATATTTGTATTTAAAGAAGGCGAGCAAACATATACTTTATTCCTTCATCGACTAGTAGCCTAGATATTTATGAATTTATTTCCAAGTGCAGTAACCACCTTAAAAGTGTATAGCCGTGTGTAGGTAGGAGAAGTATATCAAAATCATGTGTCAAGGATAACATGACATGTGGACCCACAACAATTAAGAGAGGGGTCAGCATTAAATGTCACCTAAGATTAGGGTTGGGTCCCATCAAAGAAGTTGGAAAGGATTAATGTGTAATTAATGTCTCTTTAATTCCTGGTCATGACTTCTCTTCAAACAGAATTCAATTTAACTATTTATTATTCAAATCAATTTAATTTAATGCTCCAGCCCGCCAGCACAGACCATTCTTTAACTACCCGAGGAAGAATAAGAAGAAAATAAATATAAAAGATAAGAAGAATAGTCAAGTCTTAGGCTCAAATCCAACTATCCGGTCCAAACAAAATAAAACAGCTCGACCAAAAAAAAAACCAGAAAAATGACTAGTCAGGCGTTCATCTGAGCCGTCCGTCACGTCTGATCTCAACCTGCTAGCTAGGGGTGGCAACAAGCCGTTAAAGAGCGAGCTAGGTCACACTCGAACTCAGCTTATTGGTGTATCAAGCTGAGCGAGCCAGTTTTGATTTTAGATCCCGAGCTAAAACTATTGCTCAAGACCGATTTGTGGCTTGTCCGAGTAAGCCGAGCTAGCTCGCTACTAGCTTGACAGATTTATAAATTTGTATATTATTTTCCTGCTATATCTTAAATTTTCATAACACATCTTATCAATTATGACTAAAACAAAATAATATTTATATGACTAATTACTGAATAATACTCTTAATTCAATTGTAATTAAACAAATCAACTATTATAAATTAACTTTACAGCTAAATTCATACATACAAATATATCAAAAATCTTAAATTCATACAAACATATTCACATAATAAATTAATGCATACCAAATCAAGCAAATTCATACAAATTAACTTAATTGCTTATAATTAATTCACACATATTTCATACAAAATTACCAATTAACTTAAACACAGTTCAAAGTGCAATTGCCATAACACTGGCTATAACATCTATAGACCATAATATCTCAAATTTGAAGTGAACGGATCCGATTAACTATTAAACTATGTATATTAAATAGCTCGTTAACAACCGAGCTGGCTCGTGCCAAACCAGGTCAAACTCAAACTCATTAATTCTAATTCGAGTATGTAACAAGCGAGCTAATTTTAACTCAATCCACTAATGAAGGAGCTGTTATCAATCGAATCACGAGCGAATACCAAGCGAGCCACGAGTCATGAGCTTTTTTGCTAGTCCTATTGCTAGCTAAACAGCGATGCCATCTTGTTAATTTTTTTTTTTTTTTTATATATTTCCTTGATGAATATTGCTTCAATAGGAGGGACAAAATTAAAAAAGTTGACACTGAAGAAGCTTTTTCAAAATATGGATTGAGATCAAGCGACCAACATACAGACACTTAATAAGTTATTATTGTGCAATATTATATTATAAGGAGACTAAAAGATATAACTAAAAAATTATAAAATATAAATAGTAAAACTGCTAATTTCTAATTTACATGATGCCTTAGCCACCCCTAATTACTCTCTAGATCGGCTTATGCGCCAAAGACAATTAAAAACATTGGTTATTTCTAACCACTTTTAATTAAGTGTATTAAGAATTACTACTATTTTGTATGTGCATTGCAATTGAAAACATATTAGAAGAGAATAAAAAATCTCATACAAAATAATATATTTTTATAAAGTAATTTAGACAGAATGGCAAATAACATATAACTTAAATGACATCTATTTGTACGTAACATTCTTTAAATGATATAGAGATAGATAGATAGATAGAGAGAGAGAAAAAGAGAGATGGGCTAAGCTGCTTTTAGAACTAAAGAGGGTGTTTTATTTTCTGTTCATATTTTTATTTTTAAAGTTTAGATAGTCGATTTAAATCTTTAATTTCTAAAGTTCAGATATGCGAAAAGTAAAACATGCTCTTTAATTTTTAAAGCAAGTTAGCCCATCTCTCGAATAATATTATTAAAAAAATATCAAATAAATATATTAAAATCACTCTTTTTTTTCAAAAATCATTTCCTTGAAGTCTCAATTTAATTAGTCCATTCCAATTTGAAGTTGAATAAAAAACTGACCTTTGGTCTAGTGGTGAGAGGTAATATTTTACGTGTGAAAGGTTGCATGTTTGAAATCCGGATATGATTCTTTTTTTGTAAAAAAAAAATACTAAAATTTGGAAGGCGAATATCTTTCTTTCAAAAATGAAATAAAATTAGAAGATATACATAGATCAAACAATCTTGCATTTTGTGAAAATTGACATCATAATTTACAATATTATTTTTTCTGTTATATGTTTAGGAGGACACAATCTCTCCCTCAATTTTTGAAAGACTAGTTTCAATTTAATTTCAAACCAGTACGTAAATCGGAAATCCATTCAAGTAATTTGTTCCAACAAGAAAAAAAGAGAGGAGAGAGTAAGCAAAATGAGTGAGTCTATGGTACTATGCATATCACGGGTTGGTCCGTGTTACGGCTTAATATTCGAGTTTTTAAAATCCTAATGGTCGATCCGAACCGTTCATCTTGTTCTCCATATTAATATGTGTTTGGAGTCCAAATTTTACATTTTTTGAAATTTGTTTACTGTTCTCCAAAAAACAGTGATTTTCAATAAATCTAAAGAAATAGTAAAAAATTTTCAAAAAATGTAAAATTTGATCTCCAAACACATATTAATATGAAGAACAAGATGAACAGTTCGGATCGACCGTTAGGATTTTAAAAACTCGAATATTAAGCCATATATATTAAAGGCCAAATCATAATATGCATAGGAACATAGACTCACTCAAGCAAAATCCATCTATTTTAATTTCAGAATTAAGGACCCTGTTCTGTTCAATTTAACTCATAATTTTCTTTCTTCTTTCTAATTAGGAAAATAACATTTTTTTCCCTTTTCTTTGTTACCGGATGGTAGCAAAATAATAAAAAATAACAAAACATATAAATAATAGTGAGAGATCGAGAAGGAGAGGGACAAAATAATAAAAAAAAAAGTTATAAATTAGGAACTATCCATTCCATCATATAAACAAAAACGTGCACCGAACCAAATTTGAGCAGGTTTTAATTATTTTCTTTTTATAAATTTGACTGGCTTTGATACAGGGAACAGTCTTTCAATATTTCATCCAAGAAGAAAATTTGACTATTGACAAAAATGCATACCTCCTTAACAAGCGCCAGTGCCTGAGCAATCCCTTTCTTTATTCAATGGCTTTGCCTACTCTATGGAACCTGAACTATCAAGCAGATTTCGTTTCTACAATTTTACTTTACTTCTTGTTGTACTAGTAGCAATAGTATTGAATTCATAATAATTACTATGTACAATAGTACGTAGTATATATTATCTGAGTACGGCTACTATGCTTTGTAAATTAAAGTTGGTATTTTAATTTGCACTCATATCTTTAGTTTTAAAGTTCAAAACGTCGATTCGAACCATTTAAGTTGATATTCATATTAAATTGTGCTTGAAAAGAAAATTATATATTTTTTGAAATTTTTTTTTACTATTTTTGAATTTTTTTTTAAAATCATTGTTTTTGATGGTCCAAAATTTTTTGAAAAACACTGATTTTCAAAATTCTAAAAAATAGTAAAAATTTTCAAAAAAAATATAAAATTTGGTCTCCAAGCACAATTTAATATGGATATCAACTTGAACGGTTCGGATCGACATTTTAAACTTTGAAATTAGAAATATGAGCACAAATTAAAACACTCACTTTAATTTGCAAAGTATGGTAACCTTACTCCTATTATCTATACCTGGTAATGATTTAAATAGCGTTTATCACGAAATAGCGTACGGGTTAAAAAAATTGCGTTATGCTTAAATAGCGATGCTATTTGGACATAGCGCTATAGCTTTTTTGGTCGGAAAATGCTATAGCGCGCTATTTAAAACACTGATATCTGGTGATGATTAATAAGTTCAACCTGTTACAACAGTGGTCATACTAAATGTCATTTGAATTGCATTGCACAAGAAAAAAAAGGAAAAAAATAATAATAAGTGGATTATAGGCAAAACAATTTAAATTGAGAGATATTTTGTAGTTGTAACTCATAATTTGAGAATAGTAACATCACTCAATGTTAGGTAGATGGCAATAATTTTGTAGGTTAGATGCCATGCTCACAACATTAATTAATATATACTTGTCAGCTGATATGACCCCCATGTTTTTTTAATACTACGTAATAGACATTCCTTAATCCCACATGAACACCATCTAAAACACAAACATACATATCTCTGTAGACTAGCGACATTAATTGCAGCCTAACCATCAATGGATAAATGCATTATAAAAGGGAGAAAATATTTTCTACTATAGTAAAAGAGGAAAATTTTACAAGGGATTATAATTTATAAAACGTTATTATGTACTGTCTGCCTTTTAAGTTTTAACCTTATTTTACAGATCCCAATGATGATACACTGGACTGGGCCCCACGATATTCCCACTGCATGGAACAAAACCTTAGAAATATTTTAAATGTATTTCATACTACTGTGCTCTGAATATAAAAACCCTAGAAAAAGTATAGGCAATAAATAATCACTGAATTCAGTTTCTCTCCATTTCTTTAAAATGGATGTACATCAGATAGACAATAATTTTAGTAATAGCTTGCTCCTGGAATAATGTGAAAGCTCCTGTAATCCTATTTGCTATTATCTAATTAAAATTACCTTCTATTTTGAGAATAAAGCAATATTTTTATAAAATAAAAATCAATTGTATAAGTTGGTATAATTTATTTTAGGTAACTAGTTATCTAATATATAGTGTTTTAAATGAAAAATAGTTAACACCAACTATAGGCGGACCTATAAAACATTATAATGGGGTCAGATAGCATGCTATGACATTAATACAATGATCACATCAAAATTGTTAGATTGTCGTTATGAGGATCATCACTATATAAATATCTATAATTAAATAAAAAAGAGGGGCATTGATCCATTTCCTCTTTAGGGATCCAATCCATGATACCAACTAAGTGTCTTCTAAAATTTAGTAATAATAATATATACTAATTTCATAGATGATTCTTTATTGATTCTGAGGGGGTAAAAAAAAAAATGATGATTTCAAACATGTATGTTTCTTTGTAATTTATTGATTCTCCTTAGCCTTTTTCCATATACCTCAATTAATATTTGCACATAATAGATAAAGTTGGATTAATTTTGCTTTACTTAAATGCGTAAATGTATTGGTAAACGTAAAGTTATTAGTCTATTTAGGTCTTCAAGAAAAACTTGCTAATTAAAAAAATTTAAGCATGATTCATGCTAATTAAAATCTGACCTAACGTAATAAATATGCTTGTTTTTTTGTAATATTCTACGGCAAAAACTTGTTTGTTCCCTTAATATTTTTTTTGGGTGTGGAAAAAAAAAAACATGATTATGTTGAATGAGTAATACGAAATATTTTTTTGATTAAAAAGGCCATAGACCCATTTTCATTGAAGAAAAAAATATTAATTTACACTCCTGATAACTCAGTTAGCTACTGCACCTAAAGCAAAAACAGCCCTGTAAAATGAGAGCTTGCATGAAGCAGCTACTTGAACCCAAAAATAGCAGCAAACAAGCTGCTAACCCCCCCAGAGATGCAGACAAAACAAGCAAGTTCATAACATAGTGCAAACGACATAACCAAAACAACACAATACTAAGCAAAACAAGTGTATAACTAAGCCTCGTAATGAGGCTAAGGAAATCACAAGCAAACACAAACTGTGGCTGAAACCAGCGTCGTACTTCAGACTTCATAAGGGACTATTGGTAGCCCTATTTCTTCCTCTTCGGCTGGAGCAACAGCCTCCTCATCCGGATGCCAAGTAGATAAGGGAAGAACATCAAGGTCATCTGGCAGCCATCTAGCAGTTGCGTCGGAGACTGACGTCTTCACTTTTCCTAACCAATAATGAACAAGAGAAATGATTAGTAAGATAATTTGTCTAACTGTTTTCTTTTTACCTTGTGCAAAACATAGGGCATTCCTATACTTCCAAAGTGTCCAACATACCGCACTAAAAACTAAGAGGAAAGAGACTCTATGAATGTTGGGCAATTGATTGGCAAATTTAATGATGTCTGTAAATTTAGACCACCCAATACTAATTTCTTGACAGGACCCTAGATAAAACCAGATCTGTTTGGTGAAAGGACAGGTCACAAAAAGATGGTTAACCGATTCAGGTTGGTTGCAAAATTGACAGATATCATTTCCCTTCCATCCTTTTTTGGTTAAATTGTCAGTGGTCAATATCCTATTTTTGTGTGTGAGCCACATGAATATCCTAATCTTAAGAGGTATATGGATCTTCCACCATAACATTGCATTTTTGAGAGTAATTCCTCTAAAATTAAGCAAGGTATAAAAAATTTTGACTGAAAAAAGGCCACTGGTTTCCCATCTCCAGCTAAGGCTGTCCTGCAAATGAGTATAAGATAATTGACTAAGAATTTCTAAAATTTCTAACCATTATGTATATTGAACCTCATCCAAAGATTTACGAAACTGTAATGCACTTCCTTGAGAATTAATGATTGTTTGCAAGAGAATATTAGGATTAGTGCAAATATTGAAAAGAAAAGAAAACCTGGAAGATAGAGGACATTTTTTATACCAAATATCAGACCAGAACAGTACTTGTGTGGTGATTCTAGGTTCATATGACACACTTATTTGGCCTAGAGATTGTAATTTTAGTATATTAGCCCAAAAGTCAGATGTATGTGTTGTAGGATTGTTGTATTTGTGTAGAATCATATTTTTCCAAGAACTACTGTATATAGTATCTTTGGATTTCCACCACCACTCCATAAGCAAAGCTATGTTCATTTGTTTTAAATCTAAAATCCCTAATCCTCCAAACTCTTTGGCAAAGCAAACTCGTTGCCAACTTAGCAAATGGTATTTCCTTTTGCCATTGGTAGTACCTTGCCATAAAAAGCAACGACGGATGCGATCAATTTTTTGAATGATAGTATCTGAAATCTTATATATGGACAAAAAATAAAGGGGAACAGATGATAATACTGAATTGGGTAATGTCATTTGCCCGCCTATCGACAGTAGACTACCCTTCCAATTTTGTAGTTTATGTTCTAGTTTATCAATAAGAAAAGTGCAATCTTGAGCAGTCAACCGATGTGTATGTAAAGGGAGACCTAAATATTGCATAGGGAAGGGGGCAAGGGTACATCTGAAATATGTGGCACATCTGGAAATATCCGGAACATTGATGGGGTACATTGAGGTTTTTGCATAATTAACTTTGATACTTGATATGGCCTCAAAAGCAATGAGAGCTCATCATGCCTTTTCAATATTAGCTTCTTCAGCTTTAAGAAAAATAATGGTATCGTTTGCGTAATGGTAGTTTGTATGAGGATGATTATCTAAAATTGGAGGGCCTAACCCTACTATAGTGTTTGTATTCCTGCCTTTCATGAAAATTTTGCTAAGGGTATCTGCTGCTAAAATATATAAGTAGGGAGACAAGAGATCACCTTGTCTGACTCCTCTCTTACAGAAAAAATAATTAGTCAGTGCTCCATTTATATTTATGCAAGATTGGGAGCTAACCAACCATTCAATGACCCATTTGAGCCATTTTGGTCCAAATCCTCTACTATGTAGAATGTCTAAAAGGTATTGCCAATTAATCTTGTCATAAGCTTTTTCAAAGTCAATCTTAACCACTACCCGGTGCTCATTATTCTGTTGACAAGAATGTAATATTTCTTGACTAAGCACCATGTTATCTAAAATGTATCGCCCTTTAATAAACGCAGCTTAACTATAATCAATTATCCGATTCATGATGGATTCTATTCTAAACGTAAGGGTTTTAGATATTATTTTAAAACTACAATTGACTCAATTGACCAAGCTAATGGGACGGAATTTGGAGATGAGACTAAGACGAAATATAGTTTGAGTAGCTCTTTTGATGATTTTAATATGTGTACTTAGTTTAGTATTGCTGTTAATATGTTCAATTTTGAAAGTAATTGATACGAAGTCATATGCCTTGTGAAATGATAGTAGATATGGAATTCAACAAATATGCAAATAAAATGGACAAATAGATATTGATTAAAAAAAATGTAAACGGTCCGATGAACAATGAAGCATACACATGTATAATTCATACAAAATGCCACTATATATTAATGTACTGGTAAATAATTTAAAATGTTTGATTTTAACATAAAACCAATGGTCGTTGCTATTTCAATGTGATAGTATTATGAATTAATTCTCAAACATTTAAAATTTAATTTTGATTAGCACCAGCACCGTGTTTTATTGTAATTTACTGATTTTTGTCTTCAGGGGTACTGCACACCAACACCGTTGACACTTGACACTTGACAGGCCTGATATAAGCATGCCACTGTCTCCGCGTAGAACAAACTGGAGAGGGTGGAACACTGAAAAGAAAGACTTGTGGGCCCCATCTCTCCAAGCATTAAATGCGCACTTTGGCCGTCTCCTCTCTCCAGTCGTTGGTCCCACCTTTCCACTCATCCTTTAGTCGCTTTCACTCACTAACTACATTGTAGATCCTCCACGACTATTTATCTATATCATTATATGATGTACCTTGGGAGATCATATAATAATATGTTGTTGTTAACATGTAATATTGACTGTACAGAAACTGTCACAGAAAACTAATCATGGTCATAAAAGAATTTTAATCCCGCCCCAAAACAAACACCTCAATTCAATGCCAATTAATTTCAATTCATGCATTTAATGCCCTTTGTCTGCATGCCTTTAGATCTTTCCTTCCTTTAACTGCACACCTTCCTCCTTTTAATGTCGATTCTTTTGTTTATTTATACCTCAATCTTCCCTTCTTATCTCTTTACATCTACACACTTGACTCTCGCTTTCTTCCTCTCTTCTCATGGCGACCGAGGTGGGACTTATGGCAAGGTTGATTAGCGGATATGGGAAGGAAGCGGAGGTGAATGGAGAAAAAGATCCAATAACACGCGATTTGCTTGGTGGTTGCCCTGTCATGGATGCTAAGGATTTGGATCTTGGTTTGGGTATCGGGTCTGGATCTGCCAGGGATAAGGGACTTATTCTGGTATATTTTTCCTCACATATTCTATTCTCTCTTTAATTAAAGTATTGTGCGCTGTGGTTATTTTAATTTTAATTTTTTTTGAAAGGAGTGGTTATTTTAATTGAGTTCAAATGTCTTGCTGCGCCAATGGACATGCCATCTGTATAATTCAACCTGAGTCAATTTGTTCCTCTTCTTTTCGTTTATATTTTCTATTATGTGTGTCAATCCATTTGATTATGCTACTAAAATAATCTCACGCCAGGGAATCGAATAATTAATAAAATACAGAATCAGTTCTTTATTTTTGCCATTTTACAGTTAGCACCTCATAATTTTGTATATGTGTAGATCCTATTATTTAAGGATAATTTAGAAAACTTTCTCAACTTTTATTTTGTGCATGCAATTATGAAATACAGTAATGACTGAGCTGTTTTCATAATTGCAACTGATACGGAAGCAAATTTAAGCAGATACATGAATGAATGAATTTAATGCAACATATTTTCAAACAACTAATAATTATTTCTGCAATTATTGCAGCCGGGTAAGATGTACCTGAGGAGCAACAGTAGTACCAACAACAAGCACCTTCAGGACCTTAACCTCCCTCCGACCAGCATCTCGCTTCACGTCCCCGAGTCGTCTCCAAAAACCTACCCGGCAGCACCGCACACGTACTACCAGAGCGTGTGCACTATAGAAAAAGTTAAATCTGCATTAGAGCGCATGGGGCGTGAATCTCAGAGCAAGAGCCTTGCTCATTCTGACGGCTCGCCATCTCCTTCTTCATCATCAATAACGTCAAATTCACCGATGAAACGGCCGATCGATCTGGTTGACGGTTGTGATTCATCAGTGCCTGTTGGTGGGGTCAGCATGATGGCAGCTGCATGTCCCAAGTGCTTGCTCTATGTTTTGATCTCTAAGGAGAACCCGCGGTGCCCACAGTGCAACTCACACGTGCCACCGGCTGTGCTCGGTAACAATAACAGTAATAAGAAACCAAGAAATAGTCTTAACAGTACAACGCTTGATTTATTTTGAAAAGGTGAATAAGGCAAAAGAGGTGTTTGTAGAATTGAAGGAGTAGATGTGTGTGAAGCTAGGGTCAGGACTCTGGATTCAGAGTTCAAAGAACTGATACATTTTTTTGTTTTTAATTTGCGTCCTTCGTTGTATTGATATGATATGAATATAAACAGATACTAATTTTGTATTTAGGAAATATATGGAAAAGCAGCATGCTAAAATTGTTGCTGTGTCTATAATTAATTAAACTGCTAAGGCTTTTCAATATTTGAACCGAAAAGCTTTTTAACTTTTCCCTTTTGTTTTGATACTTGCCTCTACCATGTAATTATAAGTTTATTTATTTTAAAAGAAGAAGAAATGGAGTTCAATCAACGGTACGAAAACAAAGAGCAAGCTTATATATGTAACTTAGAACATATAAAAAAATAAAATCATGAATTGTAGACTTGTAGTACAAAATTTATGTCTACATACTGTACCTTTTAGATATATGAGTGTTCCACTGTTGGACACTGCTCATTAAACGGAAAAAGATTGCAGAATCTATTTTATGAATTGAATACTTTGTTGCGCTTTTATGACAGGTTCTATATGAAAAATGAGGTAAATTATCTCTGGTATGACGGTAACTGCAATGCATGGATGGTAGACTAGTCTTTTAATTGGAGGTAATTAATTGTGGTTTATTTATCTTAAAGTGCTTGTGTGATACTGTGATACTGGATAGATTCGTGAACTTGTTCTTAATTAAAGTTGGTGGTAATTATTGCATTTGGTTGAATTGATGGTGGACATAAATGTCCTATAATGACTTTTGCTTCTTTTCATGGGCTCTTTAATTGATTTATACGAATAGTCTCAACTAATGCAATAAATTGCTGATGTGGACGTGTATTCATGAGATAAATGTTTTAATTAATTAAAGACGAACGAAACTAATTTGGAGGCATCCATATTAACCATTTAATGTGCATGAGATAATTGTTGCCAGATGGAGTACAGATTTATTAGCCTTTCTGTTTTTGGGTCTCATCTCCAGTCACCCGAGATTTAATGGAGGTTAAAAGACGAACCATTTAATTTAGATCTGACAATTCAGATTCATCTGTTTTATCAGCTATCTAAAATTTGTCTGTTCCATTTGATTTTAACAATCAAATTCAAATTCAATCTAAAAAAAATGTGAGTTGAAATGAACAATTAAGATATATAAAGAACCTTGACGAATTTTATTTAAATGGAATATAGCCGAGCTCTTCTTTTATAAAGAGGATTTTGTACAAAATAATATAATTCCAACATTTTTTTTTGTACTCGTAGTTCTTAAATTACTTAAAATATTTGTACTTCCTTTTCTGTAATTGAAAAGAAATTATTCGGGCATCTTTGATCAAGCATGAGTATTTAAATGCATCTATTTTTTGTGTCTCTATTATATTTTTAAATCTACAATAATTTGAAATTTAAAACTTAGATATTAAAATAAAACTACTAGATATGATACGTATTATCTTCTCTATGCAATGTAAAAAAATCAAGACATTTCAATCTTATTTTGATTAGTATCAAAAACTTATAAAAATATACTGATGTGGATAAATTCTGAATGTTCATTTTTTCACTTATTAATAATAAAAATAGGAATATGCTATGCATAGTATAGAACCCCTCCATGCAACGGCTTGGATTTTGAGTTTTTAAAATCCTAATGGTTGATCCGAACCATTCATCTTGTTCTCCATATTAATATGTGTTTGGAGACCAAATTTTACATTTTTTGGAATTTTTTTTACTATTTCTTTAGATTTATTGAAAATCGCTGTTTTCAGCAAATCTGTACCATAAAAAACAGCGATTTTCAATAAATCTAAAGAAATAGTAAAAAAATTCCAAAAAATGTAAAATTTGGTCTCCAAACACATATTAATATGGAGAACAAAATGAACGGTTCGGATTGACCATTAGGATTTTGAAAACTCAAAATCCAAGCCGTTGCATAGAGGGGTTCTATGCTATGCATAGCACGCTAGCATGTTCCATAAAAATAATCGAAAAGTAATATATTTTTTATGTGTATATAAAGATAATAATAATAAACATTGCAATTATAGAATATTAAACAATGGAGACAAAGACAAAGACTTAAAAAATAAATGCATTTGAGCCCCTCTATGTCAGGTCCAGATCCATGACAGAAGGAATTTACCTCAATTGAGGTTAAACAATTCCCAATTTGAGAAGAGATAGAAAGGTTCTCAGCCAGTTATAGCTTTGAATACGAAAGAAAAATTCACAAAATTGTTTATTTCATTGATAATCTGAATCCATACAACAGTTGGCCTTATATAGGCGATGCTATTACAGAAACCTGATCAAAAATCAGGTTAACGGATCTTGCTAATGCTTGTCAGAATGACATCTCAGCCTAATATCCGACCCGTTTATTCTAACAAACTCAACTAACTTCTAACTGACTCAGCGCCTAAAATAAGCTGTCTTGCTGCTGTTAGGTCCCTCCTGTCAGTACTCAGCATTCCCCACTTCATTCTGAGCTGCTGACCCCACTTGCAGAGACCCCTTCCTTTTAATGAACTTGCCCGAGTCGCTGCCCATTTTGCCCGTTTCATCCTTCTCCTTCAGCGCTTTGTTTGAATTGTCAGGAGAGCCAACGGCTATCCCCAAATTGGAGTCAGATTGTAGCACTCTAATTAACTATTATCAATATTGCAATTATCTAAACACCAAATGCTACAGAAAGAACAAAACAATTAGGGAGACATTGACGAGAATTGATTAAATGGTGTTTATCCTACCGACGTAAATGCTAATGAATACCCATGAGCCCCTCTTAATAGCATTTTTCTCTATCCTAATAAAAGTTCATTAATTTATTCCGGAAATGAACAAAATATTGCATCAAAATTTACAGTTTTTCTATATTTGCATACAAATTCTTCAAAGACGTTTTCTTATTTCTGCCACCTATTAATTGCTTGGCGGAAAGCAACCCTTGAGTGACCAAGCATGAAATATTCAGGCAGTATGATCTATGACAAAAAAATACACATCTTACTTCGTCTAATATCTTTTCTTAGAAGATTCAAATTCAGCAAAGCAAATCAAATTTCTCTATTGTCTTCTGCTGTTCTGCAAGTGCACAATATCAATAGTATATTAATAAAATTGACTTGACTGTCTTGTAAAAAAAAAAAAAAATCTTGTCAAAAATTTGACTTGACTGCTTCTACCGTTTCTTCGCATATTTTTAACAAATTAAGATTTGACATATATCATTAATAAATAGCAATGATGACATTGGTATACTAAGTCATCATTTGGGACATTTACTAGATGTTTGTCTTTGTTTTCGTCGTTAAAAATGCATTTTTGAACGCAGTGGACATCATATATCTTTGTTTAGTATTTGCATAAGGTTCTCATATTTTTTTATATTATGACTAACTTGTATATAGACATGGAATAACGAAATACAAACATCTAGTCATGATAATTTCAAATTTACTATAGATGGTCATTGTTTTATGAGAGCTTTAATTTTTTTTCTTCTTTGTATGTATACAGAAGTATATAATTTTTCACAGATAACAGCATGTCTTATATTTGAGAACTTGACTCCTTAACTGGGCTTTTTGAGGCCGGATGAATCCTAATGTTTGTAAAGAGATAATATCAGTATCAGAAAGCTTTTGGAGTGAGTCTATGGTACTATGCATATCACGGGTTGTTACCGTGCTACGGCTCTATATTCAAGTTTTCAAATTCTAATAGTCGATCCAAACAGTTCATCTTGTTCTTTATATTAATATGTGTTTGGAGACCAAATTTTACATTTTTTTGAAAAAAAAATTACTATTTTTTTAGATATTTAGAAAATCACTTGATCTGAAAATTCTGAACCATTCAAAAACAGTGATTTTCAATAAATCTAAATAAATAGTAAAAAAGTTTCAAAAAATGTAAAATTTGGTCTCCAAACACATATTAATATGGAGAACAAGATGAACTATTTGGATCGACCATTAGGATTTGAAAACTCGAATGTAGAGCCGTAGTACAGTAACAAATCGTAATATGCATAGTACCATAGACTCACTCAAGCATTTGTTTTTTGGGCATATAAATATGTGTAACTCACTACTTTTTGACATAAAAGGAGACCCCTCTATGTATGAATTAAACTGCAACCTTTGGAATGTAATGTAAAACATTATTCATTTTGCAAATCTACAAAAGATACACCATTCCATTCATCTTTTAAAAGTAGCAGAAACTAAGCACTCTCAAATTTTTGTACCAGTAAAATAAGAAAAAGAAATAAAACATGGTGTACCAGTACCAGTATCAACTTATTAATACTGCTCTACCGCCATTAATTAAATAGTTACAAATCTTTAACATCAAGAAAGGAAAATAAAAAAACAATAGGTAGAAAACAATAAAAAGAAACACAGAAAGTAAGAAACCTTTAGATTGCACTAATTAAGAGAGGGATACCTGATCTTATTACAGATATCTATGTCCGTCTACAGAGTTATGAATTATTATCTCATTGGCCTATCTCATGCATCATGAAAAACATAGGGGTAAAGAAAAAATAATCCTATATTTCTTGCAGAACTACCCAGGTACAAGCAGAGATTTTCAAATACCAACCTCTGAAAAAACCCTAGTAAATCTCCAACTTGTTCAAGCAAAATAAGAAACTCATCAGCTCTGCACTGTAATAAGAGGAGGGCGAGTAAAAGAGAATAAACAATTTTTTCTCTTTCGTTTTGCTATCAAACCGACCACGTACTGAAAATGTGCAATGTCACAAGGGATTTGAAGTATGCCATGTTGCCCGTACCCGAATTCTTGCACTGCCAGATCTAACATCATTGCAAAATATGGATGGCTCAGAAACTTTCTGTGCACTACAAATCTCTCTACATTTTCCCCTGTACCAACCAGCACTGGTATGTGCCCTGACGGCACGGATTGCTTCTTCCCCATCCTTTTTGTTTTACTCTTTTTTTTTCTATTTTTTTTTTTGCTAAGGTTGCTTGATCTTAATCAAAACCAGGGAAATATGTTAATGTTTAAATAGGAGAGTGTAAGTTGAGATGATTTAAAAATTGAGGGATTGACAAAGCATCTAAATGCTTGTGGTTTTTTTTATTTCTTCACGTTATAGTGCGTCATTCAATGTAATTAAATTATTAGATGAAAAATTGAAAAGAGTTAGGTTTTAGAAAACAATGTATTAGTGGATGCCTGTTATTATGCTTGGTCGAATTGGTTTCTTCTCTGGTCAATTTTCTGAAAAGAAATATTATTGAAACGAAAGGATATAATATTTTTTTTGGGATTGCATGGATCCTGCCATCTGGGTATTTAAAACAAAAAAAATAATCGGATCACTCCTTTATGTTTGGAGATGCTTGATTATAATTTATAAAAAGATTTTCATTGGACATAATTTCAATAATACTAGAAAAAAGAAAGAAGAAAAGATAGGAAAATGAAAAGGAAATTCCGTGTAGATGGGAGTCATGATCCCATCTTTATCTAAAATAAAAGAATATTAGGAAGTTGGCTGCATTTTGATATTTTTGATAAATTGTAGTTGTACTTCTTATTTCTCAATATCATTCACGTCTTACCTTATTGCTCTATATTTTTTACTATCTATATATCGTTCATAAATTGAATTAGTTTCCTAAGTAAAAGGTGTGGTAAAAATTAATTACAAAAATATTTAAAATTCGTATGCTATATTGGTTTTTACATTTTTTTATTATATCAACATAGTTTTTATATTTTCTATTACAATTTTATTTGTTGGTTTTTTGAAAGATAATGGATGGCTATTAGCTAATTTCAATAATTTTCATTTTCATTGTAATTCTATTGAGGACTTTGGTGGACAAAAATATTAAATATTCCGGGCGGGAGCAGATAGAACCCAAGGCAATTGCGCCTCCACTTGGCCTAAAAAATGACAAAAAATGCTTCTATTTTTACAAAAAATGCTTGATTATAATTTTTAATTTTTAAAATATGATTCAAAATAATTCTATGTCTATATATTTTTTTTATAAATACATACTTAATATTTCAAAATAATGTTTTTTTTTTATACAAATATTAGCTCCATCCTACTAAATATTGCCATTGGGACTGGTGTCTGGTAGTCCGTTATGTAACTTATGTCTCGGGGGACCTTTTTGTTTGGTAGCGGATCAAATCATATAATTATTAAAGATTTATGGGATAAATTCTTCAGTTTAGTGGGCTGTACTGGGCTGATAGATCATGGATTGGTACTGAAACATGTAAAGAGAAGTTTTTCATGACTGTAAATATATTTTTATATATCAAAATATTTCTTTTCAAAACAATAGAGCTAAGTTGCTCAACCAATCACCACAAGCAGTGGTGGAGCACATGCGCTTGCCTACTAGTCCAGGCTCAAATTTTTTTTTTTTTTCAAAAATATGCTTCCTTTTATTTAAAAAAAAAATACAAAATCATAGTGGTGCTTAAAATGATTATACAATTAGGTATCATGAAAATTTAGTTATATCCTATTTTATTTGTATTATGATAATTAATCTCGTACTTCTATCTCCATATGTATTCCTGCATTAACTTTCATAACTATCATTGGGACCATAAAAGCTCCCGCACTAATTTTTTTTCTAAAGTATTAATAATTATGCACAGAAGTATTTATTCTTAAGAACGGAAGTATTTATACCTATAAGGTGTACAATTTTTACATAAATAATTGTCTTTCGAACCAAATTTCAAACTATATAGGGGACCATACATGTGAATCTAAAATTGTATTTATTTTTCTTCTTCGTTCAATCTTGCCCACATTTCTGACGATCTATGAGAAACTTTTGCGAATCTAAAATTACGAACGCCTTCTACGCAATTTTCTCTTTCAAATGAGATCCATAATAATGTATTTTCGGACTCGTCGTTATATAAGTATTTATATCTCGTTGTGCAAGTATTTATACCTATACTTGCAAGTATTTTTTCCATATGACACTAACTAACATATGAAAGTATTAATATCAAGTATTACAAGTATTTATATCTATATACTAGAGTATTTATACATATGTAAAAAAAAAACTTAAATAATCACATCGTATACGTTTATTGTAATGAATATTTTGTCATATATTTTAGTGGGGACTATAGTACAACCTCTAATTTTAGAAGTGGACTCTCTAATTTGAGAAGTGTTTAAATAATTAATAGGAACCATAGTACAACCTCTAAATAATTATCACCTTCCATATTTAACGTGGACCCTCTAATTTTAAAAGTGTTTAAATAATTAGTGGGGACCATAGTACAATCTTCCTAAATTGTAGTTGCGGGGACGATAGGAGTGGGGGGATAAATATAATTATTCGTTTTATTTTCAGTCACCATCTTGACAACAAGTTGATCAATTAATGATGCAGAAATATAAGCGTTCTCAAGTTTCCAATTGATCGATGTGTTTGTCAATTGTGAGTCACAAGCTAATATACATTAATATGTCCATCATTAGTATACTAGTATTTTGCCCGTACGTTGTAACAAAGATATATTATAAAATTGAATAGAATATCAAGATATATTTTTATTTGACATTCACATAAAATTAAATGAAAATAAAAGTCACCAATGAAAAAATATATTTAAATAAAAATAAAAAATACAAATGAAAAAAAAGGAAATTAATATAACAAATAACAATAAAAGAAACCACAAAAAATAAAAAAAGATTAAATATAATATCATTGCAATTTAATATCTAATTTTCTCTACAATCAAGATATGTGATTGAACGATTTAAGAGGAAAAATGATATATAAAAAATAAAATTAGAAAAAATATGATTAAATGATTAAAGTAAGGATTTTATCTACATATATATTCTTGATTAAAATTATTTTAACAATGAAAATTTCTCTACATAAAAGTTCTAGATATTCTTCATTTTCTCTCTAGATCGAAAATATATGATTGTTCCCGTTAGCACAGTATCAAAGTCCACTAATGAATTCTTCATAGACCAATCTAATTGTATACTGATCATTTGCATCCCATCGCCATGTGAGGCAATTCTCATTTTGATTGAACTGCGCTTGAGGTCTTATATAATTTGGATGTAACATATCTACCTGATTGTTTGCTTCAGCCAAGGATATGTAATAAGGGTCAGGTCTCTCCCGTCCCTTATACGAATCGGTATTCCATTCCACGCATCTAACCAGTAAGACATCTGACGACCTGTCCCAATTTGTCATTGTGTGCTCCACATGAATGGCGGTTTTCTAAATATATGATTATTTATTAGTGGACTTTGATATTGACTCCGATGAAGAGTACAATACGGATGTGGATGAGAACCTATAAAGGTCTCTCCCTTGCAAGATGTTGCTGATGTTTTAATTCATTTTAAATGTTTTTACAACAATTTTCTCTACTTTCCTGGAATGTCCGGGGCTTGGGTTGTGTTAGGAAGTGTGAAGTGGTTAAAAATACTATTAAAAATTCTAGATGTGATTTGGTACTACTTCAAGAAACAAAATGTAACACTATGAATGTTGGAACAGCAATGAAATTTTTACCCTCTTTCTTTGATTACAACTTGGCGTTTAATCTTGCAATAAACTCTTCTGGAGGCATAATAATAGCGTGGAAACGTTCATTTAAGCTTGTTATGTCATGGTCAATATCTCACACACTTATTGTCCTGCTACAACAGATTGGGTTAGGGAGGTGTTTTTTTTGCCACCAATGTTTATGGCCCTACAGAAGAGGCAGCAAAGCCGTTGTTCATAGCGGAGTTGCACACAATCTTGCCAAAAATTGACAACCCTTGGATCATTGCCGGGGACTTCAATTTGGCATGATGGATTATGGATAGGTCGTCAGGTTGTAGGCGGTGGTCCCTTATGGAACAGTTCAACGACTTCATCATAGCGGCAGACCTCATTGATGCACCGCTGACAAACCGTATTTACACCTGGTCTAATCGCCGGCCGGAACCAACTTTTTCCAAAATTGATAAAGTCTTTATAACTACTGAGTGGAGTTCAAACTACCCGATAGTCACCCTACAAGCCCTAGAAGTTCTGGTTTCTGATCACACCCCACTGGTGCTCAAATGCAAAGGCTTGCCACAACAGAAAAAGAAAAGGAAAATGGAATTTTTTTTGGTTCAAGTATGCGATTCCGAAAGCAATGGTTCAACAACTATGGTCAAAAGGTTCCTCTTTGGATTTGGTGGTTTCTTTCATGAGCAAAACCGATCAATTACTACGAGCTTTACAACTTTGGCATTCTTCTGCCTTTGGAGCTATGGATAAAGCATTGGAAAATTGTAAAACAAATATACTACAACTGGATATTTTAGAAGAGACTAGGCCGCTATCAACTCAAGAATTTCAGTTCAGAATCCGACTCAGAGTTTGGCCCTATGATTTAGCTTGCAATCTAGAAGAAAGGTGGAAGCAACGCTCACGGTGTAACTGGCTTGCTCAAGGTGACCGTAATACATGTTTCTTTCATGCCATGGTGTCTTCTAGACTTAGAAGAAACCGAGTACAAACTATACAAGAGGATGGCAACACTGTTTCGGATCCAGATGCGATACATCAGGCTTTTCTCCACCACATGACAGCAATCATGGGAGTTAACTCAGAGGTGTTACCTTTTGATGCAACAAGGCTATACCCCTCTAACCCGGACCTCTCAGCTCTGCAACATCCTTTCACCATGCAGGAAATTGAGGGAGCAGTCAAACAGTTAGCTAATAACAAGTCATCGGGTCCCGATGGAATACTGAATGAGTTTGTTAAGCTATATTGGGAGGACCTCAAAACAAAATAATGGAGATTTTTCATAAATTCCATGAAAATGATCTCAATTTGCAAGAAATCAATGTGGCAAACATCATTATGATTCCCAAAGTGGATGTGCCTCTAACTACCTCTAATTTTCGTCCCATTAGTGTCATCAATATAATTCCAAAGCTAATTTCAAAAGTCTTATCAAATAGACTTCGGGTTTTCCTACCCGACTTGATCTCCAACCGGCAAACAGCCTTTGTATATGGAAGGCAAATATCTGAAAATTTCGTTACCACACGTGTGTTGCTCCATCACATAAGCAATTCTAAGGTACAAGGCATATTTGCTAAGGTTGACTTTCGAAAGGCATTCGATATGGTGGAATGAGATTTTCTATGCCGTATTATGGTTGCAAGGGGCTTTCCAAGCATATGGATCGATTGGATTACAAAGCTCTGGAATACTTCTTCTTCTAGGGTTTGTATTAATTCACAAGAATCGGAAGCCTTTAGGCATAAACGGGGTTTACGGCAAGGGGATCCTCTCTCCCCTATGCTATTTAATTTGGTAGTGGACGTCTTTCAGAAAATGATTCAAGTGGCGGTTACTACTCTGGACAGACCCTTGTCCCATAGAATAGAAGAATCTATTGTTGCATATCAATATGCAGATGACACGGCAATTATAGCCAAAGCGGATGTAACCACTCTCATAACTTTCAAACTGGTTTTGCGCATCTTCTCTTCCATCTCGGGCTTGCAAGTCAATTACTCAAAGAGCACCTTCATTCCGATCAACATCGATGAACAGAGTTTGCACTGGATTAAGGCAGTAATGGGATTTGCACAAGCTGAATTTCCATGTACTTACCTGGGCATGCCATTAACGATTAAGAAACCAACAAATGAACTATTCATCCCACTCATTGATAAAATCGAGAAGAGATTGGCTGGATGGCAATCTAAGTTGGTATCTCGGGGTAGCCGGCTGCAACTGGTACAGACAGTTTTATCAACTATCCCGGTGTATCATATGCTATGTTTTGTATTGCCGAAATGGGTGATTAATCGGATTGACAAAGTTCGAAGAACATTCCTATGGGGTAGTTCGAATAGGAATGGTAGAGGGGTCTCCCTCTGCAATTGGCAACTGGTTTGCATGCCGAAAAGGTACGGGGGTCTTGGTTTACCAGACATACATGTGTGGAATATGGCGCTAGTACTGAGATGGTGGTGGAACGGAACCAGAGATATAGGGTCCATCTGGCATGAAATTCTAATTAAAATTAGAATTCAAAGCATTCACTCAACGGGGCCCTTAATTTGGTCAAAAAGGGGTTCATTTTTTTGGTGTCAGTTAGTGCAGCTCAGGCCGATGTTTGACTGGTCAACAAATTGGAGGGTAGGGAGTGGCACCTCAATTTCCTACTACTTTGACAGATGGGGGAGGATACATTAGCTGTATTGGGTTCAAGACAGCCGTATGCGGCTATTTCTATCAGAGAAGCACATGAGCTTAATTCAGAATTATGCTCAAATCTAATCTTTAATGATGAATTAGATACTCTAAATTGGAATTGGAGTTCAACGGGATTGTACACTGCAAAATCATTCTATTTGGTTATGATGATGGGTGGACGCATGCAGTGTTTATTCAAAAAGATTTGGAAGTATGGCATTCCTCCAAGTGTCAGAATCTTCATGCGCCTTTTGCTTCAGTGTAAAATTCTGACAGGTGATGTCATGCAACGGAGGAACTTCAACTGCCAATTAAATTGTACCATGTGTACTTCGGGTTGTTTGGAAACGGCACTCCATATGCTTTTCCTTTGCCCTTATGCAATTGGTATCTGGCACAGGGTCTCCTCTTACCTGGGTACTGAGATTGTTCAGCTTGAAGACTCGGTTCAGGGCACATGGCTCAAGTCTGAAAGAATACCAACTACCAAGCATGCTAGAAAGAGATGGAGGGTATTCTTCTCATGCACATGTTGGGCTATTTGGAAAAATCGAAATCTCAGGATTTTTGAAGGGAAAAGGGTTCCAATGGATGTCGTAGCAGACTGGGTTGTGCAAGAAGCCACTATGTGGGAAAAATGGTGTTCAATTGGTGATTTGGGAGGATTAGTACAAAATTGAAAGTTGTTTTCATTGTTGGGTAGATGTTTAGTCTCTGGATCTGGATATGATGTAATTGTTGGTTCCTGCATGTTGTAACCAGAGACTTTTTTTTTCAATACAAAGTACATCTGGCAGCCTCTGCCCGATTTTTCAAAAAAAAAAAGAAATTATAGTCGTTTGACTCGTTGTAAATATATTTTTTTATTAATCAAATTGTTAGTAGGCATATGCCACTAACCTTAAAAAATAATGGAAGAAACAATATCAATTAGGAGTGAAATTAGTTCACGTTTCATGCTCTTCTTTCGATGTCTCTCGGTCTCACTCAAATAATATGTGCTTGGAACAAGATGAAAACTTAACATGTGATGCATTTTTAAGTATTAAATAATTACTCCTCACATCAATTATTCCATGTAATTAATTAGAGCATCTCCAACGGGAATTGTTTTACAATTGCTTATTGTGACGTGGCTGATGTTATTTCAATTGTTGGGCTGCAGATAAATTGCTTATAAAACAAATTTGCTTTACAAGAAATCGTTGCTTAATTGACACACTGGCAAAATTATTGGCTGAAATTCACAACTCAAAATTGGAGATGCTCTTAGTGTGGCGAGTTGGGAAATCATGAGAATAATATTATTTTGAAGTAAAATAAATAACAGTTAGCAACTAAACAAGTCACAAAACTCATCATTGCTTGGTTACCAAGTCAAGTAATCCACAACTCAGAATTTCTGAGATTTTAGTGTTATTCCGCATAATCAATTCTACAGAATTTCACAGTTCTATAAACTGGAAAAAAAAAAAAAAATCAAAATCTGTCTTAAGCAAAAACAAAAACAAAAGAAGGAAAACAGGAAAACTCCATTCTCTGTTATCTGCATTGGGAGATCAAATCAATTGTATGCCGAAACGAGTGCGCATCACATGGGACTCTCAACACTCCACCGTGCTGATAGCCAAACTTCTCTGCTGCTAATTCCAGCAAAGCAGCGATACATGGTTCCTTCAAAAGCTTCACATGTACCAGAAACCTCTCCTCCTCTTGCCCTGTCTCGTCACTGCCTACAACCACTGGCACATACCCTTTTGGTACTTTCTTGAAATCCTTTTCGTCTGTGAGGCGTGTGTAGGACGGTGACACATCCTTCTTTTTTCTCCTCCAAACGATCTTTTTCATTTTTGTTTCTAATGGTTTAGTGTGGAGGAGAGGAAGGGAACTGCTAGCTTGGAGATTTTATTGTTTCTTTGTTGTGTAGGTTTTTAAGGACTGGTTTGCATATAAGGAGTAAGGTGGAGAAATGATGGTCAGTGGTAGTTGTTGAAAGGAGAAATAATAATTAAGTTAATAATATTAATTTTGGTAAAAGTTCGGTTGGTTTGAATTGGGTGTGCGAAATCGTCAAAGGCTGGGAAGTGGGAACCCTCAGGACATATAGATATATACATTATGGTCTATGTCACTATGTTAGAATGATCCATCAATTTTAGGCAAATAAAAGCTGCTTCAATGTTTTCAATTAATTAATTAAGAGATGAAATTCGTCAATAATTAACAGCAGCCCATAATAATACGTCAATTTTACACTAGAAAAAGCTGTCTAATTAAATACATTTAGAGCAAATTGCATTACAATAAATATATTATTATTATTTTTGGATCGATACCATATATTTGAAGTGTTTAAATCACCAAGGCTGACCGTTTGACTACAAATTTACCTAATACCTAGGCAAATATTTATTAGATCAATGTCGAAAGCATAGATAAACTTTCATGAATCTCACTTAACTTGTGGTAAAGCATAGATAGCTTGCGGTACGGTACGATTAGAAACTTAGTTCGAAATCAACTTAGATTCAATTCACTAATAACTCGAGTCAAAATTGACTCGAGCTTACTAACTCAGTTGATTTATGAGTCGAATCTAAGTTACCTCCAACTCAGTTCAGAATCAACTCGGTTGGACTCACAACAAACCGTAATCCATATATTCTTAATTTTTGGATCTCCAAACCTTATACCTGTTTCTCATAATTTACTGTATTACCAGTTGAAACTAGAAACAATCATTGCTTTCTCAAAAACAACTAAATTTTATATATTTGATAATTTTTAATTATGTATTGATCATTGTCTCATTATGTACTATTTCTAATTGTCATTATGTACTATTTTTAATTGTGTATTATTTTGATAAACTATGTAATTAATATTTCTTTTGTTAGAATTAAATTAAATTGTCTCACTATGTATTTTATTATGAGTCATGAGAGTTGACTCTCCTTGACTCAAGTTGGTCGCGAGTTAATTTCAAATTAGAATTTTTGACTGGGAACTTGATTAATAGCTCGGATTGAACTCAGCTCATGAGTTTGTGAGTTGAATCCAAATTGTCCTCTAACTCAGACTCGGCTCATGAGTAGCCCTATGGTTGTTAGATTTTTTTTTTCACAATTCAGAATAATTTAATTTGCTAAATCACCAAAACTAACAGTTTTACTACAAATATTATGTAATATTTGTATAATTATTAATTAGATCAATTTCGAAATAATAAACCAAATTTTACACTATGTAAATTTTAATAAAGCATTTATATCTTGTTGTATGCATCCTAAATGTATTTTTATTAATTCTGGATTCATTTCAAGTGATTAAATTATCAAAATAATAATTATACTCCAAATATAACCTAATAGGTATACCAATATTTGTTAGATCAGTTAGAAAAAAAAATATAAGTATCATTTTACGTTGCATAATCTATATATAGCAGTGGATATACAACTTGCTGTATGCATTAATTGTATATATATATATATATATATATATATATATATATATATACAGATTGTTGTATGGGTGCTAGATTAATATATATATTTTTTTCAAAGGATGAAATTTGTTTACAAAATAAGCTGTGGCAATGCATTTATAAGTCAATTGTTGGATTAATTCTGAGCTAATTTTAAGTAACTGAATCATCAAAACTATAAATAATTACATTGTAAATAATAATATTATTTAATACTTGTGGAGAGATTTATTTTTTAAACTATATCAAGTCAAACTTATAATGACTAAGTTAACCATGTCCACATGTTCAGCATTAATTATATACGTACAGAATGAATAATTCTACAGTACTTAACAGTACAGCAAATGAATGAATAGAAAGAATCAATATACATTTTGTCTTAAGTAACCCAAAAAAGGAGGAAAAAGAACTCCATATCGTTGTTATCTTCCTCGAGAGATCAAATCAATTGCATTCTGGAAACAACGAGCATCGCACGGCACTCTCAGCACGCCTTGCTGGTAGCCGAATTGCTCGGCTGCTTGCTCAAGCAGAGCGGCAATGAATGGTTCCTTCAACAACTTTATGCAAACAAAAAACCTCTCCTCTTGATCTTCCGTGTCACCACCTACAAGAACAGGGACATAGCCTTTCGGTGCTCTTTTCTTGCACCCATTTTCGTCTGTGAGGCGTGTGTAATGCAGTGCGATGTCTCTCTCCTTCTTCATCCAAACCATCTTTTTTTTTACCTCTCTTTAATGTTTTGTCGTTTGCTTTCTTAGAGAGCAGAGGAGAGGGAATCGGATTGCTTGGAGATTTTGTTGTTTTGGTGATCTTTGATGAGTGGTGTATATATATGTTTACTTTAAGTAGGAGATCGAGATGATGCTTAGTGGTGGTTCTTGGAAATAGAAGTAGGTTCAACGGTCAAAATTAAAGTTTGAAAGGATGAGAAAATTTTCCTCTTGAATAGACAAGCGGACAATGACGTTATATATGGAGATTGGAGACTGACCATGAACAACTAATTAGCAGACTTAATAAAATTAAGGGAAAATTTCAAGTGAACCCATACAAACTTTTAAAATAGCTAATTTCTCTATAAAAATACTATAATATCCAATATCCCCAAAAAATCTTAAAATCCTTTCTTTTATCCCCATTTATTAATTTATAATTTTACTTAATTATTTTTAAAACAAAATTGACAAATATACCCTCCCTCCCTCTCTCTCCTTCTCCACTTTTCCTCCGTCATTAAATCTTCAAATATGGTAGATGTTATATATTTTTATTTATTTTGCATATATATCTGGATTTCATTTTTCCTCTGGGCTTAATGAAACAAAACAGTTGTTAGGGGCAAGGAGAAAAGTGACACCTTCTATAGAACATTTGTTTTCACGAGACTGCGCTTTTATAGAGTGTTATTGACTGCAATATGCAAACAAGAGTGCCCCAAACTTTTTGGTTATTCATTACATTATGCAAACATGAGTTACTGGATCTAATTTGCTTATATGTCGGAAAAAGAATATTGCCAATAGGACAATAATATTTGGAAGCAGTTAACAATCCTTCAACTCCAGGCTCCAAAAAATCTCCAGAGATTTTCAACTAATTCTGTAAACATCAATACTAAATCCTGTAAACATCAATACTAAATCCTATAAACATTAATACTAAATCATGTAAACTAATTCAACAAATCATGTAAACATAAAAACGCGTAAAAGTTGTTGAAAACGCGTGACAGCTGTTGGGGATCACCTTCTGTGAACATACACATAATATCCTGTAAACATACACATATTATCCTGTAAACATACATATGTTATCCTATAAACATACACATATAATTATGTAAACATTACCTTTTATTTCTGTAAACATACACATAATATCCTGTAAACATACACATACTATCCTGTAAACATACACATATTATCCTATAAACATACACATATTATCCTATAAACATACACATATAATTCTGTAAACATACATAGTGTACTTGAAATTATAACAGTTGAAATTATGACAGTTGTGGCAGTTAAAAACACGTCAGAACTAAGCTAAAAAAGGAAGGCTTTTATACACAGGGATTTTTGGGGGACTGTAGCGCGGGGGACATTACCTTTTCTCATAATATTTTGCTGAAAGTACAAGGTCCCTTGTATGTTAATGGATGCTTTGCTTATGAAGTTGCTTTAATTCTTGTACTTATTGCTCTCGGCACTAGAGCATGCTACCAAATTAATTTCTTAGGCACGTTCTGAAAACATCAATCAGTCTATTTGACTTGAGAACGACCGATACTACATTTTTATATTGATGTAACTCTCAATACAGTTGATGAAAAAAAAATCTGAGTATTGTGAAGGAGAAGAGGAAGGAGAGGAGAGGGGAGGAAGAAGGGTATATTTGTCAATTTCATTTTAAAAATAATGAAGAAAAATGTTACGTAAATGAATGGGGATAAAGGAAAGGATATTAAGTTTTGATGGAGATGTTGGATATTATGGTGTTTTTATGGGAAAACTTGAAAGTTTGTATGGTATACTAGAAAATTTCCCTAAAATTAAAGCAAACAAACACAAGCACTCCTAAGAATCACCCTTTTCACCCAGCTATTATTAATTTAGAAGGTTCTGTTTTACAATTCCTAAAAATATTTTCTAATACAAAGTCTTTTCTTTTATAAGCCATTCACTCCTCTTGTAGGTGGCTGGAGGATAATATCTCACTAGTCACACATGCCTTCTTTTTCCTATACATTCCTTTTAGGTATTCAAATAAATAAAAACAAAATAAGACAAACTTAAAAATAAATGATCTGTATTAAATCCTTGCACATCATGCTTTCCTTCCAAATCTAATGTTGACTTTGATTATGTGTGACACTACTGTGTACACTTGCTTCTGTCAACACTCCCCCTTAAGTAGGCACGTATCTATCTTCCATACCCAACTTGACTACAGATTCATTAAAGGTCTTACTTTATACCGCCTTTGTCAGCAGCATATCTACAAGTTGTTCTTTAGACCTAACAAATGGAAGGGCTATGATCTTCGAATCTAGTTTCTCTTTGATGAAGTACCTGTCAACTTCTATGTATTTCGTTCGGTCATGTTGCACCGGGTTATGTGAAATATCAATTGCTACTTTATTATCATAGAAAAGAATCATCTCCCCTTCTTGCTCAAACCCGAGTTCTAGGAGTAGCTTCCTTAGCCACAACAATTCGCAGATCCCCTTTGTCATTCCTCGAAATTCTGCCTCTGCACTTGAAAGAGCCACCACATTCTACTTCTTACTCCTCCATCTGACAAGATTTCCTCCTACAAATGTGAAGTACCTAGCTGTTGATTTACGATTAGTTATATATACTCCCAGCCCAGTCAGCATCTGTGTAACCCTCAATTTTTAAGTGTCCACTTCTTTTAAACTTAAGTCTTCTGCCAGGAGCCCCCTTAAAGTATCGAATAATACGCATTACAACCTCCATATGTTCTTCGGTGGGAGCATGCATGAACTAGCTCACCATACTAACTGCATTAGCTATGTCAGGTCTAGTATGCGAGAGATAAATCAATTTTCCAACTAACCTTTGATACCTTTCTTTATTTGTGGGAGATTGGTTCGGGTCCAGTCCCAATTTCTGATTTTGAATTAGCAATGTCTCTGTTGGTTTGTAGTCTAGCATTCCAACTTCTGCAAGAAGATCTAGAATGTATTTCCGTTGAGAGAGAGCTACATCGATATCAAGGAAGTATTTCAAGCCCCCCAAATTCTTGTTTTCGAATTCTTTGCACAATTTCTTCTCAAGTGATTTAATCTCCTCCTCATTGTCTACTGTAATAATCATATCATCTACATAAATGATTAATACAGTAATTTTACATTCCCTCCTTTTAACAAATATAGTGTGATCCGAGTTACTTTTGAGTATAGTTATATCTTTTCATTGCCTTGCAGAATCTTCCAAACCAAGCCCTAGGTGACTGCTTTAGACTGTATAACAATCTCTCAAGCTTGCACACTTTAGGAGATGCACCTAAGTACTTATATCCAGGTGGGAGTTCCATGTAAATCTCCTTCTCTAGATCTCCATGGAGAAATGCATTCTTCACATCAAACTGATATAGAGGCCGGTATAAATTTGTTGCAAGAGATAATAGCACTCGAATAGTATTTAGTTTTGCAACAAGTGAAAAAGTTTCTTGGTAATCAATCCCAAATGTTTGGGTATATCCTTTTGCAAATAATTGAGCCTTATGCCTTTCAATCTTTCCTTCAGCATTATATTTTATAGAAAACACCCATTTACACTCAACTGGTTTCTTTCCCTTTGGTAGATCTACAAGTTTCCAAGTGCAATTTTTCTCAAGTGTATTCATCTCAATTTCCATTGCCTCTACCCACTTCGTGTCTCTCATAGCATCATCGACTTTCTCAGGTATTGTACTTGAGGTAATTTCATTTACAAACTCCTTTAATGGACCGAGTAATCTTTCTGTTGAGGTATAGTTAGCAATTGGATACTCACTCTCCCTACTAATCTCTTTTTCTAGTTCATATCCATACTGTTTTGGTGGTATACCCCGATTAATCCTTGGAGGTAATCTATTATGAGAAATAACATCATGAGTTTGAGAACTTACCTCAGGGATATTCTCACGAGAGTCTTGGCCTTGCGGCAACAAGTCGAATTGTATCATGTCTCTTTGTTCCTCTTCCATCCAGAGTATCTGCAGATTCCTCTATGTTTGGGTAATCAACTTGTTTTTTCTTCTTGACATATACTTTCAAAATTTTGAGGAGCGTTTAGTTCTAGTACTTCATTTTCCTTTTCAGATACAAGTTCTCTAATCGTCAAATTTTGATTGACCAACACATCCTCCCTTGGTGTGTTAAATTGATAATCATGCTCACTATTTAACACTTGGCTAAACTGCATACCTCTTTTGGGCACCTCCTCTCCGTTTGGCACTTTGAATACAAGAGTCGATTCTTCTTCTCATTTCTCCCCCTGAGTCAAACCTTGGGATTTGTCAAAAAATGGAATGTTCTCAACAAACGTGACATCCATTGTGACAATAAACCTTCGTATATTAGGCTTGTAGTATTTACAACCTTTTTTGTAAGCCCCAAAACCTAAGGAAATGCATTTTTCTGCCCAAGCTTCTAGTTTAGTCCTTTAGTGCTTTTGAAAGTGAACATATGTCGTACACCCAAAATTTTTTGGAGATAAATTTAAGATTGAAGGAATAACAAAATAAGTAGATAGCATCTGTAGGGGGGTTTTAAAGTTATTGACTATAGAAAGGGGTTCTATTAATGAGGTACACAACATTATCCCAAAAAACTTATACGTTATTTTCAATAAGAAGAGACCTAGCTGTTTCTAAAATGTGTCTATTCTTTCTTTCTGTGACTCCATTTTGTTGTGGGGTCCCAATACACGAGGTTTCATGCAAAATCCCTTTCTCAAAAATTCTTGTAACATTCTATTAACATATTATGTCCCGTTATCACTTCTTATCATTTTAATGTCCTTTTTAAACTGAGTGCAAACCTTTGCATGAAATTCTTTGACAATTTTAGGAACCTCGTCTTTTATTTTTAATAGGTAAAGCCAGATCATTCTAGTGCAATCATCGGTAAACAAAATAAACCATTTACTAAATGACTTAGAGACAACAGGGCATGGACCTCAAACATCTATATGAACCAAATCAAAGGGAACAAGAGTTTTATTCAAACTTATAAGATAAGTTACACAATGACTTTTGGCCCTAACACAAGTCTCACATTCAAACTTCTTATTCTCTAAATCCAGAAATAAAGATGGAGATAATCGTTTCTTATACCCAAATGATGGGTGTCCCAATCGTTTATGCCATAACCAAACCATGTCCTCTAACTTTGTAGATCCACTCTTCAGCAAATAAACATTTTCAATATTCAACTCTTCTAAATGAATACATTCTCACCTAATACCATGGCCAATAATCTTCTTCGTGAGAATATCCTGAAAAATATAGAAATCTGGAAACATGAGCACGACACAGTTAAGGTCTTTGGTAAGTTGGCAAACAGAGATATGTCGAGTAGACAATGAAGGCACTACTAAAGCATTTTTCAAGGTTAACCCTTCAGAAATTTTCACATCCCTTGCACTAGTTATTGGATATTTGATTCCATTAGCATTCAAAATTTCATTTTTTTTCTTGATTGTTTACAGTTTACCAAATCTTCCTGAGAAAGAGTCATATGGTCGGTAGCCCCTGAGTCAATGATCAAATCAGTTTTTCTAGAGGAAATAGAAATCATACCTTCATCTATTCCTTTACCTTTACCCAGAATTTTACTATTAGAGATATGACTTGAAGCTGCCAATGCGTGACTAGAAGATAAATCTTCAGAGTCTTGCTGCTGGATGTTGGGTTGAGTCATGCCAAATGATCCTGCCCCCTACTGCTGCTAAGCTTGAGGATGAAGCACACTTCCAGATGTAAGTGCCTGCCATACGTAAGGGTAGTTCACACCTCCTGGTGGTGTCACTTATTGTGCATTTTCACCAACTGCCAGCGCACCTGTAGGAATTTCATGTGTATGTAAAGAGGGTAAAAATTAAAAATTTTAACTCAATACACAACATATCTCATTTGTATGACAATTGCAAGCAATATTACATTAAATAAATTCTTCTAGCATCTCATGTGCTTTAAATAAAATCAAATAAATTTATTTCTCACATAAGATGAAATAATAATTCATACCTAAAGAGATTGTCAAATCTCTTGTTAAAGGGAAGTTAATTTCCCTGTTAGATCTCTTGGAATTGTCGTTCTCTTGGAAGCACCTCTTGGTTCACCTTGAACCTAAACAACGAACTAATACACCTCTTAGATAGATGGATGTGAAGTTCAAAGCTTAGATCCAACCACCTAGCAAGAAGAGATTGGACCTAGGAGCAAGCCTCACAACTTTTGATCAAGGAGAAGCTTTTACAAATTTCAGCCAAGGGAAGAAGAAAGGGGCTGCTCAAAGAGAATTTTTGGCTAAGGCTTATGACATAAAAATTAGCATAATGTTTCTTAATTACACCCCTTTAAATAGGCAAGGGTTAGGGCAACTCTTTGTGTAATATTTGAATTAATTACATAAATGCCACTAGCCTTGTTTAGTCATTTTATGCTCTTTATAATCTCATCTTACTATTGGTTTCATAAATTAATTTATGAACAAATAATATTATTCATATTATTCTATTATACAATATTTCTATTATTCTTATAATGCATTCAAACATTATACTAAATAATATTTGCATAACTTCATAAATTTATTTATGGTCTAAGCAAGTCATATTATGACATTTTATTTTAACATTTCATCACATGTATTTTATCTTATACATCATTATGAAATATAAAATACTTGTTGTTTCTCTTTAATTTGTGTGACTGTATAGAGGATCTATATCATCTTGGTAATAATATTAAACTTTATATTATTGACTATAAGAGATTCTATCATTACATTATAGTTATCCAAATGACATAGTAATCATTTACTCAATCTACTAATTTTCTGTCTATCCTTGTCACATGATATTATGAATAATATGCAAAATATGATTATGTCATTTTTGTATTATATTCGTTTTCTTAGTCTCTCAAGTGAATTATAATTATAATTATATCAGTTATATTGCATGCAATATAATTCCACTTTACCAAGAGGCTCGGTAATATTATAACTCAAATTGAGGGACAATGATAATATTAACATATAGATTTCTCCCGCACAAGTTGTACACAACGAACTACTATTTCATTCCTATCTTAAGATAGTATTTAAATAGTAATCACATTATATACTTCTTATGTGAAAAATCTACACATTTCATATCTAAGATTTTAAAGATACAATGAAAACATTAATGACACAAAACACAATCCACATAATGTTTCATTCATTTAGGTCATGTTCAATATATAAAATGCACATTGTTATATATTCATGTAATTAAATAATAATCCTTTATCAACATTTATAGAATTTCAATGTACTTTAATCTACATGACAATCTTCCTCAGTAATTAATGTTCTCCTTAATTACCACGATCGTGAACTTATTTAGTGATTAAATATTTTTCATCTTAGAAGTTCTATGATTAAAGACCAAGAGTATCTTCTTGAATACTTTCAAAGATATAACATTTAAATTCAAGGAACAAGAATAATAATATTCGTAATAAAATTATGAACAACACATAAATTATTATTAAAAGATAACTTTCAAAACACACATCCTTCAGCACCGACTCCTTTTTTGCTATCCACATGCTTGCCTATAAGAGGCTTTCTTGGACCTATCCACCAAGCCGGGTATCCAATTACCCGATAGCATCCTTCTTTAGAATGTTTCGCACTTGGGTAATGAGGGAAATTTCCCTTCTTCTGATTATCATGGGTATAACATGTCCGAACCAGCCCTCCTCTACCGGGTTGATAGCTTCATGACACCATTGCTATTGAGTCCTGCAATACCCCTGCTCCTCCTTTGATCATCACATCCTGACGACTAGCTTCATGCCTCACATACCCATAAGCTTGTTCTATAGATAGGAATAGTTTTATCTAGAGAACCTGAGCCTAAATTGTATCAAATCGATCCTCAAGGCCATCAAGAAAAATATATACTCGGGTTTTTTTAATAAAGAGATTAAACTTCTCAATATCACATGGGGTTGCTATCTGAGTCTATTGGAGGGACACCAATTTGGTGAGTTGCTCTAACACGACTGCCATACTTGTAGCCTCACTAGGTTGAGTTTTTTTTGTTTTTTTTGTTTTTTTTTTTCTGGAGATGATATGTTCACCATTTTTAAAAGAGGATGGATAGCTTCTTAGAGCAATATAGCACAAAAAATTGAAGTTAAAGACAAGAAAAACAACAATCTTTCTAGCTATATCACCAGGCAATCATGTTCTGATACCATAATAAAATTAAAGCAAACGAACACAAGCACTCCCAAGAATCACCCTTCCCACCCAAATATTATTAATTTAGAAATTTCTGTTTTACAATTCCTAAAAATGTTTTCTAATGCAGAGTCTTTTCTTTTATATGCCATTCACTCCTCTTATAGGTGGCTCGAGGAAAATATCTCACCAGCCACGCATCTTCTTTTTCCTATACATTTCTTTTAGGTATTCAAATAAATAGAAACAAAATAAGACAAACTTAAAAATAAATGATTTGCATTATTAAATCCTTGCACAACATGCTTTCCTTCCAAATCTAAGGTTGACTCTGATTATGTGTGACACTACTGTGTACACTTGCTTTTGTCAACAAGACTTGATACTAGCTAGCGTTGATCCCACACTTGAAAGCATTGGACTGGAAATTTTAGGAGAAATAATCTATCTATATATGTAATAAGTATAAGGTCTCGGTATCTGTTTTTTTTTTAAAGCTTCATAGAGGCTGCGATAAGGCCTCGGTCTCAAGTTGAATCGGTATCTTCTCCGGTATTGTAGAGGATCACTCTCATTTTACGGTTTGAGATTAAATCTCAACCGGTTTGGGATATGAGTCGCAATAAGGGCAGTATTTTTGGGCTTTGAGATTTGTGCCAAGTTAAAAAGAACAGTTCAAATCTAGTAATTGTAAAAGATTCTCTTATCAGGTATTGGAGAGGATGCGAATTCGTCTCAAGCCATAGGTCGCGCTGATGTAGTTTTTTTTTTCATTCATTTTTCAAGCTGGCGTTCAATATTTCATTTTCACATGATGCAACAAATGAATATGTCAAGGTATATATGCGTCTCTAGAATTTTTCTCCAGTAACAAGAGTTAACCAAATGCAAGCTTTAGTTGTAACTTTATTCAAAAATGTGTTTTTTTTCTCGCAAAAAATGTCTACTTTGTTGTAGTATACTTTTGAAACTTGGTTAAGGTATGATTTGACAAAAAAATAATAATAATACTAGCCTTTTAATGCAAATGTTTTAGCTTGGTCATATATATACAAATTGTATCGCTGTGCATTTCACATGATGAACTGTAAGTATAACAATAATATTGTATATAGATAACAATTGCAAGGTACTCTTTAATTTGCATAACACTAATATATATATAGACACACACACAAGAAATAGTATTATTATTTTATATGGAACCATATATCTGTCCTCCGACCTCTCAGCGGTACTCTGCTAAAATTTTGTAAAGGGTATGATCATTTGTATGACAAAATTATGGCCAGAAAAAGAATTAAATTTATATGGTCTAAATACTACATATATACTACCATTAAATATTTTATTTACCAGACGGGCTTTCTTTCACATGAATTCAATTTAGCATATTATTATATATAAAATAGTAAAATAATAATCATATGAAACCGAAATAACATAATATATAGTACAAGAAATAATCTTGTTGATAGGCCTACTGGTGATCATGCATGAGTAATTTCATATTCTTAGTTATAATTTTATAAATATATATGGTTTGGCTTTTTACTTGCTTTGTTGCTCCTTGCTACTGGTAAAGTTTATTATTATTCTTGCATGTTTGATAACCCAAAACACTAACACTAACACGCTGATGTCAACAAGAGGCTGCGTGATTAAAATGGGGTGACCGTATCAGCACAGCACATATATGTGGCTGTGCCGCTGTAGTCGCCGCTGATATCTTCTACGATTGGCTACTGGAAAATAACATATTTGAAATTTTTTTAATTTAGTTTTAAAATTTCAAAATTTTATTAATAAAGAATGAAGCCAAAGTAATATAGGACCGAAATTTTTATTTATGCTATAATAAAAAAATAAACCAAAACATTCTAATTTGGTGGGAATTCAAATTTTATCGAGGCCGTCAAATGCTCTTGCAGCTTCAAATTAAGACTGGGGAACGCTAATTGACCCTATGGCTCCTACATAGGGCCTCCAAATAGAATAGCGGCCTCCAATTTTTTTAGCACATAGAACAAGGGCCTATATACCCAATCAAATATATGAAATGCGGTTCCCAATTAATTTTTAGTGTATGTGTCTCACTGGACCAATTGGGAATTTGAATTTTTTTATTGCATGTGTGTATTAAAAAAAGAAAATAAAAAGAGTGGGGCATCACTATTTTATTTGGAGGCCTCTATGTTGGGCCGCATTATCAATTGGTGGCTTCTAGTTTTTGGAGCCGCTAAATGATTTGATAGTCTAAATAAAATTTAAATTTTCATTAAACGAGGGTGTTTTGATTTTTTTTTTTTTTGTGATTATGGTATAAATAAAAATTTCGGAATCTAGGAACCTGCTCAGTGTTTGAATGCTAAACAAGTGGTGGATCCTAATCTAACTAAATAATTGAAGATCTCCATATATATATATATATGACTTACCAAGTAATTGAAAAGCAAATTTTATAATTACAATTTAAATTGTATAGATATAGAACAATAGTTTTATTTTATTTTTTATAAGTAAAGGTACGTGAAAGTCAAGAACAATTGTTAATATTACAAACTAAGAATAACTAAATAATATGTTTAAGGAGTGGGGTTAAAATGCATCCTCTTTTTTGTGCTCCAAACGTGCACCCTTTCCTCATTTTTTCATTTTTAAAATTCAAATAGTTGATTTGAATCTACCAACGTGTTCTACATATTAAAATGTGCTTGGAGACCAAATTTTACATTTTTTGGAAATTTTTTACTATTTTTTCAGAATTTTTTAAAATTATCACTGTGCTGAATTTTTTATTATTGTTTAGTTTAATAAAAAATTCTGAAAAAATAGTAAAAAATTTCCAAAAAATGTAAAATTTGGTCTCCAAGCACATTTTAATATGTAGAACACATTGGTAGATTCAAATCAACTATTTGAATTTTAAAAATAAAGAAACGAGAGAAGGGTGCACGTTTGGAGCACAAAAAGAAAGGTGCATTTTAACCCCACTCATGTTTAAGAGTGTCATATTAGTTTTAAATTAGTTTGCACTTTGCAGTTAACAACTGTAAGTCAAATGTAAAGCTTGCAATAGCCAAACTAAATATTCTGTTACCTCAGAATGTGCGCGTGTAATGTTTGAATGACTTTCTAATAACTTGTCTGATTGACTATCAGATGTCAAAATAGGAGCACATATATATTCTTCTAGGAAATTCAACAAATTCCGCGCCACTGTTGAAGGAGCCAAACCCCTTCATTTCTCATCCAAAAGCTCAATCACGTGGCACTTTTTATGTGGCACCTAATCAACAAAGGTATCTTTCAGTAATAGAAAGGAAATAAATCTGTTACGATTTCAACAAGAATTGTAAGACTCTCCTTTTTCAAATCTAATCATTAATATTTTAGAATGCACAAATTTCAAAAGCAGTTAATTTTCATGCACGAGTCTCTAAATAAATGAGTGGTTGAATTTGAAAAAGTTCCTACGATTCCTTAGAATCATAGCAGATTTATTTCCGTAATAGAAATGTTTGTACATGCTACTTTTTCTACGGATATGTGGGACCATTGTCTATATATATTTTTTTTTATTAAAACCATTGTCTATATTTGATTTTGGTAGTATGGTCCTCTCCGGCAGCTATATTTTAAGCAATTTTATTGAAGGAAAGTTAGAAAACTGATACCCGACCCACTAGCAAACAAGGCCTTCAAACTTCAGCTGACTTCAATTCTTCAATTTCGGTTAAGTTCCCTTTTTCTTATGAGAGAGACAGGTTGCTGATTAACGCTGCATGGGACCGGATATTTGATGTGAGAGACGAAATACCGATTTTTTTTTATTTATATTAAAAAATAATATAAAATTAAAAAATAACAACCAAACGTTGGGTGTATTTTCAAAACTATTCAAATAGGAATTTTTTTTTTCTGATTTTAGCATCAATTATCGGAATTTTTTTTTCCGAAAATTGATATCTAAAGCCCGAAAAAAAAATTCTGATATCAAATTCCTTAATTTTTTTTTTCTGATTTTTAGTCCCAAAACCTGAAATCTTTTTTTCCGGAAGAATTTTCCAATTTTTTATTTTTTTTATTTTTGATAAAACTCATTTACATATACATATATTAGATATATATACATACATACATATATATATAGAGAGAGAGAGAGAGATGGGCTATGGTGCATTGTAATGCATGAAGGGGTTTGTGCATTGGACCATAAATCTAAAATTCAAAATCCAAATGATCAATCCAAACCGTTCATCTTGTTCTCCATATTAATATGTGCTTGGAGACTAAATTTTACATTTTTCTGAATTGTTTTACTATTTATTAAGTATTTTATAAAATTGTTGATCCAACGGTGGCTTAACAAAACAGTAAAATCAGCAGCCACCATTGGATCAACAATTTTGTAAAATACTTAATAAATAGTAAAACAATTCAAAAAGATGTAATCGATTGTATATTAGCCTATCTCTCTCTCTCTCTCTCTATATATATATATATATATATATATATATATATATATAGAGTACGGCTAACGCGCTTCCTCTAGCATATGGACCGAAATACTTCCGGTGAAAATTTGAAATTTCAGAATCTAAAAAGTTGATCTAAACCGTTCATCTCCTTCTCCATATTAATATCTGCTTGGAGACCAAATTTTACATTTTTCTGAAATCTTTTATTATTTAATAAGTCACTTTGAAAATCGCTAATCCAACGGTGGCTTAACAAAACAGTAAAACCATTGGATCAGGGATTTTCAAAGTGGCTTAATAAATAGTAAAAAATTTCAGAAAAATATAAAATTTGGTCTCCAAGTAGATATTAATATGGAGAAGAAGATGAACGGTTCAGATTGACTTTTTGGATTTTGAATTTAAAATTTTCACCGGAAGCATTTTGGCCCATATGCTAGAGGAAGCGCGTTAGCCGTACTCTCTCTCTCTCTCTCTCTATATATATATAGGGTCTGTCTAAATTGCTGTTGGCAGCAATTCAACAGAGGTGCTGCCAGGACTATATTTAGCCGTGTGATGTCCAAACAACAAATCCAAACTGTTTGATGTTTAATCTATATTATAATCTATTTGGAGACCAAATTTTACATTTTTTGGAATTTTTTTACTATATATTAAACTAGTTTCAAAACCGCTAATTTCAGTAAATTTCTGCAGCATTGAAATCAGCGGTTTTCAAACCAGCTTAATATATAGTAAAATAATTCCAAAAAATATAAAATTTGGTCTCCAAGTATATTATAATATAGATTAAACATCTAACGGTTTGGATTTATTGTTTGGACATTACAAAATAAAAAAAACAGCAGCAGCACTGCCGGCAGCAAATTAGCCACAGCCTATATATATATATATATATAGGAATTGGCTAGCGTGCTATCAGTAGTTAACTCAGTTTTTTGCTACGGTATTTTCGACCACATGATTGCTTTAAATTTCGTGCAAAGAGATGGAGCGCTGAATTGAATTAACGGAGACGGAAAATTTTAATCGCTCTCTCACTCTCTCTTATTTGCTCTCTGTCCCGACCTTCTCTCTCTTATTTCCTCTCCGTCCCGACCTTTCTCCGCACCATCCCTACCCATCTCTCTCTCTCGCTCTCTCGCCTCAGATTGGCGCCAGCACAGAGGCATCACCTCTCTCTCGATCTCTCGCCTCATACCCCGACCCCAGCATAGACGCGCTCCCGTCAGTCTCAGCTTTACCCCCGCACAGATGTGCCCCATCGTTTAGCACAGACCCTCGCCCCTTTTCGTGAATTGAAGCTTTTCTTCAGTAAATCACTCTATGCCTCCTTGCTTATTTCTTTTTGTTTCTTTGTGGTCTCTCTCTCAATTTTTGCACTGATTTAGGGTTGCGAATTTCTGAAAATGTTAAAAATTGCTGCAATTATGTGAAATTGGTGACTTTCTGTAATATTTGGTTGTACTGTTACCTGTCGGTGCCAGGATGGGTTAAATTGAAGGTTAGTTCATATAGAATTGTGCAACTGAGGGTCAATTGAAACAAAATTGGTTAGATTAAGTCTAATAGAACAATTTGATTTGTACTTAATTGGGATAATTATTGCCTTCGTTGGTCATTTGGGGTTTCTGGTAGCATAATTTATTGATAGTTATTTATGATTTTACCATGGAATATAACTACTAGAAGTCATTATTATTTTGGTTTGTTTCATGTATTTAAAAGTAGTAGTTAGTTGGTATGTTATGACTCTAACTCGGGATTAGAGCTATATGTCATTGACATGATCAGCTTTGCTAAATATGTCAAATTGTTTCTTTGTACAATATAATAACTTTGATGATTTTGTTTCTTTGGTAGTCTATTTCATGGATAGGATCTTTCCAATTCAAAATATCTATCCGAATTGTTAATGTTTTGGTGCAATACTTGCAGATTGTATCGAAGACCTTGATAAAACCGATCCGTTCGCACAAGGACCTGGATAAAGGATATGTCTCCTTTTTTGATAAGGCTGTCAAATTCTATGAGGGTCTATCAAAGCAGCTCGTGCATGAAGGGTATGTGTTAGATTTGTTTGCATGTGTACTTGATCAGGTTTGTTCTTTGCCTCTAACTTTCTATTTTTGTCATCTATTCATTTATTTATGTGCTCTTTTACAGATTGACACTGTCTATGCCATTTGCAAAAGGGACGGACTTTTCTTAATTTTTGTGATTAACAGACTTTTTAGGTCCATCCTGTAAAATATGAACAATTTTCCTGTAAGCTAAATAAACCCATTTTATTTGCTTTTGAAGTTAGTCAAGATAGTCAATAGTGGATATAGCCCAGTCATGAAGTTGTTATATAATTTTGGGTGTTTTGGTCATTTATTATGTTTGATTCTTGTCTTAAAAAAAGTGGATATTGGTTTTAGTGTTACATATTGCTAGGAACGTTATGGGTTAATAATTGCAAATGCTGTAAAATATATGCAACCTTTTAGGACTTAAACTGAACTTGTGTTATGAAACAGGTTAGGGTGGCCGAAATAAAAGTTGCAATTGAGAGAACCAGAGGAATTATAGTTCTTGCAGAGAGCTTTGGCCATGTGTTTTTAAAGATTCTCTCCTAAGATTTTATGTAGCATTTATTTTGAATCATGGTGAATGATTTGGTCTTGCATGAGCTAGATGGATTTGCAATTTCTTAAGTAGTGTTGTTGGAGATGGCACTTGAAGAATGTTGTTGTAGGCTTTGTACTTAGAGATATATGCTTAAAATGATGTATGTTGTATGCTTGTAAGAAAAAAAAAAAGAAAATGTACTAAATTGGTGTGGCTAGATTTTTCTAATTTTTGTTCTTGTGCAACTAGCATTGTAGCATACTTTTGCTTGTAACTCTTTTTACTTGTAATTTTTGAATCAATATATTTAGAGGAAATTAAGAGCATGTAGCAGTTTTATATTTTTGCTAGCTGAGATTCAATCATCAGAGGGCTGGTTTAGATGCTCGACACAGTACATGAGACTCTTCTGCATTTTGAGTTATATGCTATATTCAGAAAAAACAACAAGAAAGAATGTAAAAGAGGATCAAAATTTCAGAGAATATGAAGACAGCTATTGTCAGCACTTGCATATGTTTATTCAATTTAGTCCCTACTTATGCTCCTATTTGCAATTATATCCATGACTTTGGTTTTACTCTCACATTTTCATCTCACAATTTCACAGATATAGACCCATACTTTTATCTATCTTTTTTTTTTTTGGTATCTTTATTATACTTTTATAAAAAAAAAGGCACATATGAAGATACTCATATTTTCTTGTAGTTCAGTCATGTTAAAAACATGCTTGGCATCCTCTTTTTTCATATTTTTATATAATAGTCTGTATTGTTTTGTTATATAAAATCTGCCAAGTACATGGAGTGGCTTGTTAAACCTGCATCCACATCCATTAATCTATTATTTCTATGAGTTGGTACCAGCAACAATAAGAGCACAAGAAATTCAAAAATTATTGCAGAACCTAGTTTCATGTGTAGTCAAGGACTGGTACAAGGAAATAGGTATCATTACCAGTTCCTAGTCTATGTCTTATGTCTTCAAATCATTCTAGTTTCATTGTTTAAAACATACACATGACTAGATATCATCACCAGTTCCTTGCATTGATCAAAATTTTGTACAAGTTCATACTAAAGTAGTACATCCATCTCAACAAAATAAAAATAAGGCGCTACAAACGGTGCACAAGTAAGAGCAATCAAAGTAGTACATCAACATAAATCAAAATAAAAATAAGAGTCATTAATTCATATTATCAACTATTGTCATATATCTCGGTCCATATCACAATTTTGCACATAGACCCTATTGTTATCTATTTTTTAACCAAAAGATCCATATAAGTCATCTTGTTATATATTTATAAATCCATCACTATATATCAAAAGAAAGAAAGAGCAATCTAAGTAGTATAACAAAAGAAGACAGCTTTATCAAAATGCACAAGTAATTTCTATCTATCAAAATGCACAACTATAATCATCTCGTTTTCTCTTTTTTCTCTATCAAAATGCACATGTATCATCATCTTCATCTCGTTTTCTCTTTCCATTAGCCAGATCTTGCTTGTGCTACAAACACAAAAATTACATCCATGTATTCATATAATAAAAAGTTTAAAAGTTGAAAAATTATGCAAGGGAGATGACATACCTTGGGACAACTTCGAAGATTGTGGCCCTCATTCTCATTGCAGTAGCTACAAGTGCGTTTTTTGGGAGCTGGAGCAATTTTTTCTAGCACCGATTTCATCCTTTGTGGCTTTCTCTTTCTTCCCTTGCATTGCGATATTGGTGGATCGATGTACTCTTCGACCAACAAGGAAACCAAAGTTTGTTGCTCTAAAACCTCTTCTGGTGCACTCCACTTTGAGGGAATCAAAGTCAAAATTTTGTCCTTCAACTCATCAAGACTAACGTCCGCACATCTGAATGCTTCTATAGATTTTGTAGCCAAATGCACAAGTTGTACCACTTTGGGATATAACGTGGCATGCCTCATAGATTGCAACTCAGTTGATTCTCCTATACCCGTACTTCTTTCACGGATTGACATTTTCACACTTTCATTAGCTCCTTTGGTCCAGCGTTTGAGAACGTATTTGCAAGGTAAGTGTTCTATCCCGACATGTTGCATCAGCTTGATGGCATGCGCACATAAGAGCCCGCTAAATCCAAAACCTTTGCAACTACATAAGACGGTCACATCAGCCATGTTTATGCAAACTTTGTGGATTTCAGGAACCTAATTTGGAAACGAAGGGTGTTTTGTAATGTTGACCTCATAACATCTCTTTTGCTCAACCTCCACAATAGAACCATTACTACTATCTTTCAACCTCTTCTTAAATAAAGAAAAAAATTTCTTAGTATAAACCTCACGTGCATCAACTGACTAATTTGATACAAACCAAAGTTTAAAGACTAATTTGATCAAAGCCTAAATTTTTCCAGAGCTGGTTGCAATTTTTTTTGTAAATATCGTAACTTGCTCTATCTTCTATTTTGCCAATACTGATGCATAACATATTGTCTCCAGGGTTATGTGCAAGCATAGATAAAGAGAGATGGAGAGAGAAATGAGTGAGGGAGAGAGAGATATACCTGATATGTGGAGAGGGCAGATTGAAAGGAGAGGAGAATTGCATCCACGAAGACAGGGCAACACAAGAGGAGAAAAACCCAGCGACAGTAGCAAATGAGACGTGGCAACGCGAGAGAAGTGCTAAACCCTAGCGAATATCCATGGGGGAGGAGCGCAAGATGGGAGGGAAAAGAAAAAAACCCTACTAGGAGGGAGAAGGTCGGGACGGAGAGCAAATAAGAGAGAGAGAGAGAGAGCGATTAAAATTTTCCTTCTCCGTTAATTCAATTCAGCGGTCCATCTCTTTGCACGAAATTTAAAGCAATCATGTGGTCGAAAATACCGTAGCAAAAAACTGAGTTAACTACCGATAGCACGCTAGCCAATTCCTATATATATATATATAGATATACATATATAGGAATATGCTAGCATGCTATGCATAGCATAGAACCCCTCCATGCAACGGCTTGGATTTCGAGTTTTCATAATCCTAATGGTCGATCTGAACCGCTTATCTTGTTCTCCATATTAATATGTGTTTGGAGACCAAATTTTATATTTTTTGGATTTTTTTTACTATTTCTTTAGATTTATTGAAAATCGCTGTTTTCAGTAAATCTGTACCATAAAAAAACAACGATTTTCAATAAATCTAAAGAAATAGTAAAAAAATTCCAAAAAATGTAAAATTTGGTCTCCAAACATGTATTAATATGGAGAACAAGATGAACGGTTCGGATCGACCATTAGGATTTTGAAAACTCAAAATCCAAGCCGTTGCATAGAGGGGTTCTATGCTATGCATAGCACGTTAGCATGTTCATATATATATATATATATATATATATATATATATATATATATATATATATATACATATACATATATTATATTATATATACAGAGATAGGCTAATGTGCATTCGAATGTATATGGTCCGAAGTGCTTACGGTCCAAATTTGAAATTTCAAAATCCAAACGGTCGATCCGAACTGTTCATCTTGTTCTTCATATTAATATGTGCTTGGAGGCCAAATTTTACATTTTTTCTGAATTTTTTTTACAGTTTATTAAGCCACTTTGAAAATCGCTGATCCAACGGTTTTACTGTTTTGTGCAGCCACCGTTGGATCAACGATTTTGTAAAATACTTAATGAATAGTAAACAAATTTAGAAAAATGTAAAATTTGGTCTCCAAGCACATATTAATATGGAGAACAAGATGAACGGTTCGGATCGACCGTTTGGATTTTGAAATTTCAAATTTGGACCGTATGCACTTTGGACCATATACATTCGAATGCACATTAGCCTATCTCTATATATACATATACATATATTATATTATATATACATATATTATAAAAAAATGAGTTTATAAAAAAGAAAATAACGTTTATAAACAAAATACCAATCGTTGTATGTCTACCGTTAAACGAAAACTTAAACTGAATTTTTGAGACACTAAATGACTTTTTTTTTGAAATTCTGATGCTTCCGATGTGACGATGCCTGGGTTCCCCCAAGGCAAAGTCGAATTCGCCTCAACCCCCTAAAAGTAGTCATGCGCCCAAATCTAACTTTCCTAGCCAAAGTTATAACTGTTTAAAGTTTTTTTGAAAGCTGAACTTTGTGAATTCATAACTAACTGCAGAAAAATCCAAATAAATTGAAATTTGTATCAATTATGTGTATTTTTGAATGCTCTATATGTTGATGTAATCACTTTTACATTTGATTCCTATATCAGTCTAAATTTGCTGATTTACTCGTAGAGGTCAAATTTGATATACATATACATATAAATTTTTTATTTATATATATCAAATTTTTTTTTAGTTTTCCGGTCATAACACCAATTACCGAAAAAATTTAGTGCCTCAAAAATTCAGTTTAAATTTTCGTTCAACGGTAGACATACAACGATTGGTATTTTCATCCATTGTGCTTGTTTCTTTGAAATCACTTAAATGAATTTTATTTTAAAAAAAGTTCCCCGTTTTATGCTTAAAATATTGTTTTTCTTTAATAATGTAAAAAACAATATAAGCTAAGATATATATATTTTTTTAATAAAACTGGGTATCCCACCATTTAGAAGGAAATAAATCTGCTGTGATTGATCGTAGGATCCTGTTATTCCAAATTCATCAATTTATTTGTCTAGAGATTCGTGAATAAAAAATAAGTGTTGTTGAAATTTGTGCATTCCAAAAAGTAAAATGTTAGATTTGAAATCACAGGTCCTGCTATCCATTTAGAATCACAGCAGATTTATTTCCCCATTTAGAAACCATAGGTTTGATGGATCGGTCCCAAGTTATAAGCTGAAATATATAACTTCAATATGGAATTGCCAGAAATGTAAAATTTGTACTTAATGAGTATATGAATCTCATATTTTTGTTCACATAATTTTGCGAATCCACCAAAACACTGTATATATATACAAGAAGGACGGAAATTTGGAAGCACTTTTCATTGGAAGTATTAATGATCATTTAACAGAATGCATCAGTGTTGTAGAGAATAATATAAACCTGAATAACCTCGTCGACCAGTGATTACTAGATTAATACTAAGTTACTAACTATATATATTTTAATACATTTCATCCAAAATGCTGTTAGATATTATTAGAATTAGCATAATATAGTCCGGGAAGGATTAGTAAGAACTTTTTGATAGGATGTTTTCATTGAAACAAGTGCAATCTTGAGAAGATCATCTAGTTATCTCCAGCATCGTTACTTCTGATGATATACATTTCATGTGCTTTTGATCTTTTTAATTTCAAGAAAAAAAATAAGTTGGCAAGTTTTCTTTGTTAAAAAATGTCCGCATTTTATTTGAAAAAAAAAGAATATTGAATTTGACTTAAAGGAGCATATATTTTGGAATTTCAAAGTAATGAGTTCAAAACTTTAAACAACTGTTGACGAGTATTAGGAAGGTTAAAAGTTAAAACACAACTGCTATATATCAATAACTATATATTACGAATTAAAATAGACAACTATTCCCTATTTCTCTGTTAGCGAATAATAAAAATTTAAGGTTCAAAACTTCTTTTATTCGCTAAGCAATCACTTTGAACAAAAGATTCAATGGGTATTAATTAAAAGTTAAACCCGTCCCCTCAATGTTGATATTCAAGTGATTAAATTTATTAAATCAACATTTCTCGTAAATGTTCAATGCATTACTATTTCAGTACCTATTTGTAAAGGTCCTCTCTCTCTTTCTCTTTCCTTGCTCTGTTTTGACTACAGAGTATGACAGAGGACACAGGTGGTGATCAGGAGAGGAAAAAAATTACACAGTATATAAACTTCAAAATTCATTTGAAACTTAAATATAAAATCCCCATTAATATTTTTATTATAATTTATATATTTTGGCATGATATGTTGGATATTACGGTGCTAATTCTTTCGAATTAATTTTTCATCCAATCCGCAATTGTTATATATACCGGGGATGAATTCATGATATAACTGTTAACTCGGCACGAGAGAGTGCTGTTCTATCCTTAACAAAGACATATACTAAATTATCATTCGACGTACCAAACAAAATCAAAACTTTTCTAAATCATAATATAACGAAGACATATATTAAATCATCATTCGACGTACTAAACATAATCCTGCTGTCAGACGAAGATGGATCTGATTGTAAAGATATGACGAATAAAGTAATAGAATAAGAGTGTAAATAAGATGAATGAGGGAACGAAAATGAAGGAAGGGGGAGAAATCGGAGTTGAGAGTGTGGTATTATCGGAACTCAGAGCATAGAGTTTTTATCTTAATTGGAGCGTGACGGTGAGTAGATCCGACCGTTGTCGGAGCACGGCGATAGTCGAAGAAGCTGATCTGGTTATGGAACAAGATGGCGATTAAACTACTACGGTAATCAACATCTTGATTGGAACATGATGGTGAGTAGATCCGGAAGCTGTCGGCAGGGGAGGACCCAGAGTAGACCGGGGGGAAGGGGTGGCAGCCACCCCCTAAATTTCGAGTTTTAGTTGTGATTTATTGGCACCGATCAATTTTGTTCCTCCCTAGAAATTTTTTTGCTCCTCTCTGAATGTTTGATTTATAATTCGAGTTAAATTTAGTATTAAAATCAAAATAAATTTCTTGAAATATGATTGGTAATTATAATTATAAGTTAAAAGATCAGAAATTATGAGTCAAAGTATTGAAAAATATAAGTCAAAACATTATTTTTTTTATCAAGTATCCAATTAGTTAATGGATTTAAATCCGATAAATTATTTAAACTCGATTCAATATTTTTTTGCCACAACATGGTGAAAATTCCAGGTCTGCCCTTGGCTATTGGAGCGCAACACCGATCAAAGAAGTGGATCTAGCCGTGAAGCGAGATGAGGATTAAAATATTATGAGAATAAAATAGTGGATTTAGGAATTACAGTCATTTGATCTATTATAATTTTTTGTTATCAATGAAATTGTTAGTTGACATTTAAAAGCACTAATTTTAAAAGAAAATAGTATAAGTATAATAAGAAGAATAAGATAGTTTAGAGGAATTATTGGGAATAAATTAATAGATTTATAAATAACAATCATTAATTTAACTAGTTGTAGATATGTTTTTTTTTAATCAATAAATCACTAATATTGAAAAATTATTTTATTTAAATTTGTTTACAGAATTTTGATTTGTATTATGCATTTTATTGAAATCTATGAAAAATATTCGGACATATATTCTCTTAAAAATAAAGCAGTGTACTTGCACCTGAAAAGTATATTCATCTCAATTAAGAGTGTGTGTGTGTCTTTTCTAAGAATCTGAAATAATTAACGTTATTTAAAAAACTATTTAAGGGTCCATTCTAGTTAAAATAAATGTTCCACTAAAGAAATAATTACACTCTAGAAGTTCGAATATTTAATTTTTGAAAGAGGAGGGATACACTTATACCCTTTTTTATAACACCTAATTATACTCTACATTTTTAAATTTTAAATAGTCGATCTAAACAGTTCAATATGATGAATATATTAAAACGTGCTTACAGATCAAATTTTTCATTTTTTTGAATTTTTTTACTATTTATTAAGTATTTTACAAAATTGTTGTCTTTAGACCATTGAATTTATGTACCTATCTTAATAAATAGTAAAAAAATTAAAAAAAAAATGTCAAATTTGATCTGCGAGCACATTTTAATATATTCATTATGTTGAACGGTTATGATTGACTGCTTGAACTTTCAAAATGTAGAGTGTAATAAGTTGCGAAGCCAGAAATTTTATTAGGGATAAGCAAACATATATAGTCGTAAAAAAATTTAACATAACAAAAATTACAACATAATCAAAATAAACAAGAAGTACATAAAATATAAATCATGGCTTTGAATATCGCAATCGGTCACTTGATTGTAGAATTGGGATCGGATAATTCAGTCGAAATCAGATTCAATCGAAAATACAAAATTATTTTTGTTGAGTCTTATTTTGTATAAAAAATAGGAAAAAAATTGGTAAAAAAATAAATTGTCAAAAAAATTATATTAATACAAAATTAATGTAAAAATAAATTAATTTTATTGATAATGTATTAAAAAACAAAGTATAATGCATAAATTAAATCTTAGAATTATTGAACTAGATGTAAATGGTGATATGAAAATAATATAAAATATTAAATTAAATCTTAGAATCATTGAAATAGATGTAAATGATGATAAGAAAATAATATAAATTATTTTAGAGATACTAAATTATTTAGCTTGTATAATCCTAAAATCGAGTGATATACTTTTTCTTCGCTAATTGAAATTTGTTTGAGAAATGTTCTTAGCCAAACAAAGAATCAAGTAATATTTTGTATAGCACATGTCACCTTTATCTATTTGATAACTTGTATGGACATAGTTCAAAAAGAATCAAGTTATTTTCTCAAAGCAGAACAATAAACCACTCGTACACCATATCTTTTCAAAATTTTATGATGCTTAAGCTTCTTCTCCTTTCTTTCTTTCTGAGCCACTTGTGGCATCTATTTTCTTCCCCAAATCTCTTTGATTAATAATGAAAAATGCAAAATTGGTTCGATTCAACAACCAAAACGGTGTAATTTTTCTCTAAAAACAAGATATTAAGTGAAATTTGGTTGATTATTTCGATTCAACTTTAATTTTTGTAGTTTCCTCCAACCAAGAAAACTCGGAAAAAATTGTTTGTCTCGAGCCGATTCTGTTCCGACTCAGGCAGTCGCCAGAGGTAGGCAGGTCTGTTTTTCAAGAGCAGGTAAGTCTGAATTATAACTGGGTTTAAAAAAACCATTTCAGGAGTAGACAAAATGCCTACCATCTGTATAATGCTACCTTCATTTTTGAATGTAATTCGGTGCCATAAAAAAAAGTGTAAATGGATCATCTTTTTTTTGAAATTCAATTAATACTGATAGCTTTTGATCAAAGTGCGGACAATAGTTAATATAACATCTTGTATATATGTGTACTATATATGCATTCTATTATTTATGGCAGTAGAATGATGTAAATTAATGCTGCATGATTTATTATCTGCATCATCGGCCCGGATTTGGCTAGCAAGTTTTGTAACGTTTTGTTACTTTATCTTTTTATGTAAAAAACTAATGCTTTTAAAAGAAAATTAATGAGAGCAGGAGAGGTCTTCATTGAAGTGTGTGTATATATATAGAGAGAGAGATGGACTAGGGTACATTACAATGTTTTTTTTATTTGAAGAAGCGGTACATTATAATGTATAACCTTCTTTGTACATTGCACTATAAATCACATGATTCAAAGTTCGAATAACCGATCCAAATCATTCATCTTATTGTCTATAGTAATATGTGTTTGGAGACCAAATTTACATTTTTTGGAAATTTTTTTTTTTAGATTTATTGAAAATCGTTGTTTTTTTATGATCCAGATTTGTCTGAAAACAACAATTTTCAATAAATCTAATAAAATAGTAAAAAATTTCAAAAATTGTAAAATTTGGTCTCCAAACACATATTAATATGGACAAGAAGATGAACAGTTTGGATCGGTTATTTGGACTTTGAATCACGTGATTTATAGTCTAATGCACAAAGAATGCTATACATTGCAATATACCATAGCCCATCTCTCTCTCTCTATATATATATATGAGGAGGGATCCAAACCGTTCAACATAATTGATATATTAAAATGTATTTGCAGATCAAATTTTACATTTTTCCAAAAAAATTCACAATTTATTATTATTTAACAAAATCGTTTTATTTAGACTATTGAATTTTTGCACCCATCTTAATAAATAGTAAAAAAATTCTAAAAAAAATGTAAAATTTGATCTGCAAGCGCATTTTAACATATCCATTATATTGAACGATTTGGATCGACTGTTTGGACTTCAAAAATATAAAGTGTTTGCGTATCACCAGAAAAGGATGTATAGATTTGAATTTGCATCTTTCCGTAAAAAGAGAACTTCTTTGTTAATTTAATTTATTTTAACTACACTGCGAAAGGAAAACAAATTCAATTTTAAAACAGATGACTTATTTTCAGTTGCATATACTTCGATACTACATATTAGTCTAACTGTATAACAATTGAGGGAAAAAAATATGGAAGAATCAATGAACACCCTCAAAATCGCTGAACTGCCATAAAAAAAGAAGAGGAAAAACAGGAAAACTTCATTCTATGCACGTCATTTGCCTAGTGAAATCAAATTAATTGAATGCCGAAACGAATGCGTATTACATGGAACTCAACACACCCTGTTGGTGGCGAAACTGCTCATCCGCTAACTAGTAGTGCGGCAATGCACGGCTCCTTCAAAAGCTTGACATGCACAAAAAAGATCTCCTCTTCTTCCCATGTATCGTTACCACCTACAACAACCGGTACATAACCTTTTGGAACTTTGTTCTTGTACGCGCGACACATCTGTCTTTTATCATGTAATTAAGCATCTTTTTTTTTTCTTTTTTTTTTCTTTGGTATTTAAGTATATATGTATGAGGAGAGATGATGATTAGTGGTGAGCTGTGATCGTTGGATAGAAAAAGATTAAAATATATAATTAAGCTAATCAACGGCACATTTGGTTTGACAGGAGCTAGGAGTTAGATTTCTTATAATATTGTAAAAAGGTCATGCGCTCACCACGATGAAATGGAGACAAAGCAGCTTGCTTGCGGATTGCAAGACAAAGCACGGGATTGAAATTTAATTTTACTAGGATTTTGTTCTCTTCTCTTATCTATTGATTGATTGGTTTAAGGTTTAGTGTTTAGGAGTTTGGAGTACTCTAGTAGTGTCTATACATAGAAATATAATATGACATTTACGACCCTAACATAACACTCTAATTAAAGATGTTTAGAGCACTCCAGTAGTGTCTCTATTTGGCCAGATAATATGACATTTCAACACTAATTCAACACTCCAATTGAAAGTGTTTGGAGCACTTTTAGTGTCTACATATAACAAGAAAATAAGCTTTTACAATCAAAATACAACACTCCAATTGATGATATTTGGATCACTCTAGTAGTGTCTTTATATGGCAAGTTAATAGAGCATTTACAATCCTAATAAAACATTACAATTGAATGTGCTTGCAGCACTCTAGTAGTGTCACTATATTGCAAGATAATAGACATTTACAACCCTAATTCAACACTCCAATTGAAGGTGTTTGGAGCATCCTTGTAGTGTCTTCATATGACAATATAATAATAGGTTTACAACTCCAATAAAACACTACAATTGAAGGTATTTGGAGCATTCTAGTAATGTTTCCATATGGCAAGAGAATAGGATATTTACAATCCTAATACAACACTCCAATTGAAGGTGTCTGAAGCAATCAAGTAGGGTCTCCAGATAGCAAGATAATAGTACATTAACAACCCTAAAACAACACTCCAATTAAAGGTGTTTTGAGCAATCGAGTAGTGTCTTCAAATTGCAAGATAATAGTACATTTACAACCCTAATAAAACACTCAAATTGAAAGGTAGTGTGTCTCTATATGGTAAGATAAAATGACATTCACAACTCTAATACAACATTATAATTGAACGTGTTTGGGGCACTCTAATAGTGTCACTATATGGAAGATAATAGAAAATTTACTACCCTAATAAATCACCCCAATTAAAGGTGTCGGGAGCAATCTGGTAGTGTCTCTATATGGAAAGATAATAGGGTATTCACAACCCTAATACAACACTCGTATTAAAGGTATTTGGACCACTCTAGTTGTGCCTTATTATGACATGATAATATGGCACTTAGAACCCTAATGAAACACCCCAATTGAAGATGTTTGGAGCACTCTAGTAGTGTCACTATATGACAAGATAATGGGGCATTTTGCATCCTAATTCAACACTCCAATTGAAGGTGTTTGAAGCACTCTAGTGTCACTATATGGCAAGATAATTGGACATTTACAACCCTAATACAACACTCCAATCGAGTTTGAAGCACTCTAGTAGTGTCTCCAAATGACAAGATAATATGGCATGTACAACCCTAATTCAACAATACAATTGAAGGTGTTTAGCTCTAGTAGTATCTCCATATGACAAGATGATATAGCATTTACAACCCTAATAAAACACTTCAATTGAAAGTATTTAGAGCACTCTACTAGTGTCTCTATAAGGCAAGATAATAGGGTACAACTCTAATACAGTACTCTAATTAAAAGTGTTTGGAACACTCTACTGGTGTCTCTATATAGCAAGATAATAGGGCATTTACAACACTAATAAAACACTCTAATTAAAGGTGTTTGGAGCATTCTAGTAGTGTCACTATATGGCAAGATAATAGGACATTTATAACTCTAATTCAACACTCCAATTGAAGGTTTTTGGAGAGCTCTAGTTGTGTCTCCATATGATAATATAATACTGTGTTTAAAACCCTAATAAAACACTCCAATTGAAGGTATTTGTAGCAGTCTAGTAGTGTCTATGGAAAGATAATAGGGCATTTACAACCCTAATACAACACTCCAATTGAAGATGTTTGGAGCACTCTAGTAGTGTCTCCATATGATAAGGTAATAAGACATTTACAACCCTATTACAACACTTCAAGTGAAAGTGTTCAGAGCACTATAGTAGTGTCTCTATGGCAAGATAATTGATCATTTACAACCATGACAAAACACTTCAATTGAATGTGTTTGGAGTACTCTAGTTGCGTCTCTATATGAAAAGATAGTATGACATTTACAACCCTAATACAACACTCCAATTGAAGGTATTTGGAGCACTCTTGTAGTCTCTTTGTATATCATGATAATATGGGACTTACAACCCTAATAAAATACTCCAATTGAAGGTGTTTGGAGTATACTCTAGTAGTGTCTTTATATGGAAAGATAAAATGACATTTACAAGCCTAATACAACATTACAATTGAAGGTGTTTGGAGCACTCTAGTAGTGTCACTATATGAAAGATAATAGGGCATTTACTACCCTAATAAATCACTGCAATTAAAGGTGTTCGAAGCAATCTAGAAGTGTCTTCATATGACGAGATAAAAATGGCATTTACAACCCTAATACAACACTCCAATTAAAGGTCTTTGGAGCACTAGAGTACTGTCTCCAAATTACAAGATAATAGTGCATTTACAACCCTAATATAGCACTCCAATCAAAGGTGTTTGGAGCACTCTAGTGGTGTCTCTATATGGCATCATAATTGGTTATTAACAACTCTAATAAAACAGTTCAATTGATGATGTTCTCTATATGGCTATAACCATAATTCAACACTACAATTGAGGGTGTTTGGAGAACTCTAATAGTGTCTCCATATGACAAGATTATAAGGCATTTACAACCCTAATATGACACTCCAATTGAATGTGTTTGAAGCACTCTAGTAGTGTCTCCAGTTGGCAAGATAATATGACATTTACAACCCAATACAACACTCCAATTAAAGGTATTTGGAGCACTCTAGTATTGTCTTTATATGTCAAGATAATATGGCATTTACAACCCTAATTGAACACTCCAATTGAAGGTGTTTGGAGCACTCTAATAAAACACTATACGGAAGATAATAGGGCATTTACTACCCTAATAAATCACCCCAATTGAAGGTGTTCGGTGCAATCTAGTAGTGTCTCCATATGACGAGATAATAGGGCATTTAATGTCCCTAATACAACACTCGAATTGCATTTGTTTGGAGCCCTAGAGTAGTGTCACTATATGGTAAGATAATGGGACATTTACAACCCTAATACAGCATCCTAATCGAAGGTGTTTGGAGCACTCTATTAGTGTCTCTATATGGCAAGTTAAAAGAACATTTAGAACCCTAATAAAACATTCCAATTGAAGGTGTTTAGCCAACTCTAGTAGTTGTCTATAAATGACAAGATAAGATGGCTTTTACAACCATAATACGACACATTGAATGTGTTTGAAGCAATCTAGTATTGTCTCAAGATGACAAGATAATAGTGCATTTACTAGCCTAATATAAAACTCCAATTGAAAGTGTTTGGAGCACTCCAGTAGTGTCTATATATAGCGAGATTATAGAGTATTTACAAGCCAAATAGAACATGACAATTGAAAGTGTTTAGAGCACTCGAGTAGTGTCACTATATGGAAGATAATAGCGCATTTACAAACCTAATACATTGCCCCAATTGATGGTGTTCGGAGCAATCTAGTAGTGTCTCCAGATGACAAGATAATAGTGAATTTACAACCCTAATAAAACTCTCCAATTGAAGGTGTATAGAGCAATCTAGTAGTGTCACTATATGGAAAGATAATAGGAAATTTTACAATCCTAATACAGCACTACAATCCATTGTGTTTGGAGCACACTAGTAATGTCTATATATGGCAAGATAATAGGGCATTTATTACCCAAATAAAACAATCTAATTGAAGGTGTTTGGAGCACCCTAGTAATGTCTCTATATGGCAAGATAATATGGCTTTTATAACTTTAATACAACACTCCTATTGAACGTGTTTGAAGGTATTTGGAGCGCTCTAGTGGTGTCTCTATATGGCAAGATAATATGGCATTTACAACCCTAATTCAACATTACAATTGAAGGTGTTTGGAGCACTCTTGTAGTGTCTCCATATGATAATATAATAGGGCATTTATAGTCCTAATAAAAAACACCAAATAAAAGTATTTGGAGCACTCTAGTAGTGTCTCTATATGGCAAGATAATAGGGTATTTACAAATATAATACAACACTCCAATTGAAAGTGTTTGGAGCACTCCAAGTGTCTCTATATAGCAAGATAATTGCGCATTTACAATCCTAATAAAACACACCAATAAAAGGTGAATTTGCTTCTGCCCTTGATAAAAATACTCAGAATCAATTGGCAAGAGGTCGACGATTACGAGAGCTGCTTAAACAATCCCAATCAGAACCTTTAACAGTGGAAGATCAGATAGCTACTATTTATACAGGAACGAATGGATATCTTGATGCCTTAGAGATTGGACAGGTAAGGCCTTTCCTTCAAAAACTGCGTAGCTGCTTAAAAGATAAAAAACCTGGAGCACTCTAGTAGTTTCAATGTATGGCAAGATAATACGGCATTTTCAACCTTATTTCAACACTCCAACTGAAGGTGTTAGGAGCACCCTTGTAGTGTCTCCATATAACAATATAATGGTGCGTTTACAACCCTAATAAAATACTCTAATTGAAGGAATTTAGAGCACTCCAGTAGTGTACCTATATGGCAAGATAATAGGGCATTTACAACCCTAATACAACACTCCAATTAAGGTGTTTGGAGCAATGGACTAGTGCATCCAGCTGGCAAGATAATAGTGCATTTACAACCCAAATAAAACACTCCAATTGAAAGTATTTGGAGCACTCTAGTAGTGTCACTATTTGAAAGATAATAGGGCATTTACCACCCTAATAAATCAACCCAATCGAATGTGTTCGGAGAAATATAATAGTGTCTCCATATGACAAGATAATAGGATATTTACAACCCTGATATATCACTCCAATTGAATGTGTTTGGAGCACTAGAGTACTATCTCCATATGGCAAGATAATAGTGCATTTACAACCCTAACAAAATACTCCAATTCAAGGTGTTTGGAGCACTCTAGTAGTGTCACTATATGGCAAGATAATAGGACATTTGCAACCCCAATACAACACCCCAATCGATTGTGTTAAGAGCACTCTAGTAATGTCTCTTTATGCCAAGATAATAGGGCATTTATAACCCAAATAAATCACTCCAATTGGAGTTGTTTGGAGGACCCTAGTAGTGCCTCTATATGGCATGATAATAGGGCATTTACAGCCCTAAAAAACACTACAATTGAAAGTGTTTCGAGCACTCTAGTAGTGTCTCTATATGGCAAGTTAAAATGACATTCATAAGCCTAATACAACATTACAATTGAAAGTGTCTGGAGCACTCTAGTAGTGTCACTATTTGGAAGATAATAGGGCATTTACAACCTTAATAAATCACCCCAATTGAAGGTGCTCGGACCAATCTAGTAGTGTCTCCAAATGTCAAGATAATGGGGCATTTACAACCCAAATATATCACTCCAATTCAATGTGTTTGGAGCACTCAAGTAGTGTCTATATGAAAAAATAATATGACACTTACAACCCTAATTCAACACTACAATTGAAGATGTTCGGAGAACTCAAGTGTGTCTCTATATTGCAAGATAATAAGGCATCTGGAACCCTAATTAAACACTCCAATTAAAGCTGTTTGGAGCACTCTGGTAGTGTCACTATTTTGCAAGATAATAGGGCATTTTCAACCCCAATTGAAGGTGTTTGGAGCACCCTAATAGCACTCTGGTAGTGTCACTATTAGCACTCTGGTAGTGTCACTCAAATTGAAGGTGTTTGGAGCACCCTAATAGTGTCCACATATGATAATATAATAGTGCGTTTACAACCCTAATAAAACACTCCAACTGAAAGTATTTGGTGCAATCTCGTAGTGTCCCTACATGGCAAGATAAAATGGCATTCACAAGCCTAATACAACATTACAATTGAAGGTGTTTGGACCACTCTAGTAATGTCTCTATATGACAAGATAATATGGCTTTCAGAACCTTAATACGACACTCAACGTGTTTGAAGCACTCTCATTGTGTCTCTAGATGGCAAGATAATATGGCATATACAATACTAATACAACACTCCAATTCAAGGTGTTTGGAGCACTCTAGTACTATCATTATATGGCAAGATAATATGGCATTTACAATTCTAATACACTATTCCAATTGAAAGTGTTTGTAGCACTCTAGTAGTGTATGTATATGGCAAGATAATTGGGCATTTACAACCATAATAAAATACTCCAATCGAAGGTGTCCGGAGCTCTCTAGTAGTGTCTCCATATAGCAAGATAATATGCCTTTTTCAATATGAATACAACATTACAATTGAAGGTGCTTGGAGCACCCTAGTAGTGTCTCCATATAATAATGTAATAGTTCGTTTACAACCCTAACACCATACTGCAATTGAAGATGTTTGGAGCACTCTAGTAGTGTCTCCAGATGGCAAGATAAGAGGACATTTACAAGCCTAAAACAACACTCCAATTGACCGTGTTTCGAGCACTCTAGTAGTGTCTCCATATTGCAAGATTATAGAGCATATACAAGCATGGTAGAACACTCTAGTAGTGTCTCTATGGAAAGATAATATGTCATTTACAACCCTAATACAACACTCCAATTAAAGGTATTTCGAGCACTCTTGTAGTATCTCTATATAGGATGATAATACGACACTTACAACACTAATAAAATACTCCAATTGAAGGTGTTTGGAGTAGTCTAGTAGTGTCTCTATATAGCAGATAAAAGGGCATTTCCCAAGCCAAATACAACACTCCAATTGAAGGCTTTTGGAGCACTCTACTAATGTCTCTCTATAGCAAGATAACAGGGCATTTTCAACCGTAATTCAACACTTCAGTTGAAGATGTTTGGAGCATTCTAGTATTGTCTCCATATGACAATATAATAGTGGGTTTACAACCCTAACAAAACACTCCAATTGAAGATATTTGGAGCACTTTAGTAGTGTCCCTATAAGACAAGATAATAGGGTATTTATAACCTTAATAAACACTCCAATTGATGGTGTTTGGAGCACTCTAGTAGTGTCTCTATATGATAAGATAATATGGCACTTACAACCCTAATTAAACACTCCATTTAAATGTGTTTGGAGCACTCTAGTAGTGTTAATATATTGCAAGATAATAGGACATTACAACCCAAATTTAACACTCAAATTGAAAGTATTTGGAGCACTTTAGTAGTGTCTCTATATGACAAGATAATAGGGTATTTACATCCCTAATACAACACTCCAATTAAAGGTGTTTGGAGCACTATAGTAGTGTCTCTATCTAGCAAGTTAATAGGGCATTTACTACCCTAATAAAACATCACTATTAAAGATGTTTAGAGCACTCTTGTAGTGTCACTATATGGCAAGATAATATGGCATTTTCAACCCTAACTCAACACTCCAATTGAATGTGTTTGGAGCACTCAAATAGTGTCTCTATATAACAAGATAACAGGGCATTATCAACCGTAATTCAACACTTCAGTTGAAGATGTTTGGAGCATTCTAGTATTGTCTCCATATGACAATATAATAGTGCGTTTACAATCCTAACAAAACACTCCAATTGAAGGTATCTGGAGCACTTTAGTAGTGTCCCTATAAGGCAAGATAATAGGGCATGTACAACCCTAATACATCACTCCAATTCAATGTGTTTGAAGCACTCTAATATAGTCACTATATGGCAAGATAATAGGACATTTACAACCCTCACACAGCACTCCAATCGAAATTGTTTGGAGCACTCTAGTAATGTCTCTATATGGCAAGATAATAGAGCATTTATAACTCTAATGAAACACTCCAATTGACGGTGTGTGGAGCACTCTAGTAGTGATATGGTAATATAATATGGCTTTTACAACCCTAATAACACTCCAGTTGAAAGTGTTTGAAGCCAGAGAATAGTGTCTCTAGTTGGCATGATAATACAACACTTATAACACTAATAAAACACTCCAATTGAAGGTGTTTAAAGCATTATAGTTTATGGAAAGATAATATGGCAATTACAACCCTCATTCAACACTACAATTGAAGGTGCTAGGTGCCCTCAAGTAGTGTCTCTATATAGCAAGATAATAGGGCATTTACAAAACTAATTAAACACTCTAATTAAATGTGTTTGGAGCACTCTGTTGTTCGTACAATAATCTTTTACGTCTATTTGACTAATTTGCAAAAACATACAATTATTGAATTTTACGATTTCTTCTATTTTATGATTATGTAGGTCCAAGAAGAGTAAGAACTGCGATATAATAAGCTTGGACTGAAGAAATCACGAAGACTTTTATCAAGAATACAAATTGTAAAATCAAAAGCTTGGTAAAGTATGTTTGAGGTTGATTAAATTGGGATAAAACGTTATGAACGTTTTCAAAACGTTGGTAACGTTTTATAATAATCAGTAGCAACAAACTGATCAAAAGAAGAATCAAGTTATAACGTTATACAAACGTTGTGACGTTTTACAAACGTTGTAACGATTAATAGCTTTAGAACTGCTGAAGCACAGCTGAACTGTACCAACATGAAATGTTGTAACGTTTATAAAACGTTGCAACGTTTCAGGAATAATTAAGCTTCAAATAACTTCTATTTTGATCAAGTTTTTACAGGTTAAAACGTTGGTAACGTTTTACTAAGCTGTCAGAGATTTAAAACCCTAAAATCGCATTTGAATAAAACTTTGTAACGTTTAATAAAACGTTGGTAACGTTTTATGTCAAACAGCTCATTTTTGAGCTGCCACTATAAATAGACTGAAGGGATCACTTTCAAATCAACCTAGCCATCCCTAAACTTCAAAAGAGGTGATTTTCTGAGAGCTTGGTTCCACCATTGTTGATTGAGCTTAAAACTTCAATATCTCTCAATCAATCTCAAACAACCTCAAATCCACTTCACTAATCTCTAATTAGATTAGGTTAGAGTGATCTATTGAGTGTTTCTCTTGTTCTTGAGTAGCTTGTGTGACTTCCCTTGTTTGTAAGGGCTCGCCGGCTCAAACCTCGAGTTGCTCGTGTGACTTCCCTTGGTTATAAGAGCTCGCCGACGCTCATCTCTCGTTGGCCGTGACTTCCCATTTTGTAAGGGCTCACGGTTCACAATTGTAATCCTTTCATATTGGGTAATAGAAAGGCGCACCTAGAAAGAGGTTGCGACGCCCCGGAGACGTAGGCCATTGTTTTGCCGAACTCCGTTATCATCCCGCGTGTCAATTTCTCTAAACTCATCTATTTACTTTCAATTGCAATTTATTTTCAGTTTTTGTTCAATTAGAGGTGCATTTAGTGTACTAAACCCTAAACCCTAAACCCTAAACCCTAAACACACTCTAGTAGTGTCTCTATATGGGAAGATAATAAGGTATTTACACCCGTAATACAACACTCCAATTGAAAGTGTTTGGGGGCACTCTACTAGTGTCTCTATAGAGCAAGATAATAGGGCAGTTACTACCTAATAAAGCACCCCTATTAAAGATGTTTGGAGCACTCTGGTATGTCACTATATGGAAAGAAAATAGGGCATTTTCAACCCTAATTCAACACTTCAATTGAAGGTGCTTGGACCACCCTAGTAGTGCGTCCATAAGATTATATAATAGTGCACTTACAACCCTAATAAAACAATTCAACTGAAGGTATTTGAAGCACTCTAGTAGTGTCCCTCTATGGCAAGATAAAATGACATTCACAAGCTTAATACAACATTAAAATTGAAGGTGTTTGGACCACTCTAGTAAACTCACTATATGGAAGATAATAGGGCATTTACAACCCTAATAAAACACTCCAATTGAAAGTGTTTGGAGCACTCTAGCAGTGTCTCCAGATGTAAGATAATATGGCATTTTACAACCCTAATAAAATACTCCAATCGAAGGTGTTTAGAGCACTCTAGTAGTCTCACTATATTAAAGATAATATGGCTTTTACAACCTTATTACAACACTTCAATTGAAGGTGTTTGGAACACTCGAGTAGTGTCTACAGATGGCAAGATAATATGGCATTTACAACCTAAATACCACACTACAATTGAAGGTGTTTGGAGCACTCTAGTAGTATCTCCAGATGGCAAGATAATATGACATTTCCAAGCCTAATACAACACTCCAATTGAACGTGTTTCGAGCACTCTAGTATTGTCTCTATATGACAAGATTATAGAGCATTTATAACCATTGTAAAACACTCAAATTGATGGTGTTTGCAGCACTCTAGTAGTGTCTCTATATGGAAAGATAATATGACATTTACAACCCTAATACAACACTTCAATTGAAGGTAGTTGTAAGTACTCTTGTAGGCTCTCTATATAACATGATAATACGGCACTTATAACACTAATAAAACACTCCAATTAAAGGTGTTTGGAGCACTCTTGTAGTGTCACTATATGACAAGATAATATGGCATTTACAACCCTAATAAAACACTCCAATTGAAGGTGTTTGGAGTACTCTAGTAGTGTCACTATATGACAAGATAATATGGCATTTACTACCCTAATAAAACACTCCAATTGAAGGTGTTTAGAGCACTATAGTAGTGTCACTACATGGCAACATAATAGGGCATTTTAACTCTAATTCAACACTCCTGTTGAAGATATATGGAGCACTCTAGTAGTGTCTCCATATGACAATAATAGTTTGTTTACAACCCTAACAAAACACTCTAATTGAAGGTATTTCGAGCACTCATGTAGTGTATACCTATATGGCAAGATAATAGGGCATTTACAACCCTAATACAAAACTCCAATTAAATGTATTTAGAGCACTCAACTAGTGTCTCCATATGACAAGATAATCGTGCATTTACTACCCTAATAAAACACCTCTATTAAAAATTTTTGGAGCACTTTATTAGTGTCACTCTATGGCAATATAATATGGCATTTTCAACCCTAATTCAACACTCCAATTGAAAGCGTCTGGAGTACTCTACTAGTGTCTCTATATAGCAAGATAAAAGGGCATTTTCAACCGTAATTCAACACTCCAGCTGAAGATTTTTAGAGCGTTCTAGTACTGCCTCCATATGACAATATAATAGTGCGTTTACAACCCTACCAAACACTCCAATTGAAGGTATTTGAGGCACTTTAGTAGTGTCCCTATAAGGCAAGATAATAGGGCCTTTACAACCCAAGTACAACACTCCAATTGAATGTGTTTGGAGCACTCTAGCAGTGTCACTATAAGGCAAGATAATAGGACATTTACAGCTGTCACATAGCATTCCAATTTAAGGTGTTTGGAGCACTCTAGTAATGTCTCTATATAGCAAGATAATAGGGCATTTATAATCCTAATAAAACACTCCAATTGAATATGTTTGAAGCACTCCAGTAGTGTCTCCAGTTAGCATGATAATACGGCACTTACAACACTAATATAACACTCTAATTGAAGGTGTTTGAAGCACTCTAATAGTTTCTCTATTTGGCAAGATAATATGGCACTTACGACCCTAATTAAACACTACAATTGGAGTTAGTAGCACTCAAGTAGTATATCTATATAGCAAGATAATAGGCCATCTACAACCCTAATTAAACATCACAATTAAAGATGTTTGGAGCACTCTTGTAGTGTCACTATTTTGCAAGATAATAAGGTATTTACACCCAAATACAATACTCCAATTGAAAATGTTTGGAGCACTATAGTAGTCTCAATATATGGTGATAGAATACTGCATTTTAACACTAATTCAACACTCCAGTTGAAGATATTTGGAGCACTCTAGTAGTGTCTCCATATGACAATAATAGTTCGTTTACAACCCTAACAAAACACTCCAATTGAATGTATTTGGAGCACTTTAGTAGTGTCCTTATAAGGCAATATAATAGGGCATTTACAACCCTAGTACAATACTCCAATTGAATGTGTTTGGAGCACTAGAGTAGTGTCTCTAGATGCAAGACAAGAGGACATTTACAAGCCTAAAACAATGCTCCAATTGAACGTGTTTTAAGCACTCTAGTAGTGTCTCTATATAGCAAGATTATAGAGCATTTACAAACATTGTAGAACACTCCAATTGATAGTGTTTGCAACACTCTAATAATGTCTCTGTAGGGAAAAATTATATGACATTTTACAACCCTAATAACACTCCAATTGAAGTTATTTCGAGCACTCATGTAGTGTCTCTATATAGGATGATAATACGGCACTTACAACACTAATAAAACACTCCAATTGAAGGTGTTTGGGGCAATCTAGTAGTGTCTCTATATGACAAGATAAAATGACACTCCCTAGCCAAATACAACACTCCAATTAAAGGCGTTTGGAGCACTCTACTAGTGTCTCTATATGGCAAGATAATAAGGAATTTACACCCCTAATACAACACTCCAATTGAAACTGTTTGGGCACTCTACTAGTGTCTCTATATAGCAAGAAAATAGGCATTTACTACCCTAACAAAACACCCATATTAAAGATGTTTGGAGCACTATAGTAGTGTCACTATATGGCAATATAATAGGGCATTTTCAACCCTAATTAAACACTACAATTGAAGGCATTTTGAGTGCTTTACTAGTGTCTCTATATAGCAAGATAACATGGCATTTTCAATCGGAATTCAACACTCCAGTTGAAGATGTTTGCAGCATTCTAGTATTGTCTCCATATGACAATATAATAGTGCGTTTACAACCCTACCAAAACACTCCAATTGAAGGTATTTGGAGCACTTTAGTAGTGTCCTTATAAGGCAATATAATAGGGCATTTACAACCCTAGTACAACACTCCAATTGAATGTGTTTGAAGCACTCTAGTAGTGTCACTATAAGGCAAGATAATAGGGCATTTATAACCCTAATAAAATACTCCAATTAATGGTGTCTGGAGCACTCTAGTAGTGTCTCTATATGGTAAGATAATATGACATTTACAACTCTAATAAAACACTCTAATTGAAGTTGTTTGAAGCACTCTACTAGTGTCTCTATATAGCAAGATAATAAGGCATTTTCAACTGGAATTCAACGAGACAGGCTTATGCTTTCAGTAGCACTTCGGCCGAAGTGCTGCCACCCCATTTTCGATTTTTCAAAATCCAAATGGTCGATCCGAACCGTTCATCTTGTTCGACATATTAATATCTGCTTGGAGACAAAATTTTACATTTTTTGGAATTTTTTTACTATTTACTAAGCCACTTTGAAAATCGCTGATCCAACGATGAACCCCTGATTTTACTGTTTGGCAAGCCACCGTTGGATCAGCGATTTTCAAAGTGGCTTAATAAATAGCAAAAAAATTCCAAAAAATGTAAAATTTGGTCTCCAAGTAGATATTAATATGGAGAATAAGATGAACGGTTCAGATCGACCATTTGAATTTTGAAAAATTGAAAATGGGGTGGCAGCACTTCGGCCGAAGTGCTACCGAAAGCATATTAGCCTGTCTCGAATTCAACACTCCAGTTGAAGATGTTTGGAGCATTCTAGTATTGTCTCTATATGACAATATAATAGTGCGTTTACAACCCTAACAAAACATTCCAATTTAAAGTATTTGGAGCACCTTAGTAGTGTCCCTATAAGGCAAGATAATATGACATTTACAACCCTAGTACAACTTTACAATTGAAGGTGTTTGGAGCACTCTAGTAGTGTCACTATATGGCAAGATAATGGGGCATTTACAACCCTAATAAAGCACTCCTACTGAAGGTGTTTAAAGCACTCTAGTAGTGTCTCTAGATGAAAAGATAATATGGCATTTACCACCCTAATAAAACACCCCTATTAAAGATGTTTGGAGCACTACAGTAGTGTCACTATATGGTAATATAATAAGGCATTTTCAACCCTAATTAAACACTACAATTGAAGGCGTTTGGAGCACTCTACTAGTGTCTCTATATAGCAAGATAATAGGGCATTTTGAACCCTAATTCAACACTCCAATTGAAGGTGTTTGGACCACCCTAATAGTGTGTCCATATGATTATGTAATAGTTTGTGTCCAACCCTAATAAAACACTCCAACTGAAGGTATTTGGAGCACCCGAGTAGTGTTCCTCTATGGCAAGATAAAATGGCATTCACAAGCGTAATACAACATTACAATTGAAGGTGTTTGGAGCACTCTAGTAGTCTCACTATATGGAAGATAATAGGGCAATTACAATCCTAATAAAGCACTCCTACTGAAGGTGTTTGAAGCACTCTAATAGTGTCTCCAGATGGAAAGATAATATGGCATTTACAACCCTAATACAACTTTACAATTGAAGGTGTTCGGAGCACTCTAGTAGTATTACTATATGGCAAGATAATAGGGGCATTTACAACCCTAATTCAACACTCCTACTGAAGGTGTTTCAAGCACTCTAATAGTGTCTCCAGATGGAAAGATAATAAGGCATTTACCGCCCTAATAAAACACCCCTATTAAGATGTTTGGAGTACTATAGTAGTGTCGCTATATGGCAATATAATAGGGCATTTTCAACCCTAATTAAACACTACAATTGAAGGCGTTTGGAGCACTCTACTGGTGTCTCTATATAGCAAGATAAATATGGCATTTTCAACCGGAATTCAACACTCCAGTTGATCACTATATGGCAATATAATAGGGCATTTTCAACCCTAATTAAACACTACAATTGAAAGCGTTTGGAGCACTCTACTAGTGTCTCTATATAGCAAGATAAATATGGCATTTTCAACCGGAATTCAACACTCCAGTTGAAGATGTTTGGAGCATTCTAGTATTGTCTCCATATGACAATATAATAGTCCGTTTACAACCCTAACAAATTACTCCAATTGAATGTATTTGGAGTACTTTAGTAGTGCCCCTATAAGGCAAGATAATAGGGCATTTACAACCCTAGTACAGCACTCCAATTCAATGTGTTTGGAGCACTCTAGTAGTGTCACTATAAGGCAAGATAATTTACAACGGTCACATAACACTCCAATCTAAGGTGTTTGGAGCACTTTAGTAATGTCACTATATGGCAAGATAAAATGGCATATGAACATGTTTGGAGCACTCTAGTATTGTCTCTATATAGCAAGATTATAGAGTATTTACAAGCATGGTAGAACACTCCAATTAATGGTGTTTGCAGCACTCTAGTAGTGTATTTATATTGAAAGATAATATGTCATTTACAACCCTAATAACACTCCAATTGAAGGTTTTTCGAGCACTCATGTAGTGTCTCTATATAGGATGATAATACGGTGTTTGGAGCAGTCTAGTAGTGTCCATATAGGACAAGATAAAATGGCACTCCCAAGCCAAATATAACACTGTAATTGAAGGTGTTTGGAGCACTCTACTAGTGTCTCTATATGGCAAGATAATAGGGTATTTACACCCCTAATACAACACTCTGATTGAAAGTGTTTAGGGCACTCTACTAGTGTCTCTATATAGCAAGATAATAGGACATTTAGTACCCTAGTAAAACACCCCTATTAAAGATGTTTGGAGCACTCTAGTAGTGTCACTATATGGCAAGATAATAGGGCATTTTCAACCCTAATTCAACACTCCAATTGAAGGTGTTTGGAGCGCTCTACTAGTGTCTCTATATAGCAAGATAACAGTGCATTTTCAACCGTAATTCAACACTCCAATTGAAGATGTTTGGAGCATTCTAGTATTGTCTCCATATGACAATATAATAGTGCATTTACAACCCTAACAAATTACTCCAATTGAAGGTATTTGGAGTACTTTAGTAGTGCCCCTATAAGGTAAAATAATAGGGCATTTACAACCCTAGTACAGCACTCCAATTCAATGTGTTTGGAGCACTCTAGTAGTGTCACTATAAGGCAAGATCATATGACATTTACAACTATCGCACAGTACTCCAATCTAAGGTCATTAGAGTACTCTAGTAATGTCTATATATGGCAAGAAAATAGGGCATTTATAACCCTAATAAAACACTCCAATTAATGTTGTGTGGAGCACTATAGTAGTGTCTCTATATGGGAAGATAATATGGCTTTTACAACTCTAATAAAACACTCCAATTGAACGTGTTTGAAGTACTCTAGTAGTGTCTCCAGTTGGCATGATAATACAACACTTACAACACTAATATAACACTTTAATTGAAGGTGTTTGAAGCACTCTAGTAGTGTCTTTATATGGCAAGATAATATGGCACTTACAACCCTAATTAAACACTACAATTGAATGTGTTAGGAGCACTCAAGTAGTGTTTCTATATAGCAAAATAATAGGGCATCTACAACCCTAATTAAACATATCAATTAAATGTGTTTGGAGTACTCTAGTAGTGTCACTATATGACAAGATAATAGGGCATATACAACCCAAATAAAACATTCCAATTGAAAGTATTAGGAGCACTGTAGTAGTGTCTCTATATGGCAAGATAATAGAGTATTTACACCCTTAATACAATACTCCTATTGAAAGTGTTTGGGGCACTCTACTAGTGTCTCTATATAGCAAGATAATATGGCATTTGCTACTCTAAGAACACAACCCTATTAAAGATATTTGGAGCACTCTAGTAGTGTCACTATATAGCAAGATAATAGGGCATTTTCATCCCTAATTCAACACTCCAGTTGAAAGTGTTTGGACCACCCTAGTAGTGTGTTCATATGATTATATAATAGTGCATTTACAACCCTAATAAAACACTCCAACTGAAGGTATTTGGAGCACTCTAGTAGTGTCCCTCTATGGCAAGATAAAATGGCATTCACAAGCGTAATACAACATTACAATTGAAGGTGTTTGGACCACTCTACTAGTCTCACTATATTGAAGATAATAGGGCATTTACAACCCTAATAAAACACTCCAATTGAAAGTGTTTAAAGCATTCTAGTAGTATCTCCAAATGGCAAGATAATATGACATTTACAACCCTAATACAACTTTCCACAGTAGTTATAAGGGGTCAATTGCATTGTTTTTCTTCTTGCACTTGAATCTACAACATAAGATTTTTTATTAGTCTGAACTGTTAGCTATTAAAAAATAATCTTTTCAATAGATTTATATAGAAACTTGATACGGAGGCCTGTTGTTAGTATGTATATAATCTTTGAAGTTTTTGACAATTCTTTGAATATTACAGTTCTAATTTCAATTAAAAATATCTTCATACACTTGATAAAAAATATTTCCTGATAAGATGTCCCTTGAAAATGAGAAACATTACAAAATGTGCTCATGAATAATATGTCCTCGTTACGAGGAACAATATTAGTATATTTATATAGACGCAAAGAAGGATAAATATAATTTTTTACCGATTCATACATACATTTATTATTATTATTTTCATTGTTCGGGCCGTATTCGTGTAAAGGAAAAGATTTTGACCGGTTGATTGAATTGGATTGGCTAATTACTTGAGTTTTTGTCCTTTTTCGTTTATATCTTAACAAGATTTGACCAAACTACTGCACAAAGTGGAAAATAAATAAGAAAAAATTTGGACCTCTACAATTTGAACCGATTCAAACTTTTTAGATCGTTAAAATGATATCGAAAAATTGAGATTCTCTTTTTTCTCTTATTTTATAATATTTTCTATAAATAAAATATTTTCTGAGTTGTGACCCTTGGATAGAAGAAGATTAAGATATAATTAAGCTAATTAAGGACACATTTTGCTTTGACCGATGACGATTGAAACAGTCAAATGTTAAAGGTGTTAGGATTTTTTTTTTTTTTTCATTGTAAAATGGTCATGATCACGACGACAAAATGGAGACACAGTAGCTTGCTTGCGGATTGCAAGATATAGCTGGTCTATAGTGTACACGGGATTGAAATTTAATTCTACTAGGACTTTCTTTTTCTCTATTATTGAATGATTGATTGGTTTAGTTTTAATATTATTATTTTGTTCAAGTCTTCGGGGACAATTGCGCTCTAGGCTTATTTGTCTCGTTTCGCAGTGTTTTTTTTCTTTTCTTCAGTTGATTTTTGTGATCCAAGTTCACACTTGGTATCCAATTGGTGCAACAAATAGATTCGAGGTAACATGGCATGCATCTCATCCAATTGGTGCAAAAAAAAAGATTTGCGAGAACACGGCATGCATCTCCAAAATTTTCACTATTTTTTTTTTTTTTGTTTAAAAGTCTGTAGACAATTCTATTGAATTAAAAGCATTACAAACTAACTGTTATATAAAATTAGATCACGAGTTTCTGAGAAAGCATATAATTGTAAATAAATTAAAAATACACAAAGAATATATGTATCATGTTGAGATCAAGTTGGTTATTCTTGCTTGATCGAAATTATAGGAGCCTAGTGATTGCTTCCTCAGTATGCATAGTTGTCATATTCCTTCTGACAGACAACATTGGAGAAGGCGCTGAATCAAACCAGACTAGCAACCGAATCAATCAGACCAAGACAACTCCTCCGAAGTTTCAAGAGAGGCACTGAATCAAACCAGACCGGAAAATGAATTAACCGAATCATGACAGTTACCACTTAGAAGTCCTGAAGAACCGTTAAGGTAAAGCCAGAAAAGAAGGAGAAAAGAGGAGGAGAAAAAAGATAACACATACAAATGCCAACAAATAGCCAACACAGACAACAACATATAAAGTAAGTATCTATATGTACAACACAGTCCACCTACTCTTCCACTGTCAAATAGAGGAAAAAGAATTCAGAAGAAGAGAAGAAAAAACCAACCACTTGTCATGAAGAATAAAAGCCCCTAAAAAGGTGAAGTGAAGAGTTGGAACCAGATCTAGGAAGCGAAAGCATCGAAAACGATGACCAGATCCACTAGATGGAAGCACCTGCTCGAATGAAAGCGAAGTAATGAACGGTGACCAAATCTACTAAACAGAAACACCAAAGACAGTGATCAGATCCACCGGATTCATATGAAAAGAAGAAGTAAAAAAGATGTGAGGCAAGGTGGGGGAGGAGAGGGGTGAGTTGTGCTGCCATCGCCATAGCGATTTAAAAATCGTCTAGCTTCTCATAGAAGTGGCACCACTTTAAACTGTAAATTAATTCCAAAATTTTGTTGAAACTTTATTTGAAAACTTAAAATTCCAACTCAATATTTTATATTTGATTAAAATATTCATTTGTGATATATGAAAATTAAATGGTTAAATCGAATAAGTATTTCTTTATTGCGTGGTGAGTTATTTTGCTAATTATCACCATTATTGTGTTGATGACTTTTACTGTTACACCTCTTCATAGCATCTTTATGATGTGTTTCTTTTCATTTTATAATTATCATTAATTAACATTAAGTTTCTTAATTGGATCTATATAATTACATACGTTCCCCTCTGTTTGATATGGGAGAAGAGAAATAAAAATAAATACTCTTAACCCTTTCTTCTTTTGATACAATCCTTAATATATCTTTCTCTTCTGTTATATATTCATAAAATAAAGTTCCTTTGATTAATTATCTAATTTTATGAAATTCTGATATATGTTGGATATTGCAGAGTTATCGTCAGTTACTTCTATGACATGCCTAAGGAGTAACAACCCCGGATTATCTTGGTTGCGGTTCCATTTTGCACGATGAAACGGAATAAGTTTAAGGAAAGTGTTTTGTACACGATCTGAGTAACTCTATTTCAATTTAATTTTTTGTAATTAATTTCTAACTGTCCAAATATTCACCTAATAGCTTCTATTAGAATTTCAAAAAAAAAAAAAAACTATCCGAATATTCTAAAAATTTATACCAACAATTTTCACTAGTTGAAACATATATAAGACCAACAATGTTCATCGCTCAACGTATTATAGTAGAAGATGCACAACAAAAGTTGGAAGCTTACAGAAAATTTTAGAGACATTGTGTGAAAAGAAGAGGATAAACATTTATTTTAATTTCTTTTTCTCTTTTTAAGAGCCTAAATTACATAGCACATATAAACAAGTACACAGTATATTCATGTTTAAACAGTTATTTGAAATATAATATATTCACTAGTGGAAAAACAGGAATCAGGATCGGCCTATCTGGATCGGTTATATGGGACACCCGATCCTAATAAGTATCTGGATCGGTTTATTTAAAAAAACCGATCTTAAAAACTATTCAGATCGGGTTTTATTGTCAACCGATTCTGATTTATGAACTATCAGGATTGGTTTTTTGTTAGAACTAATCCTGATACTATCAGGATCAGTTATTCTAAATAACCGATCTTAATAATTCAACTATCAGTGTCGGTTGTTTATAAAACCCGATCCTGATAGTATCAGGATCGGTTCTAACAAAAAACCGATCCTGATAATTGAAATATCTCAAATAAATCTTATTAATTGAAATATATCAGAAAATAGCATCTGGATCGGGTCTATACATAATAACTGATCCAGATAACTTAAATACATCTAACAAATTAAAATATATCAGAAAATAGCATCTGGATCGGTTCTGTACATAATAACCGATCCTGATAGTATCTGGACCGGTTATTATGTACAGAACCGATCCTGATAGTATCTGGATCGGTTATTATGTACAGAACCGATCCTGATAGTATCTGGATCAGTTTTTAGCAATAAAACCGATCTAGATACTATCAGGATCGATTTTTAGCAATAAAACCGATCCAGATACTATCAGGATTGGTTTTATTACTAAAAACCGATCTTGATATATATATATATATATATATATATATATATATATATATATATATAGAGTGGGGTTAAAATGCACCCTTCTTTTTGTGCTCCAAACGTGCACCCTTTCCTTGTTTCTTCATTTTTAAAATTCAAATAATTGATTTGAATCTACCAACGTGTTCTACATATTAAAATGTGCTTGGAGACCAAATTTTACATTTTTTGGAAATTTTTTACTATTTTTTCAGAATTTTTTATTAAACTTAACAATAATAAAAAATTCAGCACAGTGATGATTTTCAAAAATTCTGAAAAAATAGTAAAAAATTTCCAAAAAAATGTAAAATTTGGTCTCCAAGCACCTTTTAATATGTAGAACACGTTGGTAAATTCAAATCAACTATTTGAATTTTAAAAATGAAGAAACGGGGGAAGGGTGCACGTTTGGAGCACAAAAAGGAGGGTGCATTTTAACCCCACTCATATATATATATATATATATATATATATTTTTTTTTTTTTTTACAAATGATATGTTTTAGAACCAACCCGTACAAAAAAAAAAAAAAAAAAAAAAAAAAAAAAAAAAAAACTCACTTCTACTTGGCAAACTACCAACAAAATAAGCAACAACATAGCTTTCTATGCTACATATTATATACTTGTTCATGTTTTTCAGCAATTGCAACCCTTGTTTACAGAAGGCTCATTTTCTTTTTTAACATGCCATGACCTGTTGTATATGGCTTGGCAAATTAGTCAGGAGCCTTATAAAAACTAAAGAAAACTTGAAATTTATCCAAAAAAAAAATATTATTTCAAGTAAATGTAATATGATATGACTTCATAGCAAATCCTTATATTTCTTTTTTTGAAGGTTAAAATCCTTATATTTCATCTATGCCTATACATAATTCATACTTACACCAATATAATATGTGAATTACACTCTCAACTAAGATTGGACATTCCATGATAAAGTATGATTTTCATTCTTAATCTCATCCTCTGTGAGTGCATCAGCATGACATATATTAAAATCACAGCAAACCAGGCAACTAACTAAAGTATATATTCTTTGTACAAGGAGCTGTCTTAGAAAATAGAAATAAGTACACAAAAATTTGCTATACTTTGTAAAATTTAAGAATATATTCTCTGTACCTTACATTTACAAAAAAATTTGCTCTCTTTACTAAAAAAAAAAAAAAAAAAAATCAAGATCGGTTTTATTGCTAAAAACCGATCTTGATATATATATATATATATATATTTTTAAGAACCAACTTTGAAAAAAAAAATAGTATTAGAATCAGTTATTTCAAATAACCAATTCTAATACTATTTTTTTTTTTTGCAGAAGTATATGTAATTAGGCATTTGTGTTATATGTAATTAGTGTGGTGATTAATAGAATATATATATGGTTGTTGTATATGGCATATGGTTCAATTATAAATTTTTTTTGATGAAAATTAATGTAATTTATATTATTAAAATTTATGTGATAATATAATTAATTATTTGACATTGATATTTCATTTTGAAGTCATTTTGACTATTGAATTTTTTTATACAATCATGCATGATGCATCAATGACTTGTGCCATATAATAATATACATAGGACTTGAACCCTTGTTGTGTGGGGTTGTGAAGGAACGAATACGAATATTAGTATTTGGTCGATCGGAACCGTTAAAATGAAAGAATGTCATATTAATTTCACCATTATAAAATTTGATACAATTCGGGATTCGTGTACTAGTTCATCAAAGCAAAACAATATAGCAACATCGCACGGCCGTAAATAATTTACGTTGGATCAAAACTTACAGTTGTCGGGCCTTCGGCACTTTTACGTTATTAATGTTCCATGTTATATCTTGATCATTTTAAAAATTATTACGTGTCATTTAATTACAGAACCACCGTTGGATGATCATGCAGAAATGAACGATCTGCATTCCATTTAACAATTTGATGCCATTAATAATAATAAAATTGTACAAAATTGATCATAGTAGAGTTGATTTGGCCATACAAACACAAATAAATAAATTTTATATTTTTCACATTTTTCTTAATATTTATCTGTGTACATGCATTACCAAACAGAAAAGAAAATAAATGATAGTCGTTTGATGGTTGATAGACCATCAATATGAGTGGGGTTTACCTCAATGATCTTTCTTATATATAGTATCAGGATCGGTTTTTTATAAAAAACCGATCTTGATACTATTCTTTTTTTCAAAGTGGGTTCTGCAAAAAAAAAAAAAAAAATACTATTAGGGTCGGTTTTTTATAAAAAACCCGATCCTAATAGTATCAGGATTGGTCTTTTATAAAAAACCAAACCTGATTTTTTTTTTTTTTTTTTTTTTGCAGAACCGACTTTGAAAAAAAAAGATTATCAAGATCGGTTTTTTTATAAAAAACCGATCCTAATAGTATCAGTATCGGTTTTTGTATAAAAAACCGATCTTGATACTATTTTTTTCAAAGTTGGTCCCGCCAAAAAATATTAGTATCAGGATCGTTTTTTTATAAAAAACCGATCCTGATACTATTAGAATCGGTTTTTTATAAACAACTGATCCTAATGATAACTCCCTATATAACCTGCTTAGGGTTCTTCTTATTTTCATTTCGCGCCTCTCATTTTCAACTTAGCGTCTCTCTCTCTGTCTTCATCTCTCCCTCTGTACTCTTTGTGTGTCTCTCTCTGTCTCCGTCTCTCCCTCTCCTCCGTGTCTCTCTCTCTCTTTCTCTCCGTCTCTTCCTCTCAAAGCCGAGTCTCTCGCAACTCCGGTTCAATTGTGTAAGTTTTTAACTTTTTTTATTGTTTCAAAAATTAATTAATTGTGTTTGTATATTGTTTTACACTTTTGAGGACATCTCGCTCAAGTTACTTAATCATCTGGCCGATCAACTATCATGGTATTAGCTTTATCTAATTTTCTCATTATTATACTTTTAAAACACATTTTTTTTGTATTTTTTATTGGAAAATGATTTTCCATCTAATTGTTACCTTTGTTTTTGTTTTTAGGGTCTTTTTTAATCTCAAGTGATGTGATTGCAAAAGAGGTAATTATTGATTCTTTTTATTATTGTACTTTACATTAATTGCATAAATGTGCATATTGCATAAATGTGTGTTAATTGAAGAAATAGCCCAATTAGTTACTTGTATGTTTGTTAATTAATTTTTTTTTGGATTTAAATTTCTTGTTATAATATGTAATGCTTCACAAAACTTTGTATGAAGTACATGAATTTTTTGTAATAGTTTAAGATGTGTATGATAATTAATTTAGAATGTGTATATGATATTTAATTGATTAGTGCTTCTTACTGTGCAAAAAAAAAAAATTTAGGATGCTAGCCAGCAATATATATATGGAAGCTGGTCAAATAAATAAAAATATTTTTTTTAGCTTCAATAAAACATCAGGATCGGTTTTATATAAAAACCGATCTTGATAGTACGTATCTGGATCGGTTTTTATATAAAAACCGATCTTGATATGTAATTTTAATTAAAAAAAAAAATTCGAAAAAACTATCAAGATCGGTTTTTATATAAAAACCGATCTTGATATGTAATTTTTAATTAAAAAAAAAATTCTAAAAGACTATCAAGATCGGTTTTTATATAAAAACCGATCTTGATAGTACGTATCTGGATCGGTTGTTATGTAATTTTTTTTAAAAAAATTCGAAAATACTATCAAGATCGATTTTTATCTAAAAACCGATCTTGGTAGTACGTATCGGGATCGGTTCTTAGTCAAAAACCGATCTAGATAACAACTATTAAGATCGGTTTTGTTAAAAAACCGATCCTAATAGTTTCTATTTGGATCGGTTCTTTAAAAAATATAAAACCGATCCTGATTGTCACACCCCGGTGCCCCACGAGGCACGACAGGTGCTCCTGCCGTAGGTATACGGTTGCCCGTATACCTACTAGGCAATTACAATATGATAGAAAGAAAACATAACACGCAAACAAAGCAAATAAATAACATAAACAGAACTCAAATCCCATCTGGTCAGGTTTCAGTATACAAAACCCGTATCTCAATGGATACGCATCACCAAATGACACCGAGAATATATATATACAACCAAAACATAACTATACACATAATCTCTAATGTCACAATACCAGACAAGCTATGTAGAGGTGAAACCAGGGTCTACCGTCCTCGTGTCTCTCTCGGATCCACCAAACCGGAACCTGAAAATATTACCCAAAAAGGAGATGAGAATTGAATTCTCAGTGCGATAATTGCCACAAAATAATCCCTGGACTTGCAATCACAGATTATATTCAAAATGAAACACAAATAAAGTCCAGATCAATTCATAACCATTTGTAAACATGAATGCAGAAATCCAACAACATATATATATCCAAATGAAATCACAATTTAGGAATTGCCAAGATGAAATTCAATCACACAATATTTGGTTTACTCGGTTTCAGAATATCTGGTAGATACAGGCCTAACCGTTTAATTAAAAGTCTGGTTCTAAAAAAAAAATACATATAAAGCGAATTGACCATCCAAACGCGTTACCCCCTGGGTAATGCCTCCGATACACAAGTCACATACAATCACAATCATAGTACAACATCACTTACCCCTCGTCCCAACCGGTACTGGGAACTGCCGAGGGCCAGACAATCTAAAGCTTTAGAACACTGGGCGTCAAAGTCCCTGCAGAGACTCTGACAAATCCGGTTTCACCCCCTGGGTGACATCATCACGGCGGATGACAATAATACCATATCCACCAACTGATGGTGATATAAAGCATGGTGACTTTAATTTCAAAAATCAGATCATTCCGATCAACACAATTTATAACCATACCAGCATGCAAGTCCGTCTGTTAAAATAATTCCAGTTCCACTTTATTTGGGCAATGCAATGCATATGCAACACAATCCGATAATGCAATTTAATCAATAATCAACATGTTAACCGAAACACAGTTTAATTCTGAATATAAACTATCAAACAAGTCCAGAAATCCCGCACCTGTTTATGCTGCACGTAAACCGACCTTACGTCTCGTGATATTCCGTACCCGGTTGCCTTACCGACTCTATTTAAAATATACCACAATTAAGGTTTAATTAGTTATAGTAGCTATATAAATGAAATTAGTACGATTACGGTTCGATGCTCGTTCGATTCGGCATAATTTAAACTCACTTTACCATTTTAAGCTACCTGGTTACGGCCCGTAAGGGATTCTGTTGCGGCCCGCAACAAATAAGGCAGTATGAATTCGCCTCTGTTTCAGCTCTTACGGCCCGTAATAAAAGGGCTACGGCCCGCAACACACTTCCAGTGATTTCACAACTCTGTTCTACAGCTCCGTTTTCAACTTGTTACGGCCCGTAAGGGATGGGTTGCGGCCCGCAACACCATCAGGTTTTTCAGTCTGGTTTTGGTTCGTTCGGCTTTCTCGTTTTAATTCAGTTACTACCCCGCATTACTTAATCATATACCATACCATCTTGGACATCTAATACCATATCTAAACACATGGTTTTATATAAATTTACATAACACACAATTTGGTCAAGTTAGTGATACTTTGGTCGATTCAAGCTCGGTATTTTGAGTTAACCAACAATTCCGGTTTCGATCGAGATAACTAAGCCAAATCCATCACCTTCAGAATTCTAAAACCATTAATCAGATTTTTCAAAACCCTAAACCCTAGTTCAATTTCCAAAAACCCTATTCCATGAAATAACTTCAATTATTCAGACAAATCGAATCGAAGGCTTATAATAGCAATCGAAACTCGAATTAGAACTTCAACCAAAAGAAAAGAAAGAAAACACGAATCGAATCGAAAATTAGGTTTTCGAATAGAGAATATGATAGATAAATATATACCAAATTGATGGTTCGAATAAGTGGAGAACCTCGTTCTGATCTCGAGACTACGAACGGTTCGATCGATCGCACGGGTTTCACTTTCTTCCTTTCTCCCTTCCTTTCTCTTGCACCGCTCACCACTTTCCCTCTCTCATTTACGGTATAGAAGGTGTACCAAACGGTACAAGGGAGATAGGTATGACATGAATTGGGTTCTTTTACCATTTAGTCCTTTTAAGTTTCCATTATTACATAAGGGCTTAATTTATACACATACAACCTTACATATATTTTTAATGCATATAAACCTTTCCAAACTCAAAACCAATATATACATATACATGTTTAATTATATATATATCAAATTTAGAAATTTTTTTTTTATACCAAAAATTTTTACGAGAATGTCACACTGATAGTATCAGTATCGCCTTCAACAGGATCGGTTGGATTCCGATACTGATATGTGTATATAACCGATCCTGATTCCATATTTTCCACTAGTGATTATAATCTCCACCTTAATTCAAATTACATCTAAAACAAACTAAACATAAAATAAACTTATAAATACACTAGCAATATACTACAAATAAAACTAATTAGATAAAATGTGAAAAGAAGAACATTCCATGCACTTTAAACTAAAATCTCACCTAAAACATTTTGCTGGTTGATCTCGAATGCCAAGTCGTTGTTGATATCGAAGTATCGAACTTGATCAACAAATTAGTCTTTACATCCTCGAAGGTGCATGATGACTACCCACTTACCGTTTATTCTCGAGTGTGTGTGATTGTTTAGTGATTTTCATTCTTCACATTGTTTACCAATCACCCAAGGCATCAAATACAACAATAATCCAATTAACAAATAACCAAAAAAAAAAATACTAAAATTAATTTGGAGATCAAAAAGCTCTGTTGCAAAACGTAGACCAAATTTTGCGACTTCTCCAAAATATTGTGACGTGTTCTTTTATGCGGACCGCAAAATAAATCTTACCACACAAATCACCAAAATCACCACTAAACCAAACTATTAAAATTCCAATTCATAAGAAATTAGAATTACATGTTGACTTGGTCTAGGTACATTCCATGAGCCCGGAAGCAGAAGCTAAGACTGTGTTCCACAATTCTAGTACGGAGAGGAAGAAAATAAGAGAAAGGGAAAGAGTGTCGCTCCGCTACCCTTGCTATATATAGTGAAACTCACACTCCAATTTAAAGGGTATAAATGTCATAACTTTGCAAAGCGTATTCTTCGTATTCCTCTCGCTACAGTACTAGTATTCCATCTTTTCCCTTTCCGATTAACTGACCATAATTGTGCAGATTTTCTCTTCCTTTTCTTTAACGAAGAAATCATCTCCTGTCTGGAGCACGGCCTAAGAGTTGTCTGGCACAGTTCACGCTATGGAGAAAGAGAATCAAGTGTCGCATTGAAAATCCGTTGATCACCACTTCATAGATGCTTGTGATCACAGATTAAGTTCAATGATAATAAATAATAATTAGTTTTAGTGGATATGAACTTTGTACTACACAAGTCAAGCTGTACTATAAATTTATATATATATTTTTTAAGTTTAATTAGTCCATCCGATCTGTCAGCACAATCTCAATATAAAAGTGTACTCGTTGACCAAATTTTTTTTTTTCTTTTTACTACTTTTTGATAGAAAATCTCATATCTTCGAGAATCTTTGGATTAGGTGATTTTCAACCTATAGAAAAGTAGTAAATAAATTCTAAAAAATAATGTTTTGACGAACATTTTCATATAAAGATTAATTTTATATATAATTTCAATCTATTTTTTAGATTTTAAAAATAAAGAAATAAATTTTATAATTTGAATCTATTTTTTTGTTTTTAAAGTAAAGAAATAAATTCATAACACGGACCAATTTGACATTGCAAATTAATTACCATGGTTTCACTCTTATTTACACGTACGTGTTGCTCGCTTATACAATAGAAGGTTTCAATTCAGTCGAGGCTGATCTTATATATATATCTGTTCAGAAATAGAATGGCCTCAGAAGATCTCATCATAGGCCAAAATTAGGCAACGAATTAGGCTAGCTTACAATGTACAGCTGTGAAATCATTTTTGGTATCTAGTGTGTATTTAGAATGTAATGAGGCAAAATATCAAGCAATCTATTATTTAGGAAACAGCCAACGGCTAATATAATAGAATAGGCTATAATTAAGTAGCCCTGTAGATTGACCTTGTAAGAATTAGAAACAAATAATACAATTAATTTGTTCATCATATTCTGTCTCTTCCAAAATTCATGATTATCCTTAAATTACTAAAATAGTGTCAGTATATCATGTACAAATTTTGTCTAGAGTGATTTCAAATGGCACATCAACGTTTACGCAAACAGAAAATTAATCACTCTCATATTGAATGTTTGATAGATACTTTTAATTAACATTTATTCCTTCAATAATAATAATAGTTGTACAAAACATTTAGACAAGTTTCTGGGAGGAATATACTAATTCCATTTTTACGCAAACAAAAGAATTCGTTATGTGTATTTTTATTTATGCTGCTGAAGTATTCAATGTGACTGAATTATCAAAATTAATAATTATACCGCAAATATTACTTAATACTTGCATATTGATTTCAAGTCAAACTTACTACGACTAAATGAAAATTTTATAATATTTACAGTACAGCAAAAATGGAATAAAAGAATTAATATATCCGTTTCAATCAACCCCCAAAAAATGAGGAAAATTAACTCCAAATCTTTGTTATCTTCCTCGAGAGATTAAATCAATTGTATGCTGAAAACAACGAGCATCACAAGGAACTCTCAGGACGCCTTCTTGGTAGCCGAATTGCTCGGCCGCTTGCTCAAGCAGTGTGGCTATGAACGGTTCCTTTAACAACTTGATGTGAACAAAAAACCTCTCTTCCTCATCCTCTGCCGTGTCGCCGCCTACAAGAACAGGGACATAACCTTTTGGTATTTTTTTGCATCCATTTTCATCGCTGAGGCGTGTGTAGTGCAGTGAGATATCTCTCTTCTTCCTCATCCAAACCATCTTTTTTTCTTTGTTCTTTTCTCGTTATGTTGTTTAGAGAGAGGAGAAGGCTATTGCTTGGAGATTTTGTTGTTTTGGTGTTTGTCTTTGAGGAGTGGTGTGTGTATATATATACTTAAGTAGGAGAGATAATGCTTAGTGGTGTGGTTCTCGGAAATAGAAACACAGATTAAACGGTCAAAGGTTTGAAAGAATGAGAAATTTGATTTTCATTATTTAATTGACAACAGGACAAGTGGTCGATCAACACGACGTTATATATGGATATGGATATTGGAGACTGAGCAGCTTGCTACAATTGCTAGGCGCCTAGGCCGCTAGTCGATAATTTTGTAGGAGAATTTTTTTTTGTATATCTTTTAAAAAAAAAATTCCATATTTTTCTCAAAAATTCATAATATTATATTTATTTTTAATTTCAAAATATCACAATTTTTCTAATTGGTTGGTTTCTCATAAATGGTTTATTTCTTTACTTAAGATGCATACACATTGGCATGTAAGAGTATTTGTGCACGCCGCAAATAAGAAAATATAATATTTGTCTTTACAATTATTAATTTGAAAACTTAATAATTAACATTCTTTCTTAATCAAACTACATAGTTTTATTTTTTAATTAAATATAAAATTGATACTTTATAAAATAAAAATGTATTTTAATAAAAAAAGATAATTCATTGCGTCAATTTGTAAGTTTTTTTAAATTTAGAAGGACAAATGTGATATTATAAATTTTAGAGGAGCAAATATGTAATTTCAAAAAATCTCAAGGGTATACATCACAATTTTCCATTTTTGTAAGTATACTTTGAGCATTGGTGTAACAAAATGCGGCCTATGCAGCCGCATATGCGTATGCAGTTCTAAACTGCATAGAAAATTAATATGCGGTCTAATATGCGGTTCTGCATATGCGGTCACATAATTTTGACCTCATACCACATATGATCCACATATAATCCGCATACCGCATATGATCCACATATGATCCGCATATGATCCGCATATAATCCGCATATGAACCGCATATACCACATATAATCCGCATATGAACCACATATGATCTTGTTGTTGTGTATTCTTATATATGTATGTTGCTTTTATATTAGAGAATAGTAGATATAAAAATCTATGACCGTATACCGTATATGCGGTATGCGATGGCCTTCCGCATACTGTATAAAAACCGTATTTTATAACACTAGTTCGAACACTTACTAGCACGTAATTGGATTTTTTGTGGCAGAAATAATATATGTAACCAGTACAAGGTCTAATTCACAGGTCACGCTAAATATATAATGTTTTTTATGAAGGTTGTTTGTTCGAATTCACTTCTCAAGCTGATCACGTTCAATATTCCATTTTCACATGCATACGGTCTTAATTTGTAATCCGAAAAGAAAAAAATAATAAAAACAATATTTCATTTTCACATGCAACAAAAATGTATGTTAAGTAATAGGGTAAGCGCGCATCTCTAGAAATTTTTCCCCAGTAACAAGAGTTTACCAAATACAACCTTGTAAAATTATCCAATCTTTTCAAATTTGGTTAAGATTTGATTTGACAGAAAGAATAAATAAAACATATGTTTTAGTGGAATATCTAAAGTGCATTACCAAATAATAAATTGATTTATTTTGAATGGTTTTCCAATATCAAGCATCTCTGATTTGACTTTGACTATCACATTTGAAACTAGTATAGCACGTGATGTATCATGTGTACTTCAATTTCGGTTTTGTAAAGGAGCCGAACTCCTTTATTCCTCGCCCAAAAGCTCAGATCATCTAGCACACGTATGTTTTCTTTTTTGTGTGGCACCTATTTAGAGATATCTTTGTGAATAATAGAAATGCTTGTATTTCTATAGTTTCTCTACGGATATGTGGGACCACTCCATATTTGGTGGTAACTGGTAAGGTCCTATCTTGCGGCTACTTTTTAAGCACTTTAATTGATGGAATGTTCATATTGAAACTTTGAAAATTTCGGTGACTTCAATTCTTCAATTTCAATTTTGGTAGGAGCCGTAATTAGTCCCTTTTGTTTACTTACAAGAGAGACAGGTTGCTGATTAACTCTGAGACCGGATATTTAATTGAGAAAGGGGAGGTAACACAATTGGCTAGAAAAATGTCATAGAGTTATTATACTCAAAGGTCAAGAGTTTGATTCCTCCTCACGAACCTTGGTAGCTATTATCAAGTTTTCAAAAAAAAGAGACCGGATATTTAATTTAATGAACATAGAAAGCATGTACCTACTGTCGAATTTGCTTTTTAACAAAAAAAAAAAAACAAACAAACAAACTGACGTGACTAAAATAGTAAAGAACAATCACATTATGTAAATAATTTACATTACGTATCGGTTTAAAATTGTAGAAGCTAACATGGCTGTATAGGTTTGTGGATCTATATTAACACCGCTTCTAATAGTTGCTAGTGGGTTAACAAATTCTATATTTGTCCCCACCTCCATTGACGGTATCAGTCTGTACTCAATCGTAGGGACCTTTAACTTAAAGAGGGTATAACTAATTGTCTATTTAATTTCAAACATATTTCAATAAAAACGTAAATACATAAAATGAGATAGAAGAAAAAAAATATATTAAATTTTGATGGATATATTGGGTATTTTGATGTTTTTATGAAAAAATTAGTTATTTCAGAAATTGTATGAGTACACCGGAAATTCTCTCAAAAAAGATAATCGTATATCTTAAAATTTAATAATATAATAACTGTAAAGACTTCATTCTAAAATTTTGAAAATAAAATTGCCGCTTCATTTTCAAATAAAGTTCCAATTTTCAAAGCGAGTGATTTGCCTGTGTGAAAAAGGCAATTGTTAAAATTTAGAAAGCTCTTAGATAAAATTGGAATCGAAAGATAAAAGAAAAAGATTTAAAATAAAACAAAATCCTTTCACTGAAATTTGAGCCCTCGCTTAAGGATAAAAAGCAAGCTACAACAAGAATGAGATATTTTTCGTGATAATAAAAAAATGATTTTTGCGATAGAGTACTGTCATTGTTCAACTTTTTTTATTTGTTACTGTACTTTTTGAGAGGAAGTATTGTCATTAATTAATTAAGGGACACCTTCATCCTGTAATTTGTAAAGTAATTAGAAAAATGAGGAGCAAATAGTTCGAAAATACGCCCAGAATTATTTGCAAATGTGATAAATATTAATCAAGAACTACTTTTACAAAGTTCTGTTGAATCATTAAAATATGGGAGAGAATCAGGTAAATGCCTCAAATTATCATATTATCCTGCTAATGAAAGAAATAAATTTAATAAAATTTATATGCTTGAGGGGCCTTATCAATTTCAAACTAATAAATATTAATGTATTGAGAAACAAAATTAACGTCTTAGGTTCTAATATCACTGCTTCAATAAATAGAACGAGATCACCTATTTTCCGAGTTGCAGGAAATTTCTGCCAATTGAGGCCGGAAATACTTTTAACATTTAAATATTTGATTTGAGACTCACCTCGGACCCACCGACAATAACTCCAGGGGCAGGAATTTCCTACCCCAAATTCGGTTCCTCAATAAATACCCTTGCTTAGAATATTCACGGCCATTTTTATTAATATCCAAAAAACAAAACTTAATTTAAAAAATAACCATCAGTTCTGTTTTTTTTTCAAAAATAACCTAACCGCCAGAATTACGGACGGTTTCCCTGGGGACCAAACCGCTAGAACTACGGGCGGTCTCCCTGGGGACCAAACCGCCCCCCCCCCCCCCCCCCCCGGGCGGTTTCATTTTTTTTTTTTTTTAGAGATTTGAGTTTTTTTATTTAAATAATGTTGTGAAAAAAAAAGTTTTCTTGTTTAGAGTGTATGCGAAAAAAATAAGACATTTAATAAATTTATGAAGTGGTGTCGTTACTCTTTATAACTTTGATTTTATTTGTCAGTTAGATATCACAAGTCTAAATATAACACTAATGAAGGACTTGGCCTTTATTCAAAAATTTCCAAGCTCTGACAGCTTATTGATCTTTTTCCGGTTTTTATAATATATGTATAATATGAGGAGGGATCAAGTTACAACAAGTTACAACAAACTTTTTTTTATTTTGAAAGTCCAAATCGTCGATCCAAACCGTTAGATGTGATCTCTACAATAAAATGTGCTTGGAGACCAAATTTATATTTTTTGGAATGTTTTTACTATTTATTAAGATGGGTACAAAATTCAATGGTCTAAATTTGACTAGTTTTTGTACCCATCTTAATAAATAGTAAAAAATTTCCAAAAAATGTAAAATTTGGTCTCCAAGCACATTTTATTGTAGAGATCATATCTAACGGTTTGGATTTACGATTTGGACTTTCAAATTTAAAAAAAAAAAACTTGTTGTAACTTGTTGTAACTCAAAAAATGTTGTAACTTGATCCCTCCTCGTATAATATATACATATAGACATATACACATATACATATACACATACATACATACATACATACATATATACATATATACATATAGATATATACATATATACATATATACATATACATATGCACATACACATACACATATACATATACACATATACATATATACATATACATATATACAATTTTTTTTTATAAACTCATTTTTTTTATAATATATGTATATATGTATATATAAATGAGTTGGGTTAATATGACACTAGTGTTATATAAAACTAAATAACACCACATCTTAAACCCTTAGATCTACTTTAAGATCCGTAATATCCGTTTTTACTGTTCAAGCACTTCATTTTGTACGGATCTTAAAGTAGATCTAAGGATTTAAGATGTGGTGTTATTTAGTTTTATATAACACTAGTGTCATATTAGCCTAACTCTATATAAATATATACATATACATATATTATATAGAGATAGGCTAATGTGCTTTCAGTAGCATATGGGCCAAAATACACACGGTCCAAATTTAAAATTTCAAAATTCAAAAAGTTGATCTTAACTGTTCATCTTATTCTCCATATTAATAAAAATGACTGTTACTATCTTGTTCTCCATATTAATTAACTTTTTTCTTTTGAGGTATTAATAAAAATGGCCGAGAAGAAAGCAACGTGACTTTTGGCCACCTATTCGTCGTTACATAGATAGTAGCGGTCATTTTTATTCATATGGAGAACAAGATGAATGGTTCAGATCGACTTTCTGAATTTTGAAATTTCAAATTTGAACCGTGTGTATTTCGGCCCATATGCTACCGAAAGCACATTAGCCTATCTCTATATAATATATGTATATGTATATATTTATATAGAGGAGGGTTCAAATGCCTCCATTTTTTGTACCTCCATCATGCCTCCATTTTTAAAAGCTTTAATAACTCAAAATCAAATCTTAAAATTCAAAATAAAACCGTTGGATATGAACTATATCATTTTATCTATGCACATGTAAAAAATTATGGCATTTCAACTTTGTTTTGATTATCATCTTGAGCTTGTAAAAATGTATACAAATATGGATAATTTCTAAACGTTGATTTTTCAACTTATTGATTCATATAAAAGCAAAATCAAAATGTGATAATTTTTTATGGGCACATAAAGAAAATAACATAGATTACATCTAACGGTTTTATTTTGACGTTTAAATTTTAAACTTTGAGTTATTTAAGTTTTTAAAAATGGAGGCATGATGGAGGCACAAAAAATGAAGGCATTTGAACCCTCCTCTACATATACATATATATAGGGGTGAAAACGGAGTCGGATTATCCGACTGATATCCGCTCCGTATCCGGATATAATCCGAATCCGGATAATTCGGATTCGGATAATTGCCGGATACGGATTCAGATAATTTTTGGAAATCCATAAAAGATCCGGATACGGATATGGATTCGGATACGGAGTCCTAAACGGAGCGGATATCCGGATTATCCGGATTCGGATAGTTTGGCCGGACCCATATAAAAAAGGAATAAATATTTGCTATAGGTGAGATTTGAACCCATGTCCTCCCATCTCAATACCTTTAGACTAAACTTCAAACCACTACACCAAAAAATCTTTTGTTACCATATACTTATTTGATATATATATATATTATATGAATAGATTATCTCCCATCTCTTATAAGTTCATTAATATTTATATTTAATGTTTTAATTAATATTTGTATCTTAAAAGTTCATATATCTTAATTATCCGACCATTATTCATTTTATATCCGTATTCGAATCCGTATCCGTAGACTATCCGTTCCGTATCCGTATCCGTTTAAGGCGGATTTGGTTTTGAATTTTGATATCCGTTTACTATCCGTATCCGTATTCGTATCCGCTCATTATCCGACGGATGCGAATATGGTATCAGCACTATCCGCTCCGTATCCGCTCCGTTTTCACCCCTACATATATACATATATTATGAAAAAATGAGTTTATAAAAAAAATTTGTATATATGTATATGTATATATGTATATGTGTATATGTATATGTATATGTATATGTATATATGTATATGTGTATATGTATATGTATATGTGTATATGCATATGCATATATATATATATATATATATATATATATATATATATATATATATATATATATATATATATATATATATATATATAGGACTTGGCTACGGTGCTATGGGTAGCTAAGAGGCCTCCCGTGCTACGGCTCAATATTCGACTTTTCAAAATTCTAACGGTTGATCCGAACCGTTCATCTTGTTCTCCATATTAATATGTATTTGGAGAACAAATTTTACATTTTTTGGAAAATTTTTACTTTTTTTTAGATTTATTGAAAATCGCTGTTTTTCAGATAAATCTGGACCATAAAAAACAGCGATATTCAATAAATCTAAAAAAATAGTAAAAAATTTCCAAAAAATGTAAAATTTGGTCTCCAAACACATATTAATATGGAGAACAAGATGAACGGTTCAGATCGACCGTTAGGATTTTAAAAAGTCGAATATTGAGCCGTAGCACAGGAGACCTCTTAGCTACCCATAGCATATTAGCCAAATCCTATATGTATGTATGTATGTATGTATGTATGTATGTATGTATGTATGTATATGTGTATATGTGTATATGTATAAGTGTATATGTGTATGTGTATATGTGTATATGTATATATGTATATGTGTATATGTGTATATGTATATATGTATATATTATACATATATTATAAAAACCGGAAAAAGATCAACAAGCTGTCAGAGCTTGGAAATTTTTGAATAAAGGCCAAGTCCTTCATTAGTGTTATATTTAGACTTGTGATATCTAACTGACAAATAAAGTCAAAGTTATAAAGAGTAACGACATTATTTCATAAATTTATTAAATATCTTATTTTTTTCGCATACACTCTAAACAAGAAAACTTTTTTTTCACAACATTATTTAAATCAAAAAACTCAGATCTCTAAAAAAAAAAGGAAACTGCCCATGGGGGGTCCGTTTGGTCCCCAGGGAGACCGCCCGTAGTTCTGGCGGTTTGGTCCCCAGGGAAACCGCCCGTAGTTTTGACGGTTAAGTTATTTTTAAAAAAGTATTAATAAAAATGGCCGGAATATTCACCTCACACAACTAGTGTCTATTGTCTTCTTTATTTTCTCTATTTAACAAAAGAAAAATCTGATTATGAGACGCACTTGTTTATATTGAGAAAAAGACTGCTAATAAAATTATTTCGGATGAAATTATTACTCAATTTTATTTTTTTGGAAAATAATAAGTTAAAATTAAATACTAAAATATATGAATATTATTCTTCTTTTAGTTTGATTTTGATAGACATGATATTTTACCAATTTTAGTTATTATTATATTTTTATAAAATCAAATAGTAATGAATCTTATTATATTGTGTAGGAGTGTAAATGGATCCGGATTATTCAGTCCGAATCTTCTCTGTATTCGCTTACGATCCGAATCCGAATTCAAATTACACGGAGCTGATAGTATTTGTATCCGAATCTAGATAATTTGTTACATATGACCAACAATGTCAGATACAGATACGGAGATACACGTATATTTGATTTATTACTAAACTTACTGAATATCTGATACATCCGAGGAGCAAAGTGGGTTACAATGAAGCTTACCCAAATCCACTTTTCCTTTCAAAAGTTGTTGGATATCAACATAGCTTTCCACATGGGTGAAATGGTTTTCACGCTGGATCAAGTTGTTGGATTGTGCCATAATCTACTTATATGTTTAATTAGATTTGCAAAAAATACAATACATACATCAAAGATGAATGAACAATTACTATACTTATCAAGGATGCAGTCATAAAATACTAGGCATTGGACACCAGAAGCATCATCTCAAAATTAGAATTAATAATCTATAAAATTGGTAAAATAAGCATGATCTTGATCTAAGAAACGCCTACCATTTAATTAACCCATTGTACCATGGATTAAATCAGGACAACGGTCCCCGTAAAGTTATAAATCAATTGGCACCCCTAAATTTTCAGTGGCCAACCGTTGCAACATTTAACCACCCGTTGGGGTTAACTGCATCCGAACCCACCGTAAGTTGGCCAACCGTTATAACGGTTAAGACCAAATTACTCCATTCTGATCAGCTCGCTATAAATAGAAGCAAAATTTGGATTTGGATTATCACTCTAACCACTTTTAACTTCAAAACACGAAATTTTCAAATCTAGAAAAAAATCATTGTTGCTTGTGCACTTGAACTTCAATATTCATATTTAATCTCAAACTTATTCAACTAATACACAAACTCTTAGAGTGATCATACGTGATCAACCTTCTCACTTATTCACTTAAGCCTTTGTTGCTCACCTTTTGAGTATTTGTTGCTCACCTTGTTATCTTTGAGCCTTTAGTGCTCGTGAGTCATTCCATGCTTGAGCTGTGTGACTTCCCAGAAGATTGTAAGGATTCACTAGTTCCACCTTGTACTCCTTTCTCATTTGGTAAATAAAAGCGTATCATCTCGAAGGTCGCAGGCTCCGAAAACATGGGTCTTAATGCCGAACTTCATAAATAACTTCCGTGTCAAGTGTCTCCAAACTTTACTCTTTACTTTATTACATTTTAGTTTAGAACCAAGTTATTTGAATTTCCGCTAAGAATAACTTTAAATCACATTAGTTAGTTTAACTTATATTAAAAATTTAGAAAGATCATATTCTTATATTTATTTGTTTAAGGCATATATTATTTTAAATTTTGATATATATTTACTATATGTATCAGTATCTGTATCCACTCATTGAAAAACAGATACGAATATGGTATCAGCATTATCCACTCCGTTCAGACCCTTAAATTCTTGTGTTCTATAGATGGTTTTTTTATTAAAATATTTTAAAAATAACGTTGAACCCCTATCTTCAAATTCTTGTTACGTCTTAATTGTCATTTCAAATTTTCTATACCTAATTTAGAAAGGTCCTCTCTCTGTTTTAACTACAGAGTATGACTGAGAGCTAGTGAGGAGAGACAAAAAAAATATCACACGGTTCATAACTTCATATACTTCAACATTCATTTGAAGTTTAAAGAAAAATCCTCATAAATATAATTTATAATCCAAACATGTCGCAGAATTAATGACAACTTTAGTTGTTTTATTTTAATTACAGAACGTTTCTTTGTAATATGTATTTCATTTGATTAAGCCCTCACATGTTCAATTTTACGAAAAGTATTCCAACATTCGCTTGCAAAAAAAATATATGATCCCAAGTTACACATGCATCTTTGGTTGCTATAGAATAGTCGAACTGTACAACAAATTAGAAATTAAATAATAAAAGAATCAATGCCCTCCTCCTAGAAAGAAAGATAATGCCTCAACCTCATCGACTGCTATAGGGACAAAACAAAATTAGCAGGAAAACTCCATTCCGTCATCTCCCTTGAGAGATCAAATTAATTGTATGCCTGAACGAACGCGCGTCACACGGGACTCTCAACACACCCTGCTGGTAGCCAAATTGCTCAGCCGCTAACTCCAGCAGAGCGGCGATGCATGGCTCCTTCAAATACTTCACGTGCACAAGAAACATCTCCTCTTCTTCCCATGTCTGGTTACCACCTACAACCACCGGTACATAGCCTTTCGGTACTTTGTTCTTGTACCCATTTTCATCTATGAGGCGAGTGTAGCATGCCGACACATCTCTCTCCTTTCTCATCCAATTGACCATTTTTTTTCTTTTTCTTTTTCTTTATCTCGTGTCTTGTGGTTTCTTAGAGATCGGTGGAGAGGGAAGGGAATTGCTTGGAGATTCTGTTGTTTCTTCGTAGTTTATATATGTCTATGAGGTATGGTGTGTATATATATGTAATAGGAGAGATGATGATTAGTGGTGAGAAGTGATGACTCTTGGATAGAAGAAGATTAAGTCATTAATTATAATTTAAGCAAATTAAAGGCACATTTGGTTTGACTGGTGACGATTGAAACGGTCAAATGTGGGAGAGCTATAGCTAGGAGATAAGAGATTTATTTTATTGTATAAAAGTGGTAATCACGACAACGAAATGGAGACGAAGCATAGAAACATAGAATTTCAATTCTTACAAAAATTCATGAGATATACCTCATTAAAAACATAGACAAAAAGACTCCATATCAGTTTAGGAGATATTACAAAACAACTACTAAGCAAATAGGTGAGAACTAATAAGAACTAATAACCATGATTGAAATATTAAACTTCAATCATCAGTAGAAGCTGAAGAGTAGACCATATGAGAATCATCAAAAAGTTGGGTTTCACCAGAAGAAATATCCATGGAGCTTGATTCAACCCTGTCTATCAGGAACTCTGAAAGATCCCCCCTTGCGTGTCCAGGTTCTTCGTCCCCTAAATCCAGTATTTTGGCCATCCTCTATTGAATCTGGATTCATAAGAGGAACCATACCTACCTATTTTTCATTCCCCCATACTCTAACCATTTGTATAAAGAGTGCACTGTAAATTGGCCGTTTGTATTCCATCTCCAAGTTATTAAATCAGGTGCTTCTATTGGAGTAAAGAAAATAGTATTTCTTAAGTTGTTCCATTCTACAAGTAAGATTCCAGTGAGCTGTCTATTGAATGTAATAGAAGTTTAGAGGTTTGTGGAGAATGCATTAGCTACAGAGATTGTTGGATTAGTTGAGGCTCGAAACAAGTTAGGGTAAGTACAATATAAACTACATTCTCCATGCCATCTATCCAGCCAGAAGAATGTATCTTGACCATTTTGCACAATTCTATTAATTCCTAAATCAGTAATTGTTCTAAGGCTCATGATTCCTTTCCAGAAGTGAGAAGGTCGCTGAAAATCTAGACCAGAAGTGCCATATTTAATAGACAAGAGTTCTTTCCATTGGCCTTTAACAGTTGGGTCTTTGAATCGATATCCCCATTTGGCTAATAGAGCTATATTCATTCTAGTAAGATTTAACACTCCTAACCCCCCTTGATCTTTTCCTAAGCACACAAATTCCCAAGCAATCAGGTGATACTTTCGTTTATCTACAGAACTTCCTGACCAAAGGAATTTTTTCCTAATTTTGTCTATCTTTGACCATACTGTTACGGGTATTTTATATATAGATAACCAATATAAAGATAATGCAGAAAGGACTGAATTTAATAATGTGACTCTACCTCCTAATGAGAGAAGGGATCCTTTCCAGGTTTGTAATTTTTTCTCAATTCTACTAACTAAGGGGTTCCAGTCAGCTACACTTAAGGTTTTCCAATGCAATGGGACACCGAGGTATGTAATTGGTAGGGATGAGATTTTACATCCTAATTGATTAGATAAAGATAAAGCCAGAGAAGAAGAAATATTAAGTGGTATCATGGCACTTTTGTCGAAATTAATTTTTAGGCCAGATACCTCTTCAAAACCCAATAGTAAAAATTTCAAATTTTCTAACATCCGAGAATCAGCCTCTAAAAATATGAGGGTATCATCTGCAAAGTGCAGATTCAGAATTTTTTTAGAATTGGGAAATTGACCCAAACCTTGCACTTTTCCGGCAGCTTGAGCCTTTTTAAGAATTTTGTTAAGGGCATCAGCCACTAAATCAAAAAGAAAGGGTGACAATGGATCACCCTGTCTAAGACCCTTTTTGCATGAGAAATAATTTCCTAATGTGCCATTAAAGGAAAGACATGTCCTACTACTTTGTAAAATATTATTAATTCAATCTATAAAAAGGGAGCCAAAACCTCTAGCTTGCAGAATTTCTAATAAAAAATCCCAATTAACCTTATCAAATGCCTTCTCAAAATCCAATTTAAGAAGGATGCCTTTTTGTTTAGTAAGTCTAACATGATGAAGTATTTCATGAGCAGTAATGATATTATCTCCTATTAACCTACCCTTAATATATGCTGATTGAGAGTCATCTATTAAAGGATCCATGATCTGAGATAATCTACTAGCTAAGAGTTTAGTAATAAGCTTGAAACTACAATTAATTAAGCTAATGGGCCTAAAGTGCTTGATATTAGTGGCATCTTCTTTTTTAGGGATCAAGCATATAGAAGCCAAGTTAAATTTGGATGTATCTAAGGTGCAGGAATGAAAGGACTGAAATATGGTCAAAATGTCAGGTGAAATGGTGTCCCAGAAGGTCTGATAAAAAAGGAATGAAATTCCATCAGGCCCTAGTGATTTACTAGGGTTGCATGAGAATAAAGTGGTTTTGATTTCTTCTAAAGTAAAGGGTAATTCCAGAGAGGATTGTTGGAGGGGTGTTAACTGTTCAGATGTGGACCAGAGACTATTATCTAAGGAGATCAATCTTGGTTCTGAATGACCCAGTAAATTCTTATAATAGGAGGTAATATAATCTCTAATAATCTGAGTGTCAAATGTTAAAGAACCATTAATTTCAAGAGAAAGGATTGTGTTTTTTCTCTGTCTCTGAGTTGCAGTGAGATGGAAGAACTTAGTGTTTTGGTCACCCTCTAGGAACCATTTTAACTTAGCTCTCTGCTGCCAGTGAGACTCTTCTTGGTGGTACAAGTTGTGAAGAGCAGTTCTACAATGTTCCCAGTCAGCGAAGTCAGAGCTAGTTAAGGAGTTTGATTCATTTAGTAATTCATAGTGGTCTATATTAGCTAAGAGAGAAGACTTAAGTCTCTTTTTTTCCCCTTGTAAATTAAAGTTCCAACCTCTTAGCTTTCTTCTAAGGTATTGCAACTTATATTTCCAAGAGTTTCCAATATCTGAAGTTAGTTGAAGTTCTGACCACCAATGAATTACTAGATCAACAAAACCCTCTTGGGTTAACCAATTTTTATCAAATTTGATATTTTTATTAATAGTGGTAGTAATGGAATCAGTTTGTAAAATCAATGGATTATGGTCAGAGTGTACTCTAGGTAGAGAGTGTACTAAAGCTGAGTTATAGTGGTTGAGCCATGATGTTGTACAAAAGAATCTGTCTAATAAGGCTTTTGAAAAGGAAGTGCTAGACCTGGCCCATGTATATTTTCTATTGTGTAATGGTAGTTCAATTAAGTTGAGGTCAGAGATTAAATTGTTAAATCTGTTACTTAATATATAATTAAAGGAAGGTCCTACCTTTTCACTCCTATATCTAATCAAATTGAAGTCTCCACATATTAACCAAGAGGAATGGCCTAAAAGAGAGATGGTTCTCATTTCATTAAAAAAATCAGGTCTTTGAGAGGATAGAACAGGACCATATACAGTAGTGAAAAGCCAAACAGAATTTTCATTTTTGTTGGAAATTAAGACTGTTATGGAAAACTCCATAATCCAGGAATCTAAAACTGTAAACTTGGAGTCATTAATACCTACCAGTAGTCCTCCTGATGAGCCTACAGAACTTTTTGATAGCCATGAATTGATATTATTACTTAAAGCATTTAGTTGTCTTACTGGAAAAGATTCTTTTTTCGTTTCTTGTATAGCAACTATGTCTATTTTATGTATATTAAGGGAATCTTTAAGTGCTCTACGTTTACCTGGGAGGCCTAGACCCCGTGCATTCCAACAAAAACAACTAATCATTGACAATATTAGGAGACTCATTGTTAATAGATAAGATAATTTCACTAAGATCTACAGGAGGGATAGGGGGTCTCTTAGGGATCAGGTCTGCACATGCAGAAGAGAATCTAGAATTAGAGAGAGTCTTTAGATGAGCAACTACCTTAAGTCGCTCTTCTAATGTAGGACCAAGGCTAAGGCCACTAACTTCAAAAAGTTCTATTATCTCATGATCAGATAAGTTTATGTAAGGAAATTGTTGGATTAAGTTGTTACCTGAGGTAGAACCACCCCTTGCTCTCCTGCTAGGACCGCTAGTAAGGTCTTTCACCTTCAATTGCAGGTTGTGTCTAGTTTCTTCAGTATCCCCCCCTGCTGCGGCTGGTGCAGGTGGAGCTCTCTGGGCAATCTGCCTTGGCTGAACTGGTGGGTCCTGAGCTGGCATATCTGGTTGGGGAACTAAGATCATCCCATCCTGTGGAGCTGGTTGAATCACAGCTGCCTGTTGGATCTCCTGTATCTGTATTGGCACTGGATCAGGCGTTGGGACTGGATCTGGATTCTCCTGTTGCACCTCTCGCATGAGATCAGGCGCTGGGACTGGAACTGGATTCTCCTGTTGTACCTCTCGTATGAGATCAGGGATTGGTTCAGGTTGGGGGTTCTCCATCTCGACAGGAAGGATTGCCTGGTTACCCAGTTCCATTTCTAGCCTAGGTTCAACTAAAGGGATATTTGATCCAAGTATGAAAGGGTCAGGGATAGGAGGGGATGTCACTTCTGGTAAGGGGGAGAGTGTTAAAGGGGCAATTTGGTTTAAAGGGGAGGGTGACACCTGACTCACAATGTTGGTTGCTAAGGCGGAAGGATTATTGTTAAAAAAGTCAAAACCTTCTTCTGGAAGGAGATTGAGATCAACTGTCAAGGTGTGGATAGGCGGGTGAGAACTAGGTCCAGGAATATCGTTCGGTTGAGCTAGAGAGAGGTTCGTGCCTTGAGACTCTGATTGGTGATGAGAGACAGAGAAGCCTCTGATGCTTCCCGTATCAAAGACAGGGAGACGTGTAGTTCCCCATAGAGGTAGCTCACTAGTTTCTACATGGATTTGGACCAGATGACTATGAGATACCCCTCTAGAATCAGTGAATATGAGACGGCGACAACCAGGAATCACTTCCTTGTCTGGGACTCCTATTTTGAGACGAAGAGCTATACCAGAGCTGGTATCAGATTCTAGGTAAATGCCACCTAGATCCCTGGCTAGCTGGCGCATCTCTGTGTCCCTCCAGAGATCTTGTGGAAATCCAAATACTCGAAGCCAGAATTCCTTAAGGAGGGTACCCCCGTTGAAGAAACGGAAGTCATAGTTGGTAGCTGTGAAGACGACTCCACCAAAAGCGATTTCGCCAGCTCGTATAATGTCGTCTTTCCACTCAACTGATGGAGGAACTATCAGGTAATGGTGATCTGGTAGTTCTTTTAGCGTCCAGGTCCATTTATTGAAGGGAAACAGTAGGCAGAGACATGATAGGAGATAATCTGGACCTACGGATCGAGTATCTTTAAGTACTAGGCACTGAGAAAGGGAATTTCGAAGTGCTATTGTGCCAGGAGTGGCATAGTACCGCATCACCGGGAGAATGCTGGATTCTGTTAAGAGCGGATGGGCAGGAGGAGGCAGCATCGTTAATGGTGGTTCGTATGTGGTGGAAGGTAGTGGGGGAGGTGGAGGGGTAACAGGTTGGAGCTGATTTGGGGCAACTGAATTCGGTTGTGAAACTTCCAGAATCGGAGAGGGGTGAGTGGTAGTTCTTATAGCCGGACAAGAATTTGAGCGGTGACCCGTCTGTCTGCAATTGAAACAGACTAACGAGCTTCGACAAGAAACGGTTTGATGGTTTGACCCTCCGCATCGGTAACAGACAGGTACACCCTTCTTGGACAAAGCGCGGAGTCTTGACAGTTTAGAGTGTACTCGAGTAGTATCTGAGCGCAAATTCGATTTTATCGGCTTAGGAGATTGTTGTTGGGAGGAGAAAGAAGGTTTTCGCTGTGGGTGCCGTACGATGGGTTGGGAGAGAATGGAATCACGAATTACATCGAGGAACGATTTCCTGTCTTGAGGTATAGAAGATCCAGGAATTGGGGCTATCGTGGGGTGTGCGAGCACTGGTTTTGGTAGCTGAGTATTTGAGTGAGGGGGTTGAACTGGATAAAGCGATGAGTGAAGATTGAACGGCGCAGAAGGTAGCTGTAGCTGGGAGGGGACTATGTCGGGTACGGGATCTTGAGTAGAGATGGCAATTCGTTGAAGCAGCTGCTGAATCTCCATTAGGGTAGAGGCTAACAAGGCTGGATGGCCCATTCTCGTGAATCTTGAAATCTTGAATTTCCGGCGGCCCAATTTAGTTTCCAAGCTTTCAATTTAGCACGTTAACAACATGATGTAAAGTCTTAACTTCGATGAACCACATTGCTAGTGGCTATTAAAGAATAAAAGAAGTTAGATCTATATTTTGTGCTTTACTGCTTGACACTTTGAGGAGCGCACCTTAATTTGGAACCATGCACAGGATTGAAATTTTATTCTTTTTTACTGTTCCTCTATTACTTACTGATCGGTTGGTTGTTTGGTTTAATATTGTTATTTTATTCTGGCAAAAGAAAAAAAAAAAAAACAAATTTCAAGTTCCAGTGACACGTGCGCTCGAGGTTTCTTTCTCATCTTTCGCTGTGGTTTTTTCTTTTCTTTTTTTCTTTTTTTTCTTGATTCATATGAATATTGAAAAAATTTTGATTTTTACAAAAAAAATTTGAAAAAATACATTTTTAATAAGAAGATTACGCTGAAAGGTTTATATTTACTGTTATAATTTTTAAAAAATAAAGATATAAGGAAAATATACAATAGTGTCTTTAATTATTTTTCAAAGCACCGTATGGATGTGTGTACACTTTATGAGTATTAGGAAGGTTAAAACACATTAATTAACTCCTACCAATATCTATTTTAAATTAAAATAAATAGGTGTTTCATGCTAGCAAATAGTATGATTTAACTTTTAAAACATTTTTATGAGTGAGTCTATGGTACTATGCATATCACGGGTTGTTACTGTGCTACGGCTCTATATTCGAGTTTTCAAATCCTAACGGTTGATCCGAACCGTTCATCTTATTATCCATATTAATATGTGTTTGGAGACCAAATTTTACATTTTTTTGAAATTTGTTTACTATTTTTTTAGATATTTAGAAAATCACTTGATCTGAAAATTCTGGACCATCCAAAAACAGTGATTTTCAATAAATCTAAAAAAATAGTAAAAAAATTTCAAAAAATGTAAAATTTGGTCTCCAAACACATATTAATATGGAGAACAAGATGAACGGTTCGGATCAACTGTTAGGATTTAAAAACTCGAATATAGAGTCGTAACACGGTGCCAAATCGTAATATGCATATTACCATAGACTCACTCTATTTTTATTTGCTAATTAATTACTTTGACTAAGTCAAAGTCTTGGACCAGTCACCATTAGATTCAATTGAGGTATTAATTAAAAGCTTTAACCCGTTCGTCTCAATATTTCTCGGGAATGCTTCATGCATTGTCATTAGTGGATCCTAAGCCAAGTCAAAAATACTTTGTCAAATTTTCTTTATTTTAATCATGTGTACTGAAACTTAATAGAATCTATTTTCTTTCATATGTATAATTAGCTTGAACTGGGACATTGCTAATTTGCTCACCAAGTTTTTTCTAAGTTTAACTTTAAAACTTGTCGGATTATTTTAAATAAGAAATTTAAATAGTTAAAGCTGATTTACTTCATAAATAATATCTTATTCGTATCTAATAAATTGGAAAAACAAAAAAAAAAACAAAAAAACAAAAAACTTACTTTTTTGTCTTTTCTAATACAATATATAGTTGGTCCCAACATGGATAAAAGAAATCTATATATAGTTGGTCATGGATAAAAGAAATCTATACCTTGTGATACATGGATAAAAGAATATTACTAACACCCCCTATATAGTTGGTCCCAACAAAAGATGAAGAAAACTATACCTTATGAATGGATAAAAAGGAAAAGAGAGGAGTGCGGAAATATATTATTTGTGCAACACTTCAAAGTAAGGCTGCGAATGAATTGAACTTATTTCATTTTGAGTTTGGTTTGAATTAATTTCGAATCAATTTTTTTACAAACTCTATTTTAAATTTTTTACGAACTTTTTTATAACAAGGAAGAGTAATCGTAGTCGTTGAAAGTAAGAGATAAAAGTCGTCTAGGATTTTAAAACTGAGAGCAAGGGTTACAACTTACGAGTTATGACTTATGACTGAGCGGCCTTATATTTTAACTTTTAAGTCATCAGTGAAAATCAACAGTTTACGTTACTTTAAATTTCAAACTATAATAATTCACGAACCTATTTCGAACAAACCAGGTCTAGTTTAAATTTTGTTTAAATTAATTTTGAACTATTTCAAATCAAATTTTTTACGAACTGTTTCAAATGAAACTCGAATCGAATCACAAATTTCGAATTTTTTGTGCAGGCACTCCAAAACATGCAGGCACGCAAATATTATTTGGTAAATGTGCTACTTTTCAAAAAAGATACGTGAACTATGTAAAAGGAAGTCGGTGTTCCGTAATATTTCTATTTAGATCAGGATTGTTTGATAAAATATCAGGGCCAATTTAATCCGAGATAAAATACGTACACGGATCCCTTCAATAGAGATTATGATTATGAATGATACGGATCTAAACATAAATATTATGTTACCTCGATACTCATGAATATGGGATGATAGAAAATTCTTCATAAATATCCAATATAATCCAAACATGTAGCATTAATAATTTAAATTTTATTTTATTTGCAGAACGCTGCTTCGTAAAAATTATGTATTTTATTTCATTAAGCCTTCACTTGTTCAATTCTTTAATATAACATGATCTTCAGTACGTTACACATATTTCGTTCCTAAAGAATAATCTGACTGTACAACAATATGAGAATAATAAAAGAATCCATGCCCTCCTACCAGAGTTGAGATCTAGTGAAGCAACCCAATCTTTGAGTTTTAAATCGGGACCGTCCGATTTGAATTCGTGATAATCTATCCGAAGTAGAACACACATATATCAAGAGATGAATTCGAATTGCAAAGCCATCTTGAGTGACATATTTGAATCAGATGATCTCGATTTCAAACCTAAAAATTGGGTTACTTTAGGGGATCCGGACCCCTCCTACCACACGTAGAGAATGCCCGAAGCCCCAAACTCATCGACTGCTATAGAAGAAAAAAAAAGTAAAGAATAGCAGGAAAACTAGTACTCCATGCTCCGTCATCTGCCTTGAGAGATGAAATTAATTGTATGCCGAAATGAATGCACATCACACGGAACTCTCAACACACCCTGCTGGTAGCCAAACTGCTCAGCCGCTAAGTCCAGCAAAGCGGTGATGCACGGCTCGTTCAAATGCTTCACATGCACAAGAAACATCTCCTCTTCTTCCCATGTGTCGTTACCACCTACAACCATTGGTACATAGCCCTTCGGTACTTTGTTCTTGTACCCATTTTCGTCTGTGAGGCGAGTGTAGCATGGCGATACATCTCTCTCCTTTCTCATCCAATTGGCCATGTTTTATATATGTATTCTTTTTATTGTGTGTTGTGGCTTCTTAGAGACTGGAAGAGAGGGATCGGAAGGGAATTGCTTGGAGATTCCGTTGTTAATTTATTTGTTATCTATGTTTATGAAGTATAGTGTATATATATATGTATTGTAGGAGAGATGATGATTACCGGTGATTGTGACCCTTGGATGTATAGTAGAGGGTTAAGTTAAATTTTAAGCAAACTATGGGCATATTTGGTTTGACTGATGACGATTGAAAGAGTCAAATGTTTGAAAGGAGCTAGGAGATAGGTCGTAATCACGATGTCGAAATGGAGACGAAACAGCCTGCAGGCGGCTATTACTAAAATAGTTGGTTTATACTTTATAGTTAGTTTATATCTGCTTGACAATTTTGAGGAGCGCATCTTAATTTGGAACCAGATAGAACCACGTGACTGAAAATTTATTCTACTGGGATTTTTTTTCCCTGATGGGTTCGTTGGTTGGTTTTAATGCGTGTCCCCTCAGTTACCTGGAAATGTATGTGGGGTACGTAAAAGATTTCTCTCGCTTTACGGATTGAGATTAACTCCTAACCGTTTTGAGATTGGCCTAGAATAGCGGCAGTATTATTGGACTTTGAGATTCGTGCCAAGCTAAAAAGAACGGTCGAGATCTACTGATTATAAAATATTCCATATTACGGTACCGGGGATAGGGGTGAAAACGGGTTGAATATTATCCGACTGTATCCAAAAATTTAATACAAATATCCGATATCCGAATATCTGTGAAGATACGGATATAGATATGATTTTGAATTTTAATTATCCGTATCTAAATAGTAGCTATATATTATATAATTTAATATGTATTATGAATAAAATTATGTTATTCACTATTATAAAAAACAGATATTTGCATCCATATCCAGTTAATATCGAATCTGTATCCGTATCCATTTAATAAATAAAAACGAATACAGATATAATTTTACTACTATCCAATCCGTATCCAATCCGTTTACACCCCTAACCGGGGAAAATCTGAATTTCAGTTACCTCATGTTATGGTACGAAAAAGAACGGCCGGATTAAATCCCAACCAGAATCCGCTGCCGATGGTTACTAAAAGAAGGTCCGTTTTGAGATTCATGCCAGGTTAAAATAATGGCCTGGATCTACTCATGTACCTCAAGTATTACTCTGGATGTGAATTCGTTTATCGGGGAATTTGTATCCCCATAGGTTGGCTGAGGTGGCATTACTAAATCATGACCGTTTAACTCGTACGAAACTAAAAAAAGATTCTCTATATCTTAGGGGTGAACGGTATAGGATTAGTTTTAAATTTGGACCACGGAGTAAGTTTGATGTTGATCGGATTTATTTTAAATTTAATGTGTCTCATAACGATCTGATCAACTTTAAGATCTATGCACTCCATTTAATATTTATACACATTCACGTCAATTTATATACACATGAATCTTAAAATAAATTGAACGGGTCATGGACTCCATAAAATCCAAAAATATATCGATGTCGATCGGACATAACCCATTCTCTTAAATTTGATATATAGGAATAGGACTCAATGGATTCGATATAATTTGGGATGCCAAATCCTCTGATTCCTCATCTCAAGGTTCAGATCTACTTGACAGAGAATCCGCATCCTCTGAGATATCTCATATTTGCGTGACTTTTTGGAAAATTTCAACCGTTGCAAAACGTTCTGCGCAAATCTCAAAGCTCAAATAATACTGGCCTCCTACATCACTCCCGAATATGGTGGACACGTTAGTCACGCAAAATATGAGATATCTCAGAGGATACGCACTACTTGACAGAGACCACTCTAATGGGTCGTGCACACTGCACAGTGAAGTTGGTAGGCTATAGCTTGTTTTACTATTTGTAGGACCACTATTTGGTAGCATGTCATTTTCTTTGCCTAAACCCTATTCTTACAGAACAAACACAGCAATAGTAAGAGTTGGTCTTGTCTAGTTCACTAATTTATTACTTAATACATAATATTGAGCAAAGTTAGGCTGTGATGTGTTCTCTAAGAGATGTTGGTTAGTACAACTTCAAATATTTATCGGATTATTTTCAAATGATAAATTCAAATGGTTGAAATCCATTTATTTTATGAGTGATGCATGTACATAAAAAAAATTTGAAAGTTTTGAATTCACTTTTTTACCACTTGACTTTATACTAAATGAATTTGAAATTTTCAAAAAAATTTATGTACATGCATCATTCATGAAATAAATAAATTTCAACGATTTAAATTCATCATTTAAAGACAATCCGATAGACTTTTTGAGTCGTAATCATCAACTCCTATGTTTATCATGTAAAAAAATGTAGTACCAGAAGCCTGCAAAAAAGCCATTTCTGAAGAGAAAGAGTTGACATATATAATTTCAAAACCAGACGGGCATTAACAAAAGAAGGAAAACACAGACAATTCGGGTGAGCACATCACATCCTAAATATGCTCAATAATATTTATGTTAATTAAAACTACATAATTGTTAACAATTTAAGTTGTTACAAAATGTACATAATATAGACAACAATAATTCAGTATACTTAATAAATATATAAATTAATTAACAGGTAAATAATTATTATAACTAATTAATAGTAGGGGTGTCAATGGTACCTTTTTAGCCGTTTACCCGACCCGTATCGTATTCGATAAGGTGGGTATGGGTAAGATTTTTTTTTCGTTAGCTTATTGGGTATGAATATGGGTAAGAATTTTTTTTTCGTTAAATAAATGGGTAAGGGTATGAGTAATTACTATTTCGTACCCGTTACCCTATAGAGTAATTATAAAATCTAAATATATATTCAATTTGATTTTCAACCCACTTAAATGTATATTCGTGTTTTTGAAATTTTATTCTTTATAAAAAATAATTTAGTTTAAATTAATTGCACATTTTTTTTATTAGAAATGCAATTATGTATATGTGAAATGAATGAGTTTTTAATGTTTAATTTGTAAAATATAATAAAACTAATTATTATACTAGTATTATCCGTTATTCACCCACTACCGTTTCGTTACCTGATAATATTAACGGGTAAAGATAGGGTAAGAACATTTTTTAATGGGTATGGGTAGGATATAAATAAAGTTAATTTTAATGGATATGGGTATGAAAATGTCTCCACCCGACCCGTACCGTACCCATTGACACCCCTAATTAATAGATAAGTGAATGCACAATAAGATAGATAATTAATCATTGAAACTATTAATTATATGTTGAATTGCACAATGCAACACAAAAACCAAGTTTTCAACTGACTTCAAACTTCAAATATGAAGCGCCAAGTTTTAACAAGAGCGACAGGTCTCTGAGTAATTAATGATCTGGACCGGATATTTGATTCAAGAAGTACTAATCAGGATATATATGGCTTCAAAACAGGCGAGACTATCATTTGGTTTTTTGGATGTTGTTTGTCTTTTGTTGCTCTAATGTCAATCATAGTACTCAATTTGGTAATCAATTTAATTTTGTTTTCTTTTTTAGGAGTCAATTTAATTTTCTCGAGTGAAAGTAATACACGAAACTATCTTCTCCGTGGCAACCGTCCCCAGTTGATTTAATTTCTAAATTTTAGCCATCCTCCTATGTACGTAGTTTCTCTTGTGCATTTTTTGACTTCGTAGTGTAGATAATCATTTTTTGGAATTCATTGTAACTATATGATAAAACAAGGACAATTAGAAAACTAAATAAAATCAGTTGCACTATTTTTTTTTTTATCAAACTCTATAATTTTAATTGTGATAAATGAGAGATTATTGAAATCTTTAATTTAACGCTTAAAATACAATGATAAAATAAAGTAATTCATTTTTAACTGTCATTAATTCGAGTTTAATATTGTGTGGTAAATACATGGTTATAACTTCTTAGAAAATTTATATTGATCCAAAATTTATCAGGGCTTATGCATAATATTGTTTACGTGGTTTGGCAGCTATTCGCAATTAACCATACTTCATGCGGTTTGACAGTTGTTAAAAAGAAAAAATTCCAGCACACATGTTCAATTATATAGATTGCACTCTTGTATATATTGCATAAAACGTAAGCATTTATTTTACACATCAAATTGACTAAATAATGATGTTATATAACTTAATAGGAGAGTTTCTGTCACAATTTTTGTCACACAAAATGTTACATACTCTATTTTTAAGAGTGAGGCTATGGTATGCAGATTGATTCGTATTGCAGATTAATATTTTTGTTTTTAAAAATATGAAATATTAATGTGAATCTTTCAATATGATCTCTAAATAAATAAATTTTATATTTTAAAAAAATCACACAATTTTCTTAGATGGGTAAAAAATCACTCAATTTTTTTTTTAAAAAAAATAGATGAATAGAAAATCACTATTTTTGAATGGTCCAAAAATTTCAGATTAAGTGAGTTTCTACACATCTAAAAAATAATTTAAAAAATAATAAAAATAAAAATTTAGTTTAGAAGAATATATTCATATGAAGATCATGTTGAACATTTTAAATCGACTATTAGAACTTTCAAATTGAATATTTGAATCTATAGTGCGGGCCACTCTCTACTATGCCTCACTTGTATATATTTTCACATTTATCATTCTCTCATTTCTTCTCCCAACTAACTAACTTTATTTTCTAACTATAATATTACCAATTCTAATTACCTTTTTTTTTTTTTTTTCTTTCCTCTCCTTTCATTCCTCTCTCACCTCCACCTCCCTCTCCCTCCCTCTCCCATCTCCACCTCCTTCTCCGTTTTTCTATCAATAAGCTCCCTCTCTCTCCCATATCAAAATAATAAATACGATAAGCTTCCTCCCTCTCATACCTCTGCCTCCGCCTCCGCTTTTCCATCTATGCATGTTGCTCACGCTCTAGCGGACATTCTATCAAATATCACCACCACTCCATCCCAATCAAACACGCCTCCGCTGAGTATGAATACTTCAATGTGTATGAATCAATACTTCAACGTGTATGAATCAATACTTAATATACTCCATCCCAATCAAGCACATCTCTACCGGATCAAATCCATCACTATCGACCGTCTCAAAATGAGTGCTACATGAATTGAGTTTAACTAATTTTGTCTCTGTGGATGTAATAAATCCATTTCGTGTCAATGTTCCTCTTCCTCATGATGTAGTGAGTTATTTGCAAAGAACAAATCTTTATTAATGAGAAATTAGGCTTGTGTGTACTAAGTACTAAGAAATGATAAAAAAAAAATACAGGTGTATGAATTAATACTTGATGTCTTATGTATTAATACTTCAACATGTATGAATGAATACTTGATATCTTAGGTATGAATACTTTAACGAATATGTATAAATACTTGATATCTTATATATAAACACTTCAGCGTATAGGTATGAATACTTCAATTAAATATGTTTTGTTTCTTTTAAATATTGATTTTTTTTTGTAATATTTCAATTACATGATTTGTAAAATTTGATAGATTATTTTTGTTTCGACAGTGAAACATGATTTGCAAAATTTGATAGATTATTTTTGTTTCAAATAAATTTAGTATAATATCAAACGATCAAAATTATAAGGTTTATAAATTAATTTTAATGCATTCATTTTTGAATATTTCTTAATCACTTGACTCTATACAAAACAAATTCCAAATTAAAAAAAAAAATCATTGAAACATCATTCATAAGGTAAATGAGTTACAACAGTTCAAATTTTTTTATTTAAAATCAATTCAATAAATTTTAAAATTTATCACACAGAGATTTGATAACTTAAGAACACTCTGATCCTTCTCTTCCAAATTTGGCAAATCAAATCTATTTTGTTTTTATATAATTTCTCTTCCAGACTATTGTAGCACTTTAAATGAAACGTGAAAACCGAGGTAGAAAATTAATAAGAGAAAATGTATGGAGTAAAAAAGGTAATTTATTACCTTGTTTATCTTTTTTTTAAAAGATAATTATTAGACAAAAAGGAGGAGCGTAGCTGGATTTTTTTTCTTTTTTAATATAACTTATTTAAGTGATTTTAAAAGAACAAGTACAATAGATGAAAAGGTTACAAAAATTACCTTTACCGAGGCACTAGAGGGAGGCCTTAGCGAAATCTTGATATACAGTGGAGATTATTTTATAATAATGAAGATGTTTTTTTGTAACTTTGTTCTCTTGAAATTACTTAAATGAATTCTATTTAAACCAGTGTTCTAAATAGCTAATTATAGCGGCGTTAAAGTTTTTTCAGACCATAAATGCTAAGCTATGATATAAAAATGTGTTAACTCAGCTACGACCGCTATTACCACTATACGCGACCAGGTATTGCTACTGCTATGCTACATGGTTTTTTTTTTCTTTTGCAATTTATATAGGCTTCTATACTTCTATTCTTATTTCTAATGCTACATAGTCTTCTGCGATAACTATGCCAAACCAAACTATGTAATTCTGTTTTATTTGTGATTTATTCTCTCATTCTATATCGAAAAATATTCAAATATTATTTTTTTTTATTGCTCTTCATATAGTATTTATTTGTAAAATTATTATCATTCGTTTCAATTAAAAACTGATTATAATTATTATTATAATATATAAATTGTTTAAATATGTATACTGACTTCATTTACCTTATAAAATTAATTGCTCTTCGTCTATTATTATAATATGTAATAGTATAAAGTATGAACTATTAAATAATGTTACTTTTTATTCTTTTTTTTTCTTCTTATTTGCGTAATTGATAAAAATTATAGACTTATATTAATTGTTATTTAGTTGTTACCTCAATTCTTCAATATTTATTATGTTGATAATTAGTAGAAATATATAATATAAAATTTGAAAAGGAAAAAAACATTATATATGATAGTTTCCGCTATAGCTACACTATTCGTGATAATTTTTTTTATCTTCCCGCTATGTTGCTATAATCACTATTTAGAACCTTGATTAAACAAAAAAAAAAAAAAAATCGCGTAGTTGTATGTCTAACCCAATATGGGGCAAAGAAATATAAAAATTGCGGTACGTGTGCGTTTTTATACCTTCTTTATATATACTAACCGCAATCAAATAATCCAATATAAAGATATTCTTGATTTATAATTAAGTACACATATCATTATTTGAATATTAGTGAAGCATTCAAAATAAAATTAAAAGGCTAAACACCAATAACTGTAATCCTGAATACTATATGCTAAGATTTATGAATAAAAAAAAAAGTATACATTAATCAAGAAGGTGTATATCAAATCAAGAAACATCTACATTAATCCAATTGAGATTAATCCACTCTAATATGTTAATTGGCATCTCCTGTTCTATCAAAACACATCGCTTGCTTTCTTAAGAGTATAAAAAAAAAAAAAAATCAACAAAATTGAAGGAATATAAACAATTTTGAATCAATCTAAACTTTCTCTAAACTATCTAACATTTTCTGAAAATGGTGTGCATCACAAGGAACTCGCAACACGCCTTCTTGGTCGTAACCAAACTGCCGAGCTGCCAATTCCAATAAATCAACCATGGAAGGTTTGCTTAGCAGCTTGACATGCACCAGAAATCTCTCTTCGACACCTTTCGTGTCATCATCACCGAAAATTATCGGTACAAAACCTTTTGGTGTCTTTTTAATATAACTTGACTTGATTCGATACGCAAAATTCGGTGCTCTCCTCTCTTTTTTCATCCAGTGCATCTTTTGAAGCAGAGGAGACAAAATTGAGAAACAAGATTTGCAACTGATCATGAAATTCTTTTTTCTTTTTGCAACTTGTAGCAAAGGATGGGGAAGTCTCTGGTTATATACAGAAAGAGATAGGGTTTGAGTATCTAACTATCATCTATTGATGATTTAAGGTATGATAATGTCGAGAATGGAGCTATATATATATATATATATATGAAACATTGGGTCAAATGTTTGAAAGGAAGAAGTTTGGAATTGGAAAATCTTGTGGATCACACTGTAACATGACAGTTGGAATAAATTAGAATTTCTAAGGACGCATTCATGGGTCCCTTTGTGTGGTTTGGGAACAGAGGAAATAGATATGGATGCAGAGCACGTAATGCTAAAATTAAATTTGAATACATATTTTACTAGGCGAGTAAATATAATAAAGTAATTAAATCATTAATATCTATATTCAGAAACATATCGCTCCAATAAATATATAAGATGAATAGATGATAATATTTCGGAACAATAGATATGTTTTGGGTTTTATCAAATTAATATTATATGAAAAATCAATAACTACGATAGTGAGAAACACAAAAATATAAATATAAAAATAGATAGCAAGACTATTATAATAATCATACAAGTATACAAAAATATGTATTGATAACCAAAAATAATAATTCAAAACATTAAAAAGAACTGCATATAATATTTTATTTTCATGGTAGTAAATAAATATATAAAATTAAGTGTTTCAACAAAGTTTAAAAAAAAAAAAACTAATATTTCACATGATAGATAGAAAATTGGATATTGACGTCTCCTTTAAGAAAATTGCAAATTATCCTACATATATTTAAATATTTTTGTCACGTACGATACAATTGATTTTTATTGAATTATTATATACGAGCGTGATTTACAGTATCATTCAGTTGAAGGAGACAGTAAGGTTTAAAAATATTTATAACTATGTTTTCCTCGTGTGACTCGAGGAAGAAACATTCTAAAATACTTCCAGGGATAAAATCAGATTTACAGACCAGTAGAGATTAATTTTACAGTATCGTACTATTTTTATTCATAATTATATAAAAAAATTATACAAAATATATATATAAAAAGATGAATTGACTTGTATTCCTTCTTTCTTACCCCGTCTCTGCACGTGCATTATTTTATTTAATTTTTCCCTTTTCTTGCGTGGGAATGGAATAATGAGATCCAAATAAATATAATATAAATCAGAATGTTGCAAGGAAAACGTGCAAAGGGTCAAAGATGCCCTGGTCTCTGAAATTATGTGTATTATATATCAATTGAATGAATACTGACGTCACTTTGTGACATCACTGTTGTGCATCATAAATATATTGTGAGTGATAATTTGAAGAGGATGGTTGAAATATATTTATTATGTCGATAGTATTTATTTTTATGATAATATAAATTTAAAATTTAAATGTGATTTGAATTATTTTCTCGATACATATGTAAAAACTGATGAATTACGATTTTATTTTGATTGATATTAAGAGTTTGTAAAAAATACATTTCGACTTTATTATGAATAGTTTATGAATATTAATTTTTTAACTTATTTATTCATATAAATGTAAAAATTAAAAGTGAAAATTTTTATGTGCATGTAGTGAAAAAAAAAAAAATATATATATATATTAGGAATATGCTAGCATGCTATGCATAGCAGTAGAGCCCCTCCATGCAACGGCTCGGATTTCAACTTTTCAAAATTCTAACGGTTGATCCGAACCGTTCATCTTATTCTCCATATTAATATGTGTTTGGACACCAAATTTTACATTTCTTTTGGAATTTTTTTACTATTTCTTTATATTATTGAAAAATCCCTTGTTTTCTGCAAATCTGGACCATAAAAAAATAGCGATTTTCAATAAATCTAAGAGAAATAGTAGAAAAAATTCCAAAGAAATGTAAAATTTGGTCTCCAAACACATATTAATATGGAGAATAAGATGAAACGGTTCGAATAGACTGTTAGGATTTTGAAAATTAGAAATCCGAGCCATTGCATGTAGGGGACTCTATGCTATGCATAGACATGGCTAGCATATTCCTATATATATTATATAACTATTTTATTTTAACAAAT